>JAJLWW010000019.1:68138-149290 GCA_030570935.1 Geotrichum klebahnii | reverse complement strand
ATTTTTATTTCTTTTCATATCTTTGTTAGTTGACTCGGTAATAAATAAATTGGGGTGTTTTTACTCCTATAAAAAATAAAAAAAATAAAAAAAACCCCTTCTAATTATGCTTTCAACGTGCTAGCTTCTGATTGTGCTTTCAACTGGAAGGCGGGACTCCAAAAATTAATCGAAAGCTTTAATTCATGCGACACTGCTATGGTCGAAAACTACGATCTGATAATTATACGAAATTCTCAAAGGTGCTTGGTAATCGTTTATTTTTATTTCATGTTATTTTGTTATTTTGTTATTTTGTTATTTTGTTATTTTGTTATTTTGTTATTTTGTTATTTTGTTATTTTGTTATTTTGTTATTTTGTTATTTTGTTATTTTGTTATTTTGTTATTTTGTTATTTTGTTATTTTGTTATATCTATAATATCTATATACTTTACTTAGCTGCCTGATTGAACTGGCAAAAAATATACTCATTCATTCATTCATTGGTAACTATAAATTTGTTAATTAAAATATTTTTAAATGTAAATTGAGTCCTATAGATTTAAATGAAGCTTAAATATTGAGCGGGTATGAAAGCAATATTTTTGAAAAATGGCAGATTGAGAAAGAGATAATTTGCGCTAGTATGGAAATTAACAGGTAGGTCAGTTCAAAAGATTCTATGATATGCAATGTTGTTGAGGTAGATCACACACAATTTTACAAATTTGCTAAATACTTCTTCATTTCATGGACTTACAAAGTTACTTGAAATGGCATTGAAGTGAATGCCTATTAGCACTGCAATTCTTATTATTTTTATCCTTCGTATAATCCATTCCTACAATCCTAATCATATTTTAATTTTTATCTTTGCTTTTAAATGAATAATTTGTCGTTACAATAGAAGAAAGAATTTTTATACGGGTTAACTAGATTGCTTGAAAAGTCTGGCAATATAGTAGATAAATCCCCTATAATCGATTAAAAAGATTTCAAAAACTGAATCATTTTGTAAATGAAAAGTATTAGATACACAGATACGTTATCATAGTTGGATTATAATTCCATTTATCATTCATCATTCAATTCCTTGTGGATATATTCAAAATATTGTCTTTTGACTTCAAACTCGGAATTTACCAAGTTATTAAATTTTTGAAAGTTTATAGTTATTGAATAAATATGTGATAATATACTAAGAAGATGGGAAAATATATAGAATTGTAAACTGTGATGAAATTAAAGATGAGGGAAATATAAAGCATTATTCACGTATAAACTGATTCACATTGCTTTTATTGAAAGTATAATTGGGTTTCTTTGTAATTCAAATTGAACAGTAACCTTAGACTCAATTGATTTCACAAGTTGTCAAGTAGCGTAATAACGGCTATTGTATATTAAAAATTAAAAGAACAAACTAGTTTAATGAAACAGACAGGTTATCAACTATCATTGGACCTACGGTTCAATGAATACTTAATTTCATTTCAAAAGTATATTAAAGCAAATGAAATACATATTCTATTATTTACTAAATTATAGCAGGTTTTCCAGTAACACTTTCACGTACTTGAAGGACATGCCAAAGGAGAGGGAGATGATAAGTCAGTGGTAGAAAACAATGATCAAAATTAAGTATAAGTTTTGTATTCCGACTCATATTGACCCTATTGTTCAAGTATGTGACAGTCAATTTAAATGGTTTTCACAGGTACATGAGTGAATATCATTTTTCATAGTTTATTAATAAGTCAAACTATACTTTATCTTACCTGCCTTAAGTTTTCTTTGTAAACAAAATAATTTTAGTTACATTATAAAACAAGGAATACTTGGTGTTATTTAGAAACAAACCAGGATCTCTGAGAAGTTTTTGATATACCAAGTTTTCATTTGGATACTCGATCAATTGTATCCTGAAAAACAGGATATTTCTTTTCGCTTCAAATGGTATTTCTTTTGCACCACAGCAGGTTGCTATTTCTTAGTGGTTTTGTCTCTTTGTTCAATCTTGAGTGTACAAAAAAAAACACTGGATGTATGTCACAAAAAGTTAGGAAAAATAAATATAACATAGCTTGTACACTCTGGAGTAAATAACTACAAAACCAAAATTAGAAACTTTGAATAAAACCTAGGATACTGTAGTTAACAAAGAATAATTTGAAGAATCAAGCATTTTCCTGTATTAAATCTATCACTGGCCAGTGTCAAACCATGATTATTTTCATGGCAAAGCTCGTCATCAAAAGTAAATCTAAATATGCCTCATTATACCTGCACGGCCAAGGGTATATCAACGTTAATTTTATTAACCGTAATGTAAAAATGAATAGTATTGAAAGAATCTCCAAAAGTCTTTCTAGTACTTTTCCTTGTTACATCTAACAATATACGTAAATAGCTTGGATTTACCACTCGCCATATTCGAGTCTCAATTTTATAGCAACTATGCTTATGATACGAACTTAAAAGCAATTTAAAACTTTGAAATTTTCTAACAAATCTACTGACTTCGAATTTGGTTTCCATTTATTCAATTCCAGTAGTACCCTGTAGTTCACGATTTAATCTGTCCAATGTGTAGCCCTCTTCGTTGTACAAGTTTACTCACGTGACATACTACCGTTTATTCCACATAGTTCATTGGGAACTTCAGCTATTCTAGTTCACCATCTCCCCTTTCTCCCTCCGTTATCGCCATCGCTAACTTTACACAAACCAAACATGACGACAACTAGTAAACCTCCATTCCTATTCCCAAAGATCTATCAGTTTCCCCCATTTTTCACACGTCAAGTAAATGAACGAACATGGCATTCCCAACTTATAAACTGGAACGCCCTAATTCTTGCATATTGCCGATATTATCGGATCTTTACATTAGATATAAGTCGAACATCGACTAGTAGTGACAATATCAATAATAATGGTGGTATTGAAGACGTATTGGCTTCATCAATTGGAGCCAATAAAGGATCAAACAATTTAGGCAATAATGAAGACGACGAAGAAGTAGAACATTTGGGGCAGGTAGATGGAGAGTTGTTTTGCAATAAACGAATCGGACGAGGTCTCAAACTGGAAACTCTGGTTGCTATTTTTGAATACATGGTAATTAGTGGCACAGCAGCATGGATGGACTTGCCAGATGATAATTATAAAAGCAAAAAGAAGAAGAATAGCAGGAATGATGACGATTATGATGAAGATGAAGATGAAGATGGATATGAACAACAGTATGCTTTATACGAAAAGGCAATGCAACGGCAACAAAATGGAAGCAACAGCAATGGCAAAAATAGCAAAAGCTGTATCATGGTGTATTGGCGCCGTATCCCTGAATGGGCTACGATGATTAGTGAATGGGTCGATAATACAGGTCAGAATGGAAGTGTCTTAACGCTTTACGAGTTAGTCAACAGTGACGCTGTTCAATCACAGGAATTTAGTGGATTACCTCCAGCTATCTTGAAACAGGCTGTGGATGTACTAGTTTCGCGAGGCAAAGCTGTAGTAATGCGAGATAGTAATGGGCTTGTAGCCGGTCTTAAGATTATGTGAAGATATCTGTTAAAAGAATTTATCGATCATTGTTATTGCTATTGTAATTGGAGTACCAGCGATCCCTCTATAAATTAATTTTTGAATTGAAAATACAAGAACTACTACTATTACTATCATTATTATTATTATCACTTTGCAATTATTTGGGCTCTCTTAGCATGCAAGGCATATTGAGCTTGCCGTTGTTTACAGACAGAATTCCGCGGGTAATGAAGCCATGCTTTTCGTAAACAAAGCCAGCGTTTTCAGCTGTTGACGATTCCACGTAGCAATTGTGTTTTATTGCATCAGCTTGTTCAGTAATATACTTGATCAAGGTTCTAGAGTATCCTTTAGCTCTGGCTGATGGAATTGTACCTAGAAAATTGAGATACCAAAAGTCACGGCCATGTCCATACTTTTTTGTGATATCATATTTGACACCAGTAGACTTTCCCATGTAATCTTCCAAGAAGTTATGCTTCGATTCCTTTCCAAGAATATAGGAGTATCTCCACATGCCACTTCGAAACCACATATACCAAGAGTCTTTCATGCTAGCTCCAGGGCGTAGCCAAATGGCACATGCTAGCAAGACTTCCGGATTGGAAGGGTCTACAATCGCATGAATTTCACCTCCCTGAAGTAGCGCCGCTGATGCCACATATTTAAACATGCCGAAACCTGCAGCATGTTGTTGTTCTGGGGTATTACCATCACAGTTGACAAAGTAGTCGTAAGCAGGATCGCCTTTGAAGGACTCATTAAAACATTCAGCAATTGCGTCTAGATCATCTAAACCGACATGCCTGAGCACGGTTTGTGTTGAAGTTGTTGTTTGTGATGCCATAGTGTAATTGCCAGGGGCAGGTGGAATTAGAATGAAAAACAAGGGGGAAAAGGTATAGAAACGAAGGTGTTGTTATTTCGATCGAAATTAATAGTTGTTGGATAGAACATCCCAGTTTCAAGACAAGACGAGACAGGAGTAGTTATTTATACTCCTTTAAAATTTTAAAATGAAAATTAGAAGTAGCATGTGCCCTGCTTTGAAATGGAGTGATAGTCATACTTTTGTTATAATTTCGGCGTTTGGTCTATCCGATTTCTATCAGTCGAGGCACAAAAACTTGATAGATAATAAGAGCAAGAACGAAAAAGAGTCAGAACAGCCAGATTCTTCGAGGAGAGCAAGAAATGAACTCAAATTTGTAGCTTAATCTAAAAACGAACCAAAAAAATCCATATCTAAAATTATTACAGACCCATTTGAGCAATATATGATTGATCTCGATAGGGCCAAAATAGGACAATCACCATTAAATATCAACAGTAATATCTTGAACTTTTGACCCAAGTTGAAACTTCTAGTATCCGTGTTAGCTATCTGACAAAAATAACACGGGTTTTTAACGATAGTAGACTGATCTGGAGGTATGAAATGTACTGAATGACGGAGAGGTCAAATGTGAATATAAAGAATTAGTAATACCGTTGCTGATATAAACAGAAAGTAAGAAGAAAACTGTCAAAAAATTATGTTCAAAACCACCATAACGAAGGCAAACTGATAAAAAAAATCCTGAAAAATCATCTATAAAACACTTCTATACCCTTGGTTTCTTCCAACTAAAGAAGGGACATGTACCCTAAGCCTGATGTAATGAAACGGTTAACCTATTATTTAAGACATACAACTTAATACTTGATACTTAAGACATAGGATATATCACTTGAAGCTTAAACCTGTCGAATAAAATGTAAAATAGGGTCCCACTCAAGCTCAACCCTTGGTAGTTGGAGATCAGTACAACTCAGCCATTAATAAGAAGAGGAATGATCACGACGTATGAACTTTATCTGAGATAGTATATTCGAGTGTCTATCGTAGAATATCATAAACCTTGTTTTTGTTTTTGTGATGTATTTTACTTGTATTTTTGAATTTATTTCATTTTTTTCATTTTGTTCATAATTTTGTCAATTAATTTTTTTTATTTTTTTATTTTTTATTTTTTATTTTTTATTTTTTATTTTTTAGTGTTTAGTGAAGACGGCTGTCAAAGACCCGGTTTACAGGTTAACAGGTCTAAAGGTTTATTTACTGAAAAAAAAATTAAATAAATAAAAAGTCCACCACACAGCCTTTCGGGTGCCAACGGTCCATTAGATGCTTTACCCGGGACAACAGCACTTGCGGTGGAATGAAACTCTGGTTTGGGTCTTTAGCTGGGCCAAGCTGAATGAGAAATAGTAGTAATTACAGCAGGTTATGTCTTGTCATGTTATATAGTAAGCAGTCGTCACTTCACAACACTGGGCAGTACTAAGCAATACTAGGTAATCCTATGCGAATCACAATGCGATGAGCAAAAAAAAAAAAAGAAAGAAACCAAAACCCAACCAAAAACCCGGGTTCAAAAATTGAAAAAAGACAAAAAAAACAAAAAAAAACAGTGAAGTTTGATTTGTGGGGGGTTTGCTGATGAATCGGCGATAGGAACCCGCACTACAGCAGCAACAGCACAGAACAGAACAAAACGTCAGCCATTGGCAGCTAAAGAAACAAGAAAGAGGCATCATCGTCATCATCTTCATCATCATCAGCATCTTCGGTCAAATCATTGGTAATAATAAATTATATAGAGTATGTCATTGAACGTAAGAGGATCAACATTTTTACTCCTTTGACTTGGCTGCGATTGTTTTCATTGACTACAATAGCGAATTATCACAGAAGATGACGATCGCAGTGTCAATTCTGTCCAATAACAGCCAACGTAGCCGCTAAAAGGTGCGTAAAAAGTGTTCCAACGCTCCAAGGCGAGGAAGATTAAGAAACTATCTGTTTCAGGGTTATGGCTACGTCTGATTGTTGGTGTCATTTCTTTTTACAGCAAGCCATGGATAAACGGCAATATCACGTGACTTATGACTAATAATTGAACAATTACATAAGCTAAGCGCATAATATGGTGAACGTTTGCTGCTATTTGCTGCCCGTTGAGTGCATCGGAGCGTCGGGTGTGTCATAAGGGCAGGCTTCTAACCACCTCTGGCATCAACTGAGAATTCCAAGAACTCTCCAGGAAAAAAAAAAAATTTTCAGTCGTAGGGTGGAGAAATTCGAGTTTTTTTATCCATCCATTGGCTAATTTATAACCCATATTGATTTTTTAGTCATAAGTTTTCCATAGTCATTAATAGTTATTGTTTATGTTGTTCTTGATCTTTAACAGTTTGTTTCTATCATATCCTCGATATATCTGTATATAAAGGTCCAGTTTCGGTCTAAATGTTCATGAGGTAGGTACAAAAACATGATCATCACCACTGCTCAAAAGATACAAAGAAGAAAATATATAATAATATTAATATTCACATAACAGTTCTCAATTAGGAAATAAATCTCCATGTATATATGTCTTAAGTCTTAAATATAAGTCACGAACTCAGTATACCTGATGTGCCATTCTGCGTTTAATCCTTAAAAGCCCAAGAATCCTCACACCTAATACTCCACAATGTCCGCACACCATTGAAATATATCACCATATATATATTTATACTTCTGGCTCACAATTGATTTAAACAAAAATAAAAAATATTCTTTTTGCCACTTTCATTCTTCTCTTTCTTTTTTCTTCTTCTCATTACTCTCACCTCACCACTCACATCGTATACTTTAGTTTTGCACCTCTTGTTGAACCTTGGGGCATTTTTTGCCTTCTCGGTAAGTTCGCGCTTCTCCTCTTATTACTAAGGCACAAAAAACTGAAAATAATAATAATAAAAATGATAATAAAAAAAAAAGGCAGACAGAAGGGTAAAAAAAAAATAAAAATAATAAATAAGAAAATCAAGAATATTAGGAAAAACAGAAAAAAAATAGAAAAGAAAAAAAGAAGCCCAAATTATCCAAATCCAAAAAAAAATAATAATAATAATAAAAAAGTAATAAAAGAAAATCTTCCTTCTTCTTTCTCTTTTCATCCTATTTTTTTTTCCTTCTTTCCCTTTCCTTTCCTCCAGTATTTCCCCAATCCATTCTCATTCCAAGATTTATAGATATGTCTTCGTTGCCCTTCTAACCTCAATATCCAGTACTAAAGCACTACAAAATCAATTACAAAAAATAATCATTTGTACCGTAGAGACCTCATCTCGTTTCACTTTTATTCTCTTCATTATTATTTTCTTCACTTGCACGCTTCATCTACATCTTTCACAAAGTCCAAGATGGCTCCTGCTGCATCACCCCTACTCTCTCTAGGCATTCCGTCTAAGCAACTCCCTCAAGACAATCAGCAACAAAGCAGCCCGCTACTGTCTCAATCCCCGCAACAGCAACCTCCTGCTCGAAACTATGACTTGCAGCAGATTTCCAAAGCAGTAGATGCTCTCGACGACGACTCTTTCCAGCGCAACACTTTTGCTCTCAAGCGAACTAGGTCTATGGGGTTGCTTGACCAGTTTGTAGTGAAGCCTGCGACTGATATCAATGACAACCCCCACTTAGTAGTAGCTGACAAAAGAGCCACCAATAACATTAATAATATCAATACCAGTGTTAGCAGCAGTAGCAGCAGCAACAACAACAACAACAACAACAACAACAACAACAACAACAACAACAACAACAGCCAAATCGAAAACTCCAGCAATCAAAATAGCAACAGCATACATGACATCGACGATTCCGTCATACAATATACCTCCTCTCCTCAAGAAAGTTCTGCCCTGGTCGACGACTACATCTCCGCGTCTACTTCCCCAACAAATGTCACATCAAATGGCTCCACATCCAAGGATGCCCACTCTTCTTCACCACCTTCTGGCTCTCCTTCATCCTCAGCTTCTGGTACACCTGATCTGACGGGCGTTCATGATGACAGTGTCCTTCAGTATGAACCGTCCCGCCACGTAGATTACCTATCGCATGACTGGAAGGAAAGTGATATATCGGCCTGCTGGCGTAACATCGTTTCTCGCAGAAGGGATGTAGCTAATTCTGCCAGGTTGGAAAATGCATCTTGGAGAACTTGGACGAAGGCCAAATATCGTCTTCGCACAGTGTCCCCAGAATCCGTTAACTGGCTCAAAGACTGTGATATCACTTGGCTATATGGCCCCCTGTACAATCAACCATCCAACGTATACTCTAACGATTCCCGAGACGATACCGAAGTGGCAAAAATAAAGGTCGCTCCGGTTCCAGGTCATAAGCCTATTTTGAAAAAACGTACAGTCTCTGATAAAATCTTTGCTCGTCAGGCTGGCCATTCCAGTACCAAATCCCCAGAATCAAAACCAGTTAACTCCATTCCAGAAACCCTGGAGAACTCTAGTGCATCTCCCAAACCTACCCTATCTCCTCAAACATCTATAAGAAACGTTACTTTGGCTGGAAGTGAAAATCATGATGGAGGCGTTTCCACATACCTACGACACCATAATTACCGCCACAGACCACATCATGGTCAGTCAGACGAAAATATTTCTCGTCAAATTAATCTTCAATATCGCCACATGCCTGGCCATCTTCTTACATCCAAAAGGCTGTCTCAGAATGGCCTTGTAAGTTCGTTCTCTCTCAATAAACCAGCTTTGTCAGCCAATGCATCCACATTGTCCATCGCGTCTTCGGTCGCTGACCGTCACGTGGAAAGACACATTCATTTTAATGATCGTGTTGAACAGTGTATCGCGGTAGATAATTCGTATTCTGATGAAGAAAACGAATCCAATAGCGACTCTGATAGTGAAGATGAGGGTCTTAGTCTCCGCAGCAACTCTCGCAGATGGGGTCGTCACGGAGCAAGGGATGAATCTAGTGACTCTGATGATGATGCAGCCGATTCGGACGAAGACGAGGACGAGCCAGGCTTATTTTTGATGTTGCGATCGTCTTCATCTACCTCTCTTCATCATCCTGAAGGCCTGAAAAGCCTTCACACCTCCTCAGACAACCATCATACTATTGCCTTACTTCCTGCTACTACATTGAAATGTACTTACGATGACATTGAAGACCAGCAACGCCAGGCTGAAGAAGCTAATTCTGTCGCCTACGCCATGAGTCACAATACTCAAAATCGCAAACACATGTTTTCCAGCTACGACTATAACAGTGTTTACCAGTCTCCTTCACAGTCACCTAGTCATTCGCCTAATTCTTCCGTTTCATCTTCTACTCACCATTCAGCTGTGACTGTCAATCCCAGTTCGATTGCTGGCCCCTCCTCAGTTTTAAAAGATGTTCCTACATCAGTTGCAATGCCCTCTCATTTGTGTGGTCAATTCCCTGCAGATACTGATGAGTTCTTCCTGCCACCTGTAAGTACTATCAATGCTCCGGAGACTGAGCAAAATTCTGATCCCCCAATAGTGAGCTCTCCTGCACTATCTAGCTCTCCCCAGATGACGGCAAGTATAGCGGTCGGTCAGTTTGACCAGCTTCCTCAGTCTGCGGCGTCTGTGTTGCAAGAGCGTACCAACTCTGACCCAAGTCTTAGTGATTTGGAGACTGCGGAGAACACTGATGACTCTGGTGTATCATCTCGACTCAACAGTGCTGCTCACACAGCAAAGGACTTTGCGCGGGGATTGTGGCCTTCAGGTTGGAAAAAATCTCACGACCGAACGTAATTACTCAATGCCTTTCTCTACTCTTTCTTTTGCATTTCTGTTTTCTGTTGGGCATGTCTATTTATTGTTTTTGTGTAGTACAGTATCATAGTGTAAAAATATTAATTCATGAATTATAAAAATAAACCCCTTCCCCGTATGTGTGGTACCGGCCACCACTGGAAAATGGAAGACATGGTCCCAAATTTAAGCCACGATACACAACTTTGACTATATAGATCTCTGGAACATTACAGAAAAATACTCTAGAAACCAAGGAGAGAGACACACACAAAAAAAGGAAGAGATATTACGGTATACTGAAGGTATAATATACATTTTCCATACATGAGTAAAGAGGATTCGCTGTCTATGTTACAGTCCCCGGCATCGTCGACCCGCCCATCCTTGGACTCGACTAGAGTGGTTGTAGGAGCTACTTCTCCATATGGCGGGGGTAGCCTTGGTTTTAACAATGCTCATCAATCCTCTAGTTCATTTCTAGATTTTTCACGGTCAGGGACTCCATCTCATCGCCGATCCAGTTCCTTTTCAATTACAGGTGGTCCGTGGCAGGAACTGGCAGGTGTCCCTGTCGGTATGAATAGAGTTGACATATCACACGGAACACTTGGAGTCAATTCGATTGCTGAAGTCGTAGGAGGTCATACCACCCAATATCAATCGCGTGGAGGAATTGGACTTAATAAACCTGCACCATCGGCTATTAATAATTCCAAAGCACCTACGACAAAGGACATCCCGCCAGTGACGTTAGCTGCCATCAAAAAAGTGAGCAGGGCCGAATTGCATAATTACTTGAGAGCCATTACAGAAGAGTATGAAACATTTTACAGCTCGCGGTCGACCAAAAATGGCCAAACTTCTCTCAACGACGGGATGTCCGTCGTTTCTCCGTCCGTTCAGACGACGTTATCCAACTTTTCATCTGTTTTGGATACCATTGGAGGAGGTAGCTCCCTTAAGCCTAATAACAACTCAAGTAGCAATTTAAGTGAGGTCACGCAAACACCTCCAACAATTACTACCGATACACTTAGTAATGATATTACTCCTCTGTCATCTATTCCTAGTGTCTTTTTTGAAACTGATTTCCAATTGGATAACCCTCGAATTTTTGATCTAGTTAGTGAAAAATCCTCAATTTTAAGGGATGACGAGCACTCTCAACATCGACGCAAAGCACTCGCATCTAACGCCGTTTTACAAGAAAAGTTGTCTTGGTATATTGACACCGTTGAATTACACCTGATTCAAGAGATTTCAAACGCCTCAAGCTCTTTTTTTTCCGCACTTGACGATCTACGAAGTATTAATAAACAGGCTGTAGATGTGGTGAATAGGATCAAACAACTTCGCGAAGATTTAAAAGTTGTGGATCAGCAGCGTGCAGTCCTAGGAATCGAATCACTCAAACTTAAACAACGCCGCAAAAATGTCAATATATTACATCAATCTCTACTACAGCTTCAAACCATCATGGACCAAGCTGACCGTGCCGAATCGCTTTACTTAGAGTCTCAATTTAACACTTGCTTAGATGTGCTGGATGCTTTAGAGGCGTTTTTGAGTGGTCAGCTCACTGATAATAATTGCGAATGGGCCAAAGGGTGGAAATATCCCTTGTGTGATGTGCGGTCGGTTCATGGGCTCTCAGACCTTCGTGAATCGTTGCGCACTCTTCGCACACGAGTCGGAGAAGGATTTTCTAAACGATTTACAGAAATTTTGGTATCTGATTTAAGAGCGCATGCAGATTCTGTGCCCAAGGAAGCCACTCTGCATCGTATGGGCCGAGTTCTGGACATCGCCCGGAAGGGATCATTAGTGGGTTCATCTGGAGGTGAAGCTAACCGAGTTATAAATATGGCATATTTGGAGATTAAAGGCAAGATGCGGAATACATTGGAAGCCAATGTGCAAGGTTTACTGCGATCACACGATATTCAAGGTGCATTTAAAGCATATCGAGATATTGTAATCAAAGAAGCCAAAAACATCGTTCGAATGCACCTTCCATCCTCTTCTAATGACGACAATGTTTCGGTATCCTCTAACATGACTGGGCGCTCATCTTCGGAACGTAGTGTTTCACTTGCAGCTTTATTGCGTGGCATGAGTTCTGACGAGTTTGAAGCCATGTTAGGAGATACATATGCTGGCTTAAGCGAATTATTCCGACGGTTATCAACTCAGCAAAAGCTATTGCTAGATGTTACTTTGACTTCAGCATTATCTTCAGAGGAGTCAGGGTCCTCATCTTACAACACAGCTATCGATCTGTCGGATTTGCTTAAGAATGTTATTGACACGTCTCAAGGACGAATTGTAAAGATCTTAAATGTACGACGAGATCAGACAGCCAACTTGACCAGCACCCAGTCGTTGCTTAACTTTTACTCATTGTCTGGCATCTTTTTAACTGAATGCGAAGCTATTTGTGGAGAAGCTGGAACAGCATTACGAGCATGTATCACAGGCCAAATCAAACAGTTTCTTCAGAACAGGCACCGGGAGCGGGTTGCATCACTTCAGCAACGTATGGACAAGGCACAATGGCGAGAAGAAGAAATTTCACCAGAGTTCCAACAAATTGTTGATAACATTGTAATGTCAGGCCAGCGAGACCCTGAAGTCTGGTTAGACCGGTTAAAGCAGGTTGTAAAGGACCAATCCCAAGATCCTAATAATAAATCTACTTCCTCAGTTCATGAGCTGACACCTGGAAAGAAGTTGCCTAAGAATGTGTTTGTGGGCACTGAAAGTTTCATCATTCCCAACGCAGCCGTTTCAATGGTTCGTGAGCTGGAAGAGTATCAAATGTTAACTGTTGTCTTGCCTCATTTGGCAACCGATACCATTACGCAGAGTGCTGATCTGGTTCGCAAGTTCAACACCAAAACCACGCAGTTAATTTTAGGTGCAGGAGCAACACGTTCAGCAGGACTTCGACATATTACTGCCAAGCACCTTGCTTTAGCATCGCAAGGCCTCAATATTGTACAAAGCATAGTTGTACCATACATGAAAGAATGTGGGCGACGACATGTGGCAGGCCAACTATCTGTGCTAGAGGAGTATGATCGTGTAGTGAAGGATCTGAGAAATCACATGGAAGAGATTCATACCAAATTTGTGACTTTAATGAGTGATAAGATTGGCCAGCATTCTTTGACAATTCAGAAAACAGATTGGGAGAAGGATATTGCGACTGCAGCAGCCCACAAGTATATGTTGGATTTGGTTAAGGATACAACAGTTCTAAGCAAGATTCTGAATACGATATTACCAAAGCCTACCTATCTGGTAAGTTCCAAGCTAATTCCTTCATTTTTATTCGTTATCGATTCTAACTATTAAATTTATTTAGATGATTGTATCTTTGATTTTTGACAACCACAAGAAGAAGCTACTTGAAGCTTATAACAAGATTGAATTCAAGTCATACTTGGGCAAGGAAACTATGTTAAAGGATGCTACTTATTTCCGGGACAAGTTAGGAGCCATTGAAGGTGCAGGCAATGTTGGGCAAATTGTATGGGAGAATGTCAATAACTTGAAAGCACCTGAGAAGGTTGTGATGGAGTCTGTGTTTGATGCTGAGGCCGCAGCAGCTGAACAAGAAAAGAAGGAGTTGGAAAAGGAGAAAGAGCAAGAGAAGGAGAAGGAGAAGGAGAAGGAGAAGGAGAAGGAGAAGGAGAAGGAGAAGGAGAAGGAGAAGGAGAAGGAGAAGGAGAAGGAGAAGGAGAAGGAGAAGGAGAAGGAGAAGGAGAAGGAGAAGGAGAAGGAGAAGGAGAAGGAGAAGGAGAAGGAGAAGGAGAAGGAGAAGGAGAAGGAGAAGGAGAAAGAAAAAGAGAAGGAGAAAGAAAAAGAGAAGGAGAAAGAAAAAGAGAAGGAGAAAGAAAAAGAGAAGGAGAAAGAAAAAGAGAAGGAGAAAGAAAAAGAGAAGGAGAAAGAAAAAGAAAATCCTGAAATTGCTAAAACTGCCTCTGATGAGGCTACTTTGAAGGAGCAACCAGCCGAGCAGTCCTCCGAGAAGGACGCTTCGTTAAAGAAACCCGCTGAAGAGGACTCGACAAAGACAGCTTCTAAAGAGACTCCTTCGAAAGAGGAGGACACACCTTCCTCTAAGGACCCAGAAGCTGATGAAACTGCTGAAAAAGTCGCTGAAACAACGTCAGTGCAAGACCAAACACCGTCGTAATTTAACATACATGCCATCGTTTTTGATTAAGTTAACCATTTCATCAGTAATAAATAATATTATCATCTCATTCTAAAATATTTCATCAAGTGTACATGACTGTAATATAACAATATAAAGAGCTTAATCAATTACAATTGGATCGATCTCAGTGATTCCGCGGTCATTATTAGCTTTGTGAATGTTACTAGTCCCCTTCTTTTTCGATGATGTCCAAGGATTGGTGGTTTGTGAGGAAGAGGCATTTATTGGCGCCGATGAAATGTGTTGCTTTTTAGAGGGTGCGTGCTTTTTCCCTGAGCTTGAAGCGGACTCAGCAGGTGTATTTTTCAAAGACTTGACGGCATCGCCATTAGACGGTGCTGTTGGTGCTGGTGCTGGTGCCATTGGGACATAATTTTTATCACTACTGGCTTTTACCCTCGTTACTGGTGCGCTAATATTGGTTCCCTCATCTGCAATCCCAAGAGCCTCAACTTCCAAACCAGTTCTCACGTCCCGCAGAGTAGACTTGAGTGATACGCCTGTTTTAAAAACCTGAACTTGATCAATTGTAAACTCTTGGTGTGTTGAAATGAGTTGTGAGGCTGTCTGAGAGATGGCAGAGGTCAGTTGAGCTAGCACATGGTATGGAGACGGGGAGTTGTTGGTAGAATCTGTACCGTTTCCACCAGTGCCATAGAGACCAGGGGTTGTATTGTTTGACCTTGCAGGATCAGGAGTTGGCATTATGAAGGTGGTGAGTTGATGTGGCTTCTTAGAATTGAATTTGGAGGTTGTGCTATTTTGTGGTGTTTATTTTTATTTCCATATTTATTTTGGGGATCTTCCAAAAAATTTGGATACGGCTGGGTTGGACTCGCTTCATAATAATTATGCGCACTTTTTGTGCTTCTGATTTCCTTGTGACAAGTCTTGCAAAACCATCATCATCCAGTTCACACCATGTCAGGTACACTGTATTTATATTACTGTATACATATTTATATAAAACGTTCAGCTTGCCTGTGGATGCCAGAGTATGAATGATCACTCACCATTCAGCATTCCCCTAGGCTCCGACTGACTTCATAATGACAAAATTCACAAAAGCTTTTTCTCTTACTTCCAATATTAAACTCCCCAAAGATGAAAAATCAAAGAAAGAGTCCGATGGATCCGAAAAGAAGAATAAGCCCAATCTCATTCTCATTCACTTCGTCTATGTCACTTGTCTACTCGTTATAATGAGTATATCCTACACATATTGGAGCGTTGAAAGCTCGCCCTACCAATTCAACAGTTCCAGTATCAGTCAGTACTATCCGGATCCTATTCTTTCAGGAACTGCCAGACTTGTATTCAGAATTGGTGTGCATTGTGTGGCGTTCATAATGTTGTCTATGATGTGTTGTAGGAAATTGAACTCAGGAGTGAGAGATGCCATGACATTATAAAAGACCAGAACAGGGAGATCCTCGGTTAAAAGACCCGGTCTTGAAACAAAGCTCTTACCTTATTATACGAAGACAGTGAATCAAAGCCATTTTTAGAATTTTTCATAGGATTTCGTATTCAGAAGCTCATTATTTGTCCATTTTGTATAAAGAAATTAAATGAAAATAAACCAAAGCTTCTAGCATCTTCTTATACCCCGTGAATATCAAGGTCTATTTTCAGTCCCGTCGGAAATAAAATCAGCCCTCGTAGCTCTCGGATCATGGTGTTGGCTTGGTGATGTACAGCCAGTCATTAAAAATGGATTTCAGTGGCAGAGTCACCTATTAAATTTTTTGATTTCTTCTTAAAAGCCGAAATTATTTTACACTGAGAAAAAAAAAATTTTCCTTCTTTTTTTTCTTTCTTCCTCCACACCACTTTTACACGTTTTTCAATACTTGTGCTACTAAACTTATATTTTGTTGATCTCTTTTTTTTCACTACAAGGTCAATATCAAATCCTTTTAATCTTACTCTCCAGTTTTTCTTCTCTAAATCTCTGTTGCTTGTTTGATTTTCATCCACTTTATTCCACAACACCATTTACTAAGATATACTACCAGTCTCTTATGCATTGGCGCCTTTTTCACAACTCCAGCTTCACCAATTCTCATCTATCATCTACTATATCGCTTTTAACAGCTTGTAGTAGTCACACCAGTCCAGGAATATTTTAACCCTTCAACTTGTTATGTTGAACTAACCCGAAACATACAATCTCATACACCGAACTGCTTCTCAGCATTTTATGTCTAGACTCGCCACACTTGACTAAACCTCAAAGGAACATTTCCACAAAATCCTAAAAAAAAGTTATATTCAATATTTTTAAAACAACTAAACCCAAAAAATATCCAAAAATCTAAATCGCAAAAATGGCTAACGTTAACATTTGCAGAGATAATAATGATCCCTTTTACCGTTACAAGATGCCTTTGATCATCTCCAAGATTGAGGGTAGAGGTAACGGTATTAAAACTGCAATCATGAATACTTCTGATGTTGCTCGTGCTCTTTCCAGACCTCCCGGTTATATCATTAAGTTTTTTGGATTCGAGCTAGGTGCTCAGACCTCCATTAATGAGGCTGACGACAGATACCATGTCAACGGATCTCACGACGCTAACAAGCTGCAGGAACTTTTGGATGGTTTTATTGCCAAGTTTGTTCTTTGCAAGGCCTGCAAGAACCCCGAAACCGATATCATTGTCCAGAAGGATGGCAGCTTGTTGCGTGACTGCAAAGCTTGTGGAAGACGTACTTCTATTGATCTCAAGCACAAGCTTGCCTCTTACATTGCTAAAAATCCTCCTGCTACTGCTCAGAAGGGTAAGAAGAAGGCTGCTGCTACTGCTTCTGCAAACACTGGTGGTGCTATTGATTTAGTTGGAGGTGAGGATAGTAATGGATCTACTTCGCCTGTTGACGATGGTGCCGTGTCAGATGACGAGTTCAGTCGATTCAAGGCTGAAGCATCCAGCATTAGCGTCAAGGATGATGGTGACGATGGATGGGCCGTTGATTTGTCTGAAGAGGCTGTTAAGGCCCGCCAGAAGGAGAATGAGCAGTCTTTGGGTGCTCTGAAACTTGAGGACGATGAGGAAGGTGGAGACAGTGCCAAGTACGAGCAGTTTGGTGAATGGGTTGCTAACGACGAAGAGCACACCGACGTCGAAGTCTTCAAGAAGGCTGTCGATCTTGGAATTGCCAAGAAGCATCGTACTGTTCAAGTATTGGCCCAGACCTTGTTTACTGATGATATTGTTGATGAAATTTCTGAGCATACTGGATTACTAGTCAAACTCGTAACTTCAGAAAAGCATCAGAAGGCACTTTTGGGCGGTATTGAACGTCTCGTTGGTTTGATCCATCCTGAATTGATTCCCCAAATTCCCAAGATTTTGCATGCTCTATACGATGGTGACATCTTGGACGAGGATGTGATTATTGCATGGGGATCTAAGGCCAGTAAGAAGTATGTGGACAGAGATACTTCCAAGAAGGTCCGTAAAGCTGCCAAGAGCTTTATTGAGTGGCTTGAAAATGCTGAGTCCGAGTCTGAAAGCGAGGATGAAGAGTAATTAATGAAATAAAAAAGAAACATTTTTTATCATTATTATTAATAAATTTTTTAGCTACACACAATGTAGTACACATAAATACATCATGAAATTATCAATATTTTTTTTTAATTTGAAATATTGGCATCTTGTTTTCATTTTTATCAAGTTTTACATGCAATTTGGTCTTAACGTAAATAAAAGAGACTTGAATTCCAACACATAACTATATAACTGGAGTATTTTCTTTATTATGATACAGATTGAGCAGCTTCCAGAGCCATTGACATGAATTCAGGCAAAGTGGATCCTTGAGATTTTGCCAACTTGAAAAGATCTGCAAGTGAAGTATGGATATGGTCATTAATCGCCTGGGTAGCAACAGTAGATTGAGAGGGTATGCTATTAGTATCAGAACTATTAATGACTTCAGTCGCTTCTCTACTAGCAGGTCCAGATACTGGTACAGCAGCAGGATAATTTTGATCAGCATGTGTTCTGTTTCTTCCATTGCTGGTACTGGTAGCGCTGCCGCTATTGCTACCACTGCTAATCCCGCCACCAACAGCAGCCATTGATCCTGCATTTATGTAAGGGTTGTGCATCTTCATGGACGGCGGTGAATTTAGAGGCGGGGTATATGGAACATGGGTAGCTTTTTTATCTCTACTTGGACGACGCGGAAATGCGCCTGGCCAGACTGGAGATGGAGATCTTGATATCATATATAATGAATCAGTATCAGTCTCTGTGTCTGCACTTGTAGAAGTAGTATTAGTTGTGCCATTCGTGGTTGCTGTTCCAATGGTAGATACTGATTTTGGTGATAATGGGTTTCGAGTTGGGGTTGAAAAATTAGTGTTTGGGCGATAAGAAGTAGCTGTAGATGTAGAGGAAGGAGGATATGTAACATTTTGAAGGCCGAGCCCTTCAGGGGGCGTGTTGTAATTGCGATTCTGAGTATTGTTGTTCATTTTAGCCATCGCAGCTGCTGTAACTCCTGTAGCTGCTACTGCAGTAGCGGCAGTCACGCCAGTCGTGTTAATGCCTTGTGACGTGTATCGCTCATGGTTAGGAAGACTGTCATCATATCCATAATTTTGCAACATTACTTTCTGTGCTGGGTTCGGAGATAAAGGTTGAGTTGGTACTTTTGATTCCTCGCGGTGTGGAGGCCAGAATTCTTCTTCTACATCATCTCCCTGGTCACTGCCAATGCTCGAAATCTCTTTGTCTGATAATCCTAGTTTATCGTCTTCAGTTGAACTGTCCCCATCTTCAGTGCCTGATAACTCATCATCGCCATCTCCTTCTAAAGGCGTTTGTGCGATAAGTATGGGCTGGTGGTGCTCCAAAGATTGCTGCTGCTGTAAAGGCACTTGTTGATACTGTGCTATGTGTGGCGACTGCTGTTCAGAGTTGATCTGTGATGTATTTGATGGAGTCCTCGACTTGGGTTCTGAAATCACAATATTCGGTAATGGATCCACATGAATCCTTTGCTCACTCGGAATTTTTCTTGCTAAAGTCATTGAGTACCTTTGATCTGCTTTCTTGGCCGACTCACTCCACGGATCGTTTGGATCACCAATGGCCATTCCGTCAGGACACAAGAAAAGACCCAACAATAACCATTTATTTTGTCCCACATCCCAAATGGCCGCTACATGCAAGGTATTATCATTGACGTTAGGAATATTAAGACCTCTTGGGTATGCTCCAGCTGCTCCTCCACGGAATCCTGATGTTCCAATTGTCGCTCTGGCTTGTGTGGCAGCCATGGAAGACTTGGACACAAACGATCTAGCCTTGTGCATTGTTAACCTAAATATGGCATCTATACCAGTTCTCTTATAGAAAGAAACAGTTGTCTTGGCACCATAAGATAAAGTTGCAGAAGAGTATGTAGCCCACTCCCTTGTAAGCTTTAGAAGATAGTCCATTGTTTGGTTTGAAGGTTCAATGTACGCAAGAGATCCAGGTGCCAGCGGTATCATGTCAACCTCTCTGGCACTCCAAACAAGGGCCGTTAGCCAGGCAATATTACTATTTGCAGGAGCACCACTACCAGCTCCATCGCGTGACTGAAAGGCAATACTTCCCATAGGGGACGTTGGGTACGGGGGATGGTGTTGTCCAGACCTTTCTTTAAAGCCTGCTGGTGACTGGTAATCATTGTCTCCCATATGTACAACCGGTACCGCATTGGTCATATCCGAATAGACTCCTAATCTCATGCTGGCATAAGAGGATACAACACTCCTTAGGGTCGGAGACGGTGGTCCATTTGTGTATATGTCACGAAAAACTGCACTTAGAATTTCATAGCTGGAATAATACTGGCTATACTGGTATTTCTCGTAAGGCTGTTTTCGCGCTTGATAGTGATTTTTGTTAGGCGTTGCCCTAGATAATGTACCTGAAGTCACGCCAACTTCTCGCGATGGATTGGGGCTATTAGAATATCTGGAAGTAGTAACCGTTGACATCGAGACTTAGCAAACGTGCACAAAGGGCTAAAGAGCAACGGATACAACAAAGCAAAGAAGAAAAAAATCAGATTCTTAAGGGGAAAAAAATTATATATTCAGAGATCGTTGAAGAAAGACAGATTTTATAACCAAATTATATTTCATCAAGGCAGCGTGCTATCAGATGGCTGGGTGGGTAAGGGTAAATACACTGCATGTTCCAGAGCTGGAGAAGACTGGGTCTTGGAGGCAGTGGCAGTGGCGGCGGCGACAACAGTGCAGCAGAAGGCGATGGCTGAAATTTTATTACAGGGTGAACAGAATTTATGATTTGGCTGCCTATAGTGTAAAGTGGAAATTGAACGCGGTATTTGAAGGCAGCAATGGTTATCAGCGTTGGGTAAAAGACACGAGATGTTGAAGACGATTTAGACCATGTAGAAGGGTCTTAAGTAACCGCAGGGTCCAATCGAACTAAAGAACTGGTGGTAGCTGGTGAGAATCTCGAATTCATGATTTTCTTATGACTGGAAACAGGTAGGTGGTACCAGACCTCAGTTGAATATTCACCTTGTTATTATCCAGTACAAGAACTCTTCCGGGGTATAAAGGTGATTATAGTCCCATACCAAAATACTGGCATACTCAATTCATATTGAATAAAAACCTCAAGATCCGTTTGGTGAAACATAATTTTTTCTTGAACAAATTAGTTCCCCATTGTTGCTCTATCTCCGGTTCTTAGACTTCTGTCTCCGGAGCCAAGTTTATGATAATACATTCACACTCTTCGTAATGGCCCCAGATACTGTTTAACGTTATCTGCTAGGTAGCATTTTCAATTCAAAATTATTCTCTTAACTCTTCTCTGTTTCTTTGACTGTACTGTTGTCTGACCGCTAGATGCGGCCCTGTGCTCTGATAGCATATCGGTTGCTTTCACATGAAATGCCTTTAGATTATTAACTTCGAATTGTCTTGAACTTTGGCCTTGAACTTAAAACTTGAAGTGAATGCACAACCAAAGACCGCTCTGTTTCAAACGGCGGTCTTTTCACGGCCTGTGGTAGTATGCGCATATAAGTACCACTGTATTCATTTTACTGGTTATGATTACTTTTGTTAATCATAATTATTTGATATCAGTGCTCCCCTAAATAATGCTCTTGATTTTTTAATTGTTGACCAGATAATTGAACTTGTCAGACTTTGGAAGTCTTACACGAAACGCAAGGCCAGAGACAATGAGTTTCTTAGGTACTTTAACCTGTACTTTCCCGTTTATGGTAAACAGACCCTGTTCTGGTGCAGGAGGATAAGCATAGATGATGCTGAATGGTATGGACTTTTGGTTATGAGAAACTTTAAGATTTGGCTGAGTATATTGAGTTACAAAGCCGACTGTGGATTACACGAACCATTCGCATCTCTTGTCTTGTAAACCATCATCGCATGGAGTTACAAATCTACTTTACTTAAGTTCTGACAAGGTTAAGCAGGAACAGAGCAATGTCCAGTACCTGTCTTAATAGATGCAAAACTAATGCAAAGAACCAGTAGTAAATGAAACCTCTCTGGATGATTGATCTGAACATGGTATATCAAACCGAAAAATCATTTTATTTAGAAACGTTAAATTTGAGAGCTTTGAGGAGAGAAAATAAAATGATGAAAAAACGCTCAAAAAACCAGCGAGTCAGACCAAAAGAAAAGAATGAAGGCCGGAGATTGTAAATTCGTTTTCTGAAATTACACATGAGGCCACTCTTCATGATCAATAATATACATGTATACCGTCTGCACTGGTATAAGATTCCTTAAAGCATGTATTATGAAAAGAATGAAGGCCAGATCCACAGAATCCGCACTGCGAAATGAAGAGAGAAAAATTTCATAATCATTTAATCAAAGGTATAATTTAAGTCAAAGACTTGGTAGTTCAGAGCTCGAGGTACTGCTTGGGAAATAATTCCCGGGTCGTCTGCAACTACTTGTCATCATCACAAGGCAGTAAATATCATCGAAATCCGTAAACTCGTAAACTTGTAACCTTTGAAATGAAATAGTACATTTAAAAAATAATTGATCTGGAGAAATGGATATCTCAGAACGTGACGCAAAAATGCTGGCAGTGTACCCATTTGACAATATAAAAAGAATGCTGCTGCGAGTCATTATTTTCCCCGTCGACGAATGTAGATATGGATGCGAGTATGGTGTGTATGTAAATAAGAATTGAAGAGATGGTCGTCGACGACGAGGACGGCAACGACAAAGACAATCACAACTGAAACCGTTTCAAGAGTAGCTTAATTCTAAAGTTTCCTATAATGAAGCTTAAGACTGACGGTTGTAGTTTATCATTTGTTTGTTTCAAAGAGAGACAATTGGATTATGAAAAGAAAAAAATAAATAAAATAAAAGGCCAACTCGTACAAACGGTAGCTCCGTTAGAAATAGGTACGCTTTGGCCGTAAACAGTGGTTAATATCGAGTATTATCAGCGAGCCGCGGCGTGGATCGCAAGGCATAATGGCAAGCAGAGAACTCTGAATAGAGAACACATAAAAGAGAACACATAAAAGAGCATAAATGCGGGCCTCTCAGCGCGATGACTATGTTCAGTTGATGCAGGTGAGGCATGTCCAGAACAGTTCACGGCAGTTTCGCAGAGGAGGAATTTTGTTATTTAAGGATCAAAATCCAATTGAAAAGCGAGAGGAAGTAAGAAGATCCTCGTTGAGTGTCAGGCACTGAACTTTATATTGAAATATCCACCAAAGCATTTCCAAACGAAAACCAATTCGAATTGAAACGAAACTAAAAATCATCATATGAAAATGTACGTAGAGACTGTATGAATGAAAATACTGAAAGATATAAAAAAATCCATTACAAAAAAGTTAAAAGAGAGTAACCGAGAAAAAGATCCTTGATGGAGGAACTGGTCAAGTAGAGTGAAATCTGTTGAAATCAAAAGAAGAATACTAAGAAAGAAAGAAAAGAAGAAAGAAAGAGAAAAAGAAAGAAAAGTCATAGATAAATCTGATTTAATATATTTGAATATTAAATTAAAATGCTGAAATATTAAATTTGTAAATTATCAAAATATTAAATTATTAAATTATTAAGCTAAAAACTGAAAAAAAGAAATCATTTTTGTACTCTTTGTTTTATATATATACTCTCTTGTTTTTTCTTCTCAGATATTTATATTTCTTTCTTTCTTCCTTTTCTTCTTTTTTTTAATTTACTTCTTCTCTTTAATGATCCCTATGAAGCCCGTTTGATCCCTACAAAATGACAGGGTCCTGCTTATGTTCTTAGATATTAATTCATCAACATAGAATTCCCCGTATGCAACGACCAGAGCCACTCGAACCGAGTGCTTCATTTCCAATAATGATCCTTGATACACTGCCTCCAGAAATTCTTATGATTATTGTAAATCACCTGGCTAATGATCTCTACAAACATCCGAAAGCCCCTAAGCAATTGATCTCGTTAGCTGCCAGCTGCCATAGGTTTCGTGCTTTGATCTACACTGAACTATGGCAAAATGCCAAACTTATGACCTTCCATGATCATCACAAGGTCTTGGTGCAAAAACATGCTCATTCTTATATATTTGCCTGTTTACTATCTGATCGTGAGATAACAAAAATGCCTGGAAGTGTATTAGCTTACATTCAAACTCTTGAAATGCACGACACTCATGACCTTGTCGAGTTAGATATAGCACATGCTCAGAATCCTATTCCAGCGTATGAATTGGTGCATCCTAAGATCATGCCTCTGCTAAATAGCTTGTTTCTTACTTCGTTATCCTCCAAAGCTTGGAATTGGTTGAGTGTCAATTTATTCAAATACTCTACACCAGTTAAGCTCAACCTTCGTGCCCCCTACTTTCTTCCTTACTTGCCTCCCAGGATCAATTATCTTATTACAAATTTATATACTGTAGTTCCGTCTTACAACTCCCATCCTGCGGAATTTGAAAAAACCTGGGCTAATATTGCACAAATGCAAAATCTTTCGTCGCTCAATTTAGATCCCTCCGATGCTGTTAACTACTCCAACGAATCCACCGAAAAATCAGTTCAAGTCGTCACCAATACTCTTTTCAATCTTCCTAATCTCACATCTCTTTACATAGATAGTTATCCGATTTCTTTGCCCACCAATAGAGCATGGATGCCCCATTCCCTCACAACTTTGGAATGCTCAAACAGCAATTTCGTTCATGATCCAACTGGCCCCGATACTGATCGTGTTGGACCAGATTTATTTCAAACCGTCAAAAAACTTACCATGGTCATCATTTGTGATACCCTGGTTCCCTGCATAAGACTGCCCTTTCGCAAATTAGGTACTGTTCACCTTATAGGACAGCGAACCGGTCAGCTCGACACCACTGTAAGTTTGAATAAAACGGTGATGAATCTGATCCGTGACAATCCCCAGATTGAACATATGACTATTGTCATTACTTGGGATTTAGATCTTCAGAGTATCACCGCATCACATCTTAAGTCTGTTAAGACATTGTCAGTATCATTTCAGCAACAGACACTATCCTCCAACCCCAAAGCACTGAATTCCTTATTTCAAATTGTGGCCCAACTGGAAAATCTCACCACTTTCTCGCTGCGTGTACCTAATCACAGCCATTCAAATGTTTTTTTGACTCATACCGAGTTTGAACAATTTGCTTATGCTGCAGTTGGACTGAAAAGGTTTAACTTTTGTGTACAATTGACAGGTCATAATAGATTTCTTCCTTTTATCCAAGAGAAATCCGATAACAGCATTTCATCTTCCACCCGATTTCTACAGTTCCTCCCTATTGAAGGAGTGGTAAATAGCGCTGCAGGTAGGTATTTCCACTTTGAAGGCTACCGTGAAAGTCCCAGTTTTGGTCAAAGTTGGATCATTAATTATGTTTTTGATTTGCACGGATTTCGCCTAGCAGGTCATATCACTTAGGTTCTTTATTAATGGTAAATTATCTTGCTTTTTCCGGTTTTCCAAGGTTTTCCAAGGTTTTTTCCGTATTTCGATTTTATCAGTTGTTTCTTTTTGTCTCGCTATTCCCACCACCACTCCTATTATTGATTTTTTTGATTGTTGCTTGCTGCTTGCTTTTTCTTGTCTTCAATCAATAATGTCAATCTTCATCTCATTTCATGTTATATTAAAGTCTGTGTCTGTCAATATGGCTTTTGTTGCGTGCCTCGCTTATTGGCCTGTTGCTTTTATCATCTGACTCTTCCCTTCCCCAGGTTTATTCAAGCATAATTTCAATGCCCATGGGCCCACAAGTATATACTTTGGGATGCGCGTCTATTTTTCTGTGGGTGTACCTGCGCATCTGGATATCCTTCATGATGATGGTTCTGCCTGTTAGGGGTTCTCCTTGTTCATAGTCGGCTGGTAATAAGCAAAAGATCCTAGACAATATCCCCAATAAGTCTCTTAATCAATTAATTCATCGTCGCCAGCCATATAACTCATAATAGTGGGATGCCAAAATTCAACTCCTGAAAACGGGCAAACGTATGCCATTTTTGTCGATTTGCGGACCGCTTCTCATTAAGTTTGATTGTCTTTAGCCGTCAGTTTGTTTGTCATGTTGATCAGGGTTTTTCTTTGTAATTTTATCTCCTTTAAGTCTCATCTGCTGCCTCGCAGTGCCTACTTTGTCGTAGTACCTACCTATCTGGGTTGTTTGTTTCCTTATTTATTCATCTCAATACTACGCAGAAATTCCGCAGCATCAAGTCTTTCTGTCTCTGCTCTGTCTGCCGCGTAAGAAATAATGTGCAAAAACTTGTGATTTTGTATATTTCAGTCCTTTATGGTCCCTGGACTTGACTGGAACAAAGCCACAACAGTATGGTTTATTATAAGATTTGTCTGGAATAACTGTGGAATATATCAGCAATCAGACGAAACGCCGCCTCTGGTACTCTTTCGTTTGCGAATCAATTAATGTCGTAAATTCTTTATGAAAAAATAATCTCATGCTTGTTAATTCTTTCAACACTCTGCTGAGTATCCTTTTGAACCATGTACATTCTGATCATTACCCCATTTTGATGGATATTAATCTTCTCAATTTTATTTATAAACCATTGATGTTGCTCCCAACCTTTTGTATGATTTATATCCATACTCAGTGTGCCCATCATCCTTCATGAAGTATCCACAATTTGATATTGGTCTTAAATGAACATTCGTCAGTATTGTAGCCACTATATCCTCTTTTGACGATAGATGTCAAACTCAATCGATTGCCTGTAACTACTCAGTATAAGTATAAACTAGTTGGCAATGCCATTCTCACCTTTGCGATACTACCTGTTAGTATTATTAGAAGCCCCCCTAAGTTGAAGGAAACACTGCAATCAATTAGAACCTGTACACAGATATTCAATTTCCCCCTTGAGTAGTTTCATTTGAATCAAACTAAAGATGGCTTTTAAAATCTAGATTGATATTCATCTGAACGCTTTTTATTTAATTTTTTTTTTTATTATCACTATTAAACTCCATCCACCCATGCCTACCAGGTTTCCTCGGGTTTTGAATTACATACAGGGTTAGGTGTATTATATACAATTGAAATCATTGGTTTTCACTAACGGAAAAAAAAATTTTGTTGTTTTTTCACCTCCTCAATTTGTTCTCCAACCATGGTCGCTTCGTTATCAATGAGAGCAGTTCCTCTGCTAAAGCAAGCTTCTGTAAGTTATCTTAATAATCCTATAATCTGCGCTCTTACGATTTTTCCTTTTTCTTTTGTCCAATAAATGCTAATATATGTATTTTTTTTCAATAGAGTCCTAGATCGTTCAAGTGCGCCGGAGCCTTTGCTACACAGAGATGGAAGAGTTCAAAAACACAAGACCCTGCTAACGCTATATTCGTCCCAGGACCTCCGTTTGTGGCTAACCCAGGCAACCTTCGCGACCAAATCCTGGCGTCTTACGTTTTGACCCAAGATGCTGTGTCTGCCACAGTGAAACAACATCACGAAAATGCCAACCGACTACCCGGTTGGAAACGTATTCTTGGAGAAAAGGTGATTCAAACCTTTTCTCTTGATATGGATCGAATTCGATCCGGTGCCATTGCTGGTACTTTATACTATGAAATGTGCAAACAACAAGGTCTTGAATTTGAAAATCAGCCATTATCAAGTACAGCTAAGTTTTACTACCAGGACTTACAATTGCCCCGTACTTTCTCACAGTGGTTTCAAATCACAGCACTTCATGTCTGGATGATGTTTGTCCGTATGCGCTCCATGCCTCGCACAATTGGACGAGAATACCAGCAAAAGCTGGTTGATACCGTGTTTTCTGACATGGAAAAGCGATTGTCCTACGAAGTCCGTATCCGATCTGGAAGCATTATTGAGCGCTACAGAAAAGATTTCAACCTTCAGTTGCGTGGATCAGTCATGTCCTATGATGAAGGTTTTTATCTTGATGACGCTACATTGGCCTCAGCCCTTTGGCGTAACTTGTTTGCGGGTAGACAAGAAATTGACCCGACCCACTTGGAACAGCTTGTTCATTACATTCGAACCCAGCTTTATGTTCTTGAGAATGTGTCTGACTTTGACTTTTCGCGTGGACGATTCCATTTCATTAACCCTGCCCTGCGATACCAGCCATTGTCAGACTCTGACATTTTAGAAATCAAGGCTGCTGCTGCACGTGTCCGAACTGATGCTGATGTCCATTATCCTTCTGATAAAACCACTTTATCTAATGAAGGCTGGTAATTTTTTATTTTTACTCTCTTTAATAATGAAGTTTCCGTGTATATATTATATAGTCTAACACACAAATCCCAATATCAAATGAAATCCATATCTAGAAGAAAAGGAAGAAAAGAAAAGTTGTTTCTGCCTGTTTTACTGATCATTCTGACCCTTGAAAGTAACTTTAGCCCCAGAAGTCCATTTGAAATCGTTAGCCTGGCATTCCTTGGAAATTGCATAGATTTCATCAACAAAAGCTGGAATAAAAGTGCCAGGCCCTCTACAAGAAGTAGACTCGGCAGCTCTTTCACCCGCAATAGTGTAGACCAAAACAGCAGTAACGGCTCCCAAAAAGTCCGGATCAAAGTCAGATTTTAGATCCTTCAAGACGACACGAGATGCTACCAGGCAAGCCGAGATCAATGAACCTAAAGAACAGCCTGATCCAGTAATCTCACCCATGAATTCATGACCATTATTACAAGTGAAAAGAAGGCTTCCAGTAGAATCAGCAATGACATCTTGAGGGCCGGTCATGACTACAGTGGTGTGGTAGTCAGTTGCAAGGGTGCGAGCTGCTTTAATACGAGACTCGAGTGAAGAAACCCCAATACTATCAACACCTTGGATTTTGTTAGCATCCTTATCATCTGGTGTGACTCCAGATGCACTGTAGATTTCACCCTCATTTCCTTTGACCACATTAAAAACAGAGGTTTCAAGTAATGTCTTGCAGGCTGAAATACGTAATTTAGAAGCGCCAGCTCCAACCGGATCAAACACAACAGGGCGGCCCACCTTGTTGTACTCAGAGATTGCAGCTTTGTACATTTTAACACCTTCAGGGGATGGCATTCCCATGTTGATTAGCAAAGCTGCAGTAGGAACACTGGCAAAATCGGCAAACTCATCAGTACTTTCAGACATGGCTGGACTTGCTCCAGCCGCAAGACTGATGTTGGCTGAAAAGTTCTTGACAACGTTATTGGTGATATGGTGCAACAAGGGACGGGTCTTAGCGACCTGAGTAAAAATCAAAGAAGCCAAGTTCACGATTTTTTCATCCTCCACGGCCAATAGAGAGTTCACATGAGCGGAAGTACTGAGAGGACGAGAGTCAGTTGAAGAAGACTTATCCTTCTTGTACCCAAAGTGGGCATCAGAGAGAGGGGTTAAATTGTCTGCTACCCATGGTGGGCGTGAGTGGATCAAGGAAGCCATAGACTTGCTAGCTTCAGCTGGATCTTCTGCAGCCATAATACAAGACACAACAGCAACACCACTAAGTCTCCATTCAGGATTAGGTGGGCAAGAGCTATACAGCACACGCTGGACGTTGGACTGATTGATTCCTCCAATAGCAACAGTTTGAACCCGATTTCTGTTTTCAATCAACAACTTTTTAAGTCCATAAACGCCAATAGGATTCTGTTTAAGGTCCTTAGTGGTGGTACCAAAAACAGCACCAATGCCAACATAATCTGCGCCATCCTTAATCGCGGTCTCCAATTCAGCTGGATCATGTACAGAGACACCCACGATCTTGTTGGGGTCGTTCAAGAACCGGCGCACGCTCTTCAAATCCATATCGTCTTGTCCGACGTGCACTCCCTCTGCACCAATAGCAATAGCAACATCCACGCGGTCGTTGATTATAAGAGGAACTCCAGCGGATTGAGTGATAGCATGGACTTCCTTTGCAATCTCAATAAACTGACGAGTATCAGCATGTTTTTCACGGAGTTGGACAAGAGTAGTTCCATTGGCGACGGCTGCTTGGACATGTTTAGCGACGGTAGAACCTTCAGGAACTAAACCAGAGTCAGTGACCAGGTAGAGTGAGTAATCAACGTCAATTGGGGCCATTATTTAATATTTGAAGAAAAATATAATAATAATAAATCGAATGACTTTAAAATAGCAAAAAGAGTTATAGGAAATGTTTTTTTTTTTTTTTCAGATCTGTCAAACAAAATATTAAGATATGTACAAATTCAACAATTTCAGCCATATCTGATTGAGTTTTTTATTTTTGTTTGGGTTCCCAATTTTTGAACTGAAAAGAGTCAACTTACACTGACACAGCTTTGCAAGCCACAGTATACTGACTTTTTTTTCAAGCTCTCAATATATCCGTTGCAACTGAACCTACATATCTAGTTATCTAACCTCAAAGGATTGATCTCATATTAATCTACCCGCATTATATGCACCAATGATCCAGGTTTTTGACAGGATGGATGGCTACGCTTGTAACCAATAACTATGCAATCCTTCTTCATATTCCAAAAATAATAAATAGATTATAAAAATAAAACAATAACCATAATCATAAAAATGTCATTTCTTTCAAAATCTTCTATATAATAATCACTTTTTACCATTATGGCTGTTACGTGGGTTACCTCGTTTTCGTTGAGATTCATATAACGAGTGCCCAACTTTGTCCTTTGCTAACCCGTTTTCCCACGACAAGACTCGCGACAGTTTAACTTGATACTTCATATCTTCTTCAAGCTCCTCTCGTTCCTTCACTCTTTCTTCAACTCGCTTTTGAATTTCTACAATTTTGTTGGCACGTTTTCGTTGATCAGCAGCGGCTTGTCGTTTGAGTTTGGTGGATGATGCTGATGATGATAGTTTTTGCTTTTTCCGCTTGTGAGAAGTTTCTTCAATGTCTTCAGTTTCGTCGTCATCGCCAGTAATTCCACGAGTTTTCTTGGCTTCAGAGCTCCCGTTTGTGCCTGTTTCGCCACTGGCTTCTTCATCATGATCTGGAATAACTTTGGCACCTCGTCGTGAAGTTCTTCGCCCGTTAGGCTCAGGGGTGGTACTTACAGCACTTAGACGTGTGGACCGTCGTCGTCGTTGACCAGCACGTACCGGCTGTTCGTCATCACCTCCGCTGCTTGTTTTATCATCATGGTCTTCTGAATAATCAAGCATTTCTATATCACCTTCACCATCATCCTCAGAATTCTTGTCGGCTTTGGCTAGTTCTTGTTCTTCTGTAAGCATTTTAAGAAGTGCAAGGTCCTTGGTATCAGCCTTTTCAAGTTCAGTGAGATTACTGTTCTCGTCACGCAAGGTCTGTAGTTCTTCTCCTTGTAGTTTGGCATCCCGACTTAAATCCTCTTTGCGAGCTCGCATGCTGTCAATAATCTGATTTTTGATGTTCATGATTTCTATTCCTAATCGCAGCTCGCGTTTTCCAAATGAATTTAGCCATTTCAAAAGGGCTTCAATCTCCTCAGGATCATCGTAATATCCCCATTCATCACAGCTTGTCAAGCACATGTCACCTTCTTCTAAGCATTTTCTCTCTGCTAGGCTGAGTTCAGACATAATAGCTCCACTGTTATCAACTAAAATGCGGCAGCCGTTGGTATCTGCGGATGCTACTATCATAAACTTTCCCTGTTCATCTTTGGAGATGGCGGGATATTGACGAGGTGGCTCAATGTTCAGATATGCCTGTGCTTCCTCATCGGTAGGACCCTGAACCCAAAGTCTCCCCATCAAAAAGCCCAAATCGGGATCATCTTCTTCATCCTCCTTTTCACTATTGCCAGCGCTTTTCTCTTTTGAACTCTCTGGATTGTGCTTTCTCATGCCATTTCCTTCCAGCCACCAGTATCTATTATGGTATCGGTCCTTACCCAGCATCTTAGCCCGCTGACAATCTAGCTTTACAAGCTCTTGTTCACCCTTGCGATTTGAATCCAGTAACTCTCCAGCTTTGGTGTGAGCATTCTCACAAGCAGTGTGTATTTTCCTAAATGCAGCATTTGTTTTTGCTAGTTGAGATTCGGCATCATCTTTTCGCTTTTTCCGCTGCTGTCTCGCTAATGAAGTGGCAGCACCGCGCTTGTTTCCAGCGCCATTGAGTACAATTGGAGGCGTGGATGGGGCTGATGGAATAACTGCAGTGGTACCGGCAGAGGTAGGAATGAGTTCTTCAGGTTCAGGTGTGGCGAGTTTGGGTATTCCATTAGGGAAAAATGGTTTCTTTTGTTCTTCAAGACCTTTAATTGTGTCGAGCAAAGCTTTGTATTCGCGGAGATTTTCTAGTCTTTCACGACGAATGCGAGTGCTTTCATCCATGCATTTCTCAATGTAGCCTCGGACCAACTGTGAGGAATGGAGAAGTTCACATAATATTGTAATAATCTTGACTCTGTGTTCAAAAGAAAGTGATTCCATGTATGCTCGGTAGGTAGTATATAATGCAACAGATTCATTTAAAGGAGCCAGAGTGTCAAGGATGCTTGTAATCGATTCCTTCCATTCAGGAACGTAAAGAAGCGAATGGAGTAGGCCAACAATGATTTGCTGCCAGCCACCATCCTTGAATAGTCGACGGCGAAGACGCTCTTTCCAATCGACATTTTTGAAAACAGCATATAATTCACTTTTATTTGTTTCAGGCTCAGGAGTAGGCTCCTTTTCTTCTTCACTCTCTGATTTGTCTTCTTCACCTTTAGTTCCGTTGGTTTGGTTTTCTTCATCGCCGTTAGTTTCTTTATCCTTAGGTTCTTCCTTAACCTCGTCATCTTCTTCTTCCTCCTCGTCGTCACTATAGTCTGCATGACTTTTGGGATCTTCTGGAGGTTCAGGAAACTGTACAAGCAGTTCAGTATCCTTTGTACCAACAAATGCACACAAAAGGGCACAGTGAATTTCGTTCAGAAGGGGACACTCAGTTTCTGTATCATCGAAGTGAAGTACATCAACATAATCATCGAATGTAAATGTATCTAAAAGAAGAGGCTCGCCGTAGATATTGAGAAATAGCCAGGTTTCAAGTATAGGGTTAATAAGATGAGGCGGGTCAATTCCACCGCATTTCTTAAGTTGAGGACGTAGGCTAGCCTTGCTATGATCATAAGGAAACAACAAGTCGTCTTTCACCACGGGGTTCTTTTCTGTAATTGGAACTCCGGGCGAGGCCTCCTCCATCATTGGTGTGGCAGTACCTGAATTCGCTCCAGATTGTGAGTTAGCAATTCGCCCTCGCTTTTTTGGAGTAGAGGTGCCAACGCGGGAGAGCCTATCGACCAGTTCTTGTTGATTCAATGATGAATTAAACGAATTTGATTGATCTTGGGAAGCTGTAGAATCAATTCCAAGATTGTCAAACTGTTTATTTTGCAGGCTAAGCTCCTGTTGGAGCTGTTGTAATTGAATTAGTCGCGTACCATCATCGGCAGTTGACAAGGTCAGTTCTTGGAGTTGTGTGTTTTGCTTTGAGAGCTGTTTCTGATGTTCTTGGAGTTGCTTTTGTTGGATTTTGATTTGTTCCAATTCCTTTTGATGCTTGACTTTGATCTTCTGAGCTTCAAGAAGTTGCTCCTGTTTGATGAGTTGTTTTTGGCGCTGAAGTAGCAGGTGTTGTTCTTTTTGAACTAACTTGGTTTCTTCCTTGACTCGTTTTGCCTCGCGTGCCTTTTCCTGCTTAATGCGTAGTTTGTGCTGTTTCTGCTGCTCGCGTTTTTCTAGTCGTAATTGTTTGAGTTCGTTAGGGCTAGGCTGGCCCTTGTGTTTCTGTAGATGGAGAGGAATGTTTTGATCAATTCTATACTTTTGGGCATACTCATCTTTGACAAGCCAGGGAGCGCCTGCCCAAGAGTCGCGGTGTACTGAGTATTTGATGAAAGTTCGCAGAATTATTTTAGTGAAATATTTGCGGTCGCGGGTAAGTTGTGACTCGTCGATAAAAGATTCTTCACCAGTAGAATTATGCTCTACGCGGCATTTACAGTAAGCGGGTCTTACTTCCCCAGAAGGTAGGGCTATGGCATTAAACTTGGCCTTTTCTCGAACAGTAACATTAATGCGTTGGTCGTTGACTTTGGCAATTGCAACTTCACCAGGAAAAAACTCGTGTTTAAACTGATTGTATATTTCATCGACAAGGCCATCAAGACGCGAAATAATGGAAAATTGGATCTTACGAAGTATCGGTTCCTTCAATGCATCTGGAAAGTTGTTGATGATTTTTTCAGATTCCACCGCCTATTAAGTTAGTAAATTGAACACAGCAACTTCCATAGAAGTAAAAAGTGAAAGAAAAAAAGTTATAGCATACCTCACTTTCAATAGCTTCAAAGTAATTGAGACATGAGTGACCCGTGAGTTCGCAGATGAATTTTTTCTATACACAAGTTAGCCCTAGATCAAGTAAGGTTTCCTCTTTGGTTGGGTTGGACATAAGCATACTTGTTTATAAAAATCTAGTCTAATAAAAAAAGAAGGTTGGTTAGAGTTGTTGTGTATTCCCAGTAGTTGTAAAGTACTTACCGATCCAGATAATGTTCATATTCTTCAAAGAACTCGCCAGTGGCAGGTATGAACCATACATTAGCATCATCCGGAGGGTATCTAATTGGTCGTAAAGGCTCTACAGTTTTGCGTTTAAACAGTACCTATGGGAAGAATTAGTGAACATTACTTTTTTGAAGGGAGTTTTCAGATATACAGTTGAATGAATCGGCAGAATGAAATAAGAAAATCAAGAATATAATATACCATTACGAAATAGTGTGGGTTGCTGATAATAGAGTCCTATTCTCAATTTCGCGATAGTTGATTTTTTTGGGGTTTTTGGTTTTTGGTTTTTTGAGAAAAAAAAGACGTGAGAATATATTTGTGGATAGTTCTCCGCGAGAGAGGAAATATCGGGAAAATATAGGAGATATTTATATATCGAAGAAAAAGTAGATTGAGAGGTATAGATATGCAAATGGGATTGTTGAAAAAAGCGAGTAAATAGGAAAGTTGTAGTAGAATGGACTGGAAAATAAAAAGTAGAAGGAAGGAAGAGAGAAAGAAGGAAAGAAAAGAAAAAATTAAAAGTAAAAAAAAAAGGAGAAAAGAGAAGTTTTTATGAAGGAAAATAAAAAAAAAAATTTAAAAAAAATTGAAAACTAAAAGAAAGTTTTTTATGTTTTTTATTGTAAATTTATTTTCTTTATTTTTGTTATTTTTGTTATTTTTTTATTTTAAATTTGTTTTGGTGGTATGGATTGGCCGTAAAGAAAATCAAAAAAAATATGATTAAATGTGATTTTTATTATTATTTTGATTTTATTTTATTTATTCAATTATTTTATATTTGAATCAGTATTTATTTCATATTATCAATCTTCATCTACTCAGGAACACTCCAACTTCATTCAAAATCTTCACTTTGTTAACCACTACTAAATCTCATTAAGGAACCAAATTCAATTCATTTCATTTCAAAAGCATTTTGTCTTTTTGTCTTTTGGCTCTGGGTGGTTGGAAATGTCGGATCTTTGTCCTGGAAAATAGAAAAGCCGCACCAACTGCTGGGTAGAGCAAAGCAATGAAAATCATTCATACATAAAGGAGGAGGATGGTGATAGGGCTACTTCATCTTGAACCCATGAATTAATATATTTAGAAGGTCAAAGGTTTAGAGTTGAGCGAGTTATAAAACAAAAGAATAAAACTACTGCTATGATAAATAAAAATATTACATGTAAAAATAAAATGACGAGAATGGTAGTTGGAACGTCGCTTTAAACGCGCTGCTATTTTAGTCCATCTACTTATAAACTAACTAGCTAACGCTTAACTTGACTTAAAAAGTATACTACAAACAGCTCCATGTTATTTCTTGAAATATATATTCAAAATAGATTTATATTCAATCCTCTTAATATACAGTGATATCTCCTTATGCCAATTAATCAATCAATCATTTCAAAGGTCTTTCCTCTTTTATATGCGAAAATCATGGTGAAATGCAAAACCTTGGGAATGGAAACACCCCTACCCTGGCCAAATATACAGCGAGTTTGTGGTTTTTCTTCCACGCGCAGAACCGTTTTTTTTTTGTTTTTTGTGTTTTTTTGTTTTGTTTTGTTTTGTTTTGTTTTTATGTGGTTTTGGTCAACTTTTAAAAACATTTTGCACCTTATTTGCACTAGAAATGCTTCAGTTTGAATTTTCAAAACAGAAAATAGTAGTAAATAGGTCGTTTAGGATATCAAAATACTCAGAAATTAAATCTCTATAATTTAGAATGGTAGCTAAAATCGTTGTTTATGAACATTGAACTACTTTATAATTATATCGTACGCGGCAAGAATATTATCCCGTTTGTGGTTGTTTTTATTTAGTATCGTTAAAAGAGTCTACAGTAAAATACGACAACCAACCATGAAAAAAATCGTCAGCTACTCGAGTCTGCTTTCATATCAGTAGACAAACGGTTGACTTCCCAATATTCACTTTGATTGACCTTCAATATCTTTCAAGTCATCCACATTTAATCCCTGGTTTTATCTAGTTCTTCACGTGGAATTATTCTCCTACGTACATGTAAATACGCCTGATAAAAACAAGCATAGTAACTACAGAAGACCTTATCAAAAGTAATCCATTCTGGCTGCGTATGATTTATTACTACTATTATTATTAACACCATCTTAAACGTACTGACTGAGCCATTTGATACCTTCTCCGTATCCTTGACGTTGTACAACGGAGCACATAAAGACCTCTAAAGGTCGGAAGTTTCCACCATCGATAGGGACCTTGCCCTTACCTGTGGTCTGGAAAAGACCAAGAGAGTGTCGGAACTCGTCCTCAGAAACAGCCTGAGGAGCATCAACCTTGTTTCCAAGAATCAAGAAAGGAACTTGTGCCAACTCAGGAATGCCAAACAAGGAGTCAAGCTCAACCTTACTCTCAGCAAATCTGCCGGGATCGGCAGCATCAACGAGGTAAACAATTCCACTAACCTCTGGGAAGTAATCCTTCCAAAGACGGCGGGCTATAATTGAAATCATGTCAGCAAAATAGCAATATTAAAAAAAAAAACGCAATATCAATATTATCAGCAACAAAAAAACCAGATTTTTACTTACCTTGAAGATGGCCACCGAGATCGAATGTTGTGAATTTAACATTGCCAATGGCAAGTTCCTCAGAGGCTATAATAACATAACATGTTAGTACACATCAACTCTTGCACACATGACTGGGTGATGATTATGACATACTAGGATGAACTGTAGGCTGAAGTGTGGCCAATCTATCATTCTTCAGCATATGGAGCAAGGTGGTTTTGCCAGCGTTATCTAGACCCAAGAACAACAACTTGGCGTGCTTGTTCATAAGGCCCAGTGAGGACAGAACATCAAAAACTGGTGTGCACTGTTAGAGAGAAACACTCAAAATAAATAAAATAATATGAAGCAATAAATGTTCACATCGATAATAACAGATACTTACACCAGTCAAACAACCACATTGCGACTATTATATCCAAAGGTTAGGTCAAAGTGAGATATCAGTAGATGAAAAGGAAGTGAAGTAGAGTTCAAAAGGAAGGGGAAAATCAGAAAAATGGCGATTTAATTTTAGTGCCAGCAGATAGTGTTAGGTAATTATGTGTCATCGTTAGGTAATAATATATTACCCTGCTTTATTTTTAAAGTTGCTAACCAAAGGATTTAATGTATTACTAGTGTAAGATCATTGTGTCTTACTGAATCAATTTTCATGTTTCTAAACAGTCAAACAAGGAACTTTTATTTCAATATTCTATACACATCTTAACGTTTAGTAAATTCTGAAAGGAGGACCCATGGTAGACTTGATGACCAAAGATCCAACGTTCTGCCAGTGCTTCTTGAGCAGAGAGACCAAGAAGTTAGAGGCAAGCATGACCTGGGAGACGATCTGGTCCTCCTCCATGTCAACATTGCCAATGGCAACAGCCAAACAAAGAACCTTCTTAAGCTGGAACTTGATGGTGGAGCGAACCTCTCTGACCTTGGCAACGAGGTCTTCGTTGTGAGAGACGGGGGTAGGGAACTTACCAGCCTTGGAGAGCTGGGGTCCGAGAAGACGGGGAACCTGCTTAATGAGGACTTCGGAAGCAATGAAAGCATTGTACTTCTTAGCAAGCTTCTTAATAAGCTTCTTGTTCTTGTTGAGCTTCTTAAGATCGTCAACAGACATGGCATCAACACCAGCGGCCTTAGCACGGTCGACATCGACGGCATCACCAAAGACACAGATGGTCATGTTGGGACGGGGGACCTGGGGGAGCTTGATGGTACCAGAGAAACGCTTATCTCTCTGGGGGTCGTAGTTCTTGAGTCCAACTTGGAGCTCGATGGTCTCCAAGAAGTTTCTCTTCTTAGACTCAGAAGCAGCCAGGAGGTCCTGGACGTTCTGGCGAACGTGGGAAGTGGTGATCTTAGACATTTTGGCGATACTGGTTGTCGATGGACTTTCTTCAGTCTTCGTTCAACTGAAAGAAATATATTTCAATCAGAAAAGTATTTGTTACCCTTGCCCTGACTCAAAATCTGGAAATTTCCTTTTTGAAATAACAGTCACATTTAAGGGTTATGGTAAATCGCTTCATTGATAATATATTGGTCAGCCTTATTGTCACGTATGTAATCTTTTAAAGCAGGTCATAGTAAAGTAAATCGAATCGTTAATATGGTAGTAAATTGGATACTCCATTGAGAACCCACACGTATAGGAACGACCACACGCGACAATCACAATAATGATAGATGTCTCGGTTAGACCAGCGACAATTGCAAGACTGCATCTTCAATACTCTTTACATCAGTCTTCATCAGCATGCTTCAATTATTTTCTTCTCAGCCGTCTCGGGCTTCGTTTAAAATCCTCGTCGGCATCATCATCACGCTGGCAGGCACGACAAAATCGTGACAAATTTACAGCTGAGGCCCGTGTGCAAGGTCTCATGTCTAGAGCAGCTTTCAAGCTCATGGAAATTGATGATAAGCATCGGTTGTTTAACAAACCCGGTATGACAACAGTGGATCTGGGATTTGCCCCAGGTTCTTGGTCACAAGTGGCTGTTGAACGAAGTAAACCGAGAGGTCGCGTTATCGGTGTTGATATACTCCCGCATAAACCACCGCCAGGTGCCTCTGCCATTCAAGGCAATTTCTTGAGTAAAGCGGTACAAGATGAGCTTAAAGCCATGCTATTAGCAAGTCCCGAGTTAGGAAGGGTGTCACAAAAAAAGCACGTCTTCGCTGATGAGGTGGACCAAGAGACTAATAATAATAATACCAGTCATAAGGACCAGGTTGCTGATAGTTCTGAAGAGATTGAAAATGCAACTGCAGCTTTGTCTTTGGACGACCCGGCATCATACATCGATATGGAGAAATCATTGACTCAATTTGAGGATAACATTGAACATACAACGGCAATTCCAACCACCATCAGTTCCAGTAAATATCCTGTGGACTTAGTACTAAGTGACATGTGCGAACCTTGGCCCCAAATATATGGTTTTTGGTCGCGGACTACTAACCATCCGTATATTAGGATGGCGAATACTACTGGCAATAGCTTCAGAGATCATGGTTTATCAATTGTGAGTACAACCTAATTGTTTTTTATTTTATTTTTTTCAAAATTTCCTTCTCATCTTTACTGAACTATTGAATTTCTTCCTTTTTATATTTCTTGTAAAAAAGGATTTATGTGACGCAGCATTGATGTTTGCTTTAGATACTCTTAAGCCTGGCGGTAAGTTTGTATGCAAATTCTATACTGGCGCTGAGGATAAAAAGTTGGAGTCTCGGTTGCAACGAGCATTTAAACACGTCCGTCGCGAAAAGCCAAACGCTTCCAGGAGTGGCTCAAAGGAAATGTACTTTATTGGACTCGGAAGGTTGCCTGGTGCAACTCGCAAGTCTGTTTTTGGCTACTAGATACAGCTCTTTAGATGAAATGTTATTTATTTTACTCCTATTCAACAAGCATTAATGGCATAGTCCTGTGATATTTTCTTCCTTTTTTTCTTTTTTACTTTTTGTAATATGTATAATATAACGTACTTTCTATGTACTATTTTATAACTCAATTATTCCTCGACAGCTTCAGGAACAGCTTCACTCACAGGCTCACTTACAGGCTCACTTACTGGAGATACTAGCACAGCATCGTCAGAGACATCAATTAAATTGGCAGACCCATTGCCATTGCTCAGTGATTCAGCCGGAGCCTTTTGTCCAGCATTCTCAGGGAACTTTTCAGGTTCCTCTTCAGGACTACTAATAGCATTTGCAGTCTTGGGTTTGCCCTCACTCTTCAAAAGAGCTTTCCATAGTTTGACGCTATTATTGATATCTCCACCATATGTCAATGCCATCAAAGATGCCTCTGAATGTCGGCCAGTCTTGTGAAGCAATTCAATGCAGGAATCTGTATCACGCAGACTCCAATAAGCGTTAAACGCAATGTTATATTTGCCAGATTCAGTTGCAAGCTTTGCAACCTCAGCGAGAGCAGTCTTGTTACCTGTGCTGGTATAGATGAGGAAAAGTGACTCAAAATCCTTAGCATGAGTGAAACTCTCTTCTGCAAGAGTAATATTCCAACCTGTAAGGGCAGCATCTCCAAGCGATTTCCACTTGTGATCATTATTTAATTCCAGAGCAATAGTTCTAGCTGCATCAAGATCATTCAAACCCAAAGCAAGCTCAAATTTCTGGTCTGAGTCTTCAGATATTTGTAGGGCAAGTTCTGTATAACCCTGGGCCTCTAAAAATCGAGACACCTTAGTTCGCTCGTTGTCAGGGATATCCTCTAACAGCTCAGCTGCCAGCTCCATATCACCTCGCAAAACAACTGTCTGATACTCAATCACCTTCAAGGAAAGGTGATAAGAAGTGACGTTTACGTCCTTATCAGCCAAGAAAATGCTATTGTCTCTAGGAATATATCCCAGCAAGTACATTTGCTTGTCAAAGTGGTTAATTGTATAGGTTTCACCTCCAACAAGGTAATGTAACTTGTTGGCAAATGTAGTGTAAATGAAACAATCGCCAACCCACTGGCCAGTTCGCACTGACGCACTGATATCGTAGATAACTTCAAAAGCATCTTCGACACCATCTTCATCGTTGTGCTCTCCGTTCTGCACAGCGGTAAGGAATGCATCACGATCAAACTTAAGAACATAAAATGTATCTTCAGTGCAGATAGCAACCAGTTCGCCAGACTCTGACCAGAACACTTGTTCAGCATCAACGTCTACTCTACGGACAAGCTTGCCTGTGTCCCAGTCATAAAGAGCCACGAATTCATCACCCTTAACACCCAACAGAGTACCACCGAAAATCTTGGTGGCATTGAAAGGTACATTAAGGTGTCCAGAAGGTCGCTCCTTGAAACTCTTGAAAACCTTAACATTGGAGCTACTATCACGAACAGCAAACTCGTTGCTATCCTGAGCCCAGACGAAGTCAAGAGCAGAACCAAAAGCCTTGTTACGCCAAGCAAGAGCAGTGTAAATGATGTATTCACCATCTCCTGTTACAGCAACAAAACGACCATTTGGCGAATGCTTAAGTTGTGTAGGGAAAACTTCAACGGATCCAAGATCTTTTTGGGCAAGAGTTAACAGTTCACCATCCTTAAGATCATCTGTGTGCTTCACAACACTGCTGTAAACCTCAGAGTGTTTAGCCCAAACCAATTTACCGTTAGGATCCATAGAGATGGCAGGTTCATCCTTACCAAGCTGAAGAACGACACTGCCAGCATCAAAACCAAGGGCCACCATGTTGCTACCCTTGCGACAACTAACACACCATGCACGATCTAAGCCGTAGTTCAATGTGTGCTCGAGTTTAAAGGTGTTGGCATTCCAGACCTTAATAGAGTTGTCTTCAGAACCTGAAATAATGATTGGAAGTTCAGGATGGAACACAGCGAAAGACACATTGCTGGTATGGCCTTCAATGGTAGCAACATTACCTTTCATTTGGTAGTCCCAGACGCGAATAGTTTTGTCGTCAGAAGAAGTAATCAAATAAGGCTTATCGGGATGAGGGTAGTATTCGACAAAATTGACTCCCCGAGTTTCATGAGCAACGAACGTAAGGTTAGGAGTTGATGATCCAAGAGACCAAATCTTAACAGATCCATCTAAACAAGCAGAAGCAAATGTGTTTGGATCTTTGGGATTGAAAGCCAAGTACATGACGTAGTGATTATGGCCTTCAAAACTTCTAACACATCTCCAGCCTTGTTCCCAGTCCCACATTTTGATTGAAGCATCATCAGCACCAGAGACCAAAAGAGATTGAGTAGGATGAACAGCAAGTGCGCGAATATAGTCAGGGTGAGCCTCGAATTGTGCAACCTTCTCGGATGTATTATAATTGAAAACGCGAATTTGATAATCGTCACTTCCTACAACGATCCAGTTTTTACGAGCAATGAAACGACCTGCTCTAACAGGAACATCGCTGACTTCTATCGTTCGAATTACAGCCTTAGGCCTTCATTAGTATCGTAGTAGATTTAACAAAGGGATAAGTTAACTTACTTGAGTCTCGTAAGAAATGATCTGAACTCGACCTATAATATATGTTAGAAAACTAATCAAGGTGGTAATACTGCCTTCCTTGCATACCACTAAAGAGAGTGATCAAAACCTAGAATTGTTAATAAAATGGTCTCAATGAGACAGAAACGTAAACTTACCCATGGCTCAGTAGGATGAAAATCAATCCCCTTGACTCGGTCAGTTCGAAGTTGAAGTTGTTTCTATAAGATAATGTGTTAGATTAACATAATGATTGAACGGTGCTGTCGTTGATCTAATTAAACAAGCCACGTACTTTAATGTCAAACTTCATGATGTTGGAAATCCAAGGGGCAGTAGGTACTAAAACAATTCGCCAACTGTCTTCTAATTACTGCTAACACTGCTAGAGCTATACTCGTGTTCTTAATTACTGGAGATATTAAAAAAGAGCGATGTTAGGATGGGCAGGACCTAGAAACGTAAGATCGTGTTAAATTCGAGATTTTTGAAGGTTGATGCTGGCAGTAGAGGTTTTTCAGTGAATGTGGATAGTTAAAGGCTGGGAGATATGGTATGGGCTAGGGATTTCAAAGATACTTCGGTGTCCATTTGAAATGTTACATAAGAAATTACAAAGATTAATTACATCATCATATTATATAATACAACGACCTTACCCTCATTTTTGCCGAAATTTCATCCAGGTTGTGTCGATTTTCTTCAGCCTTCAAAAGTGTGAAAGCTACCAATTTGTGGAAGAACATTATAGTATACCGATAGCAATGGATCAACTTAACTCTCGTGAACAGCAGGAATTCCAAGCTCTTGTAGAGCGCAAGCAAATGAAGGATTTCATGAGAGTATGTATTCTGTTTTAGTTCGCGATTAGCATGTATTAATGTGTTTTAGTTATACTCTTCCTTGGTTGAAAAATGCTTTTCTGACTGTGTTAATGATTTCACTTCAAAAACTCTCACTACCAGAGAAGACACCTGTGTCATGAGATGTGCTGAGAAGTTTCTTAAGCATAGTGAACGAGTTGGTCAACGCTTCCAAGAGCAAAAGTAAGTTTTGGTATTGAAATTTAAATCTGTCATTTGCTAACCTCTATGTCTACAGTGCTGCTTTGATGCAACAGCAACAGCGCCGCTAAACGTTGTTTCAATCATTCCAAGTCTATTGATTCATGTTTTTTATTTTTGGTGAAATAACTCTTTTTTTTTGGAGCTGTATATGTGATTTCTTTTTGCCATATTGGCGGTGTACATACTTCTTCTCATTGAATACATACTCAAATCTACTTTTTCCGTCTTTTTGTTTCTGACTGGCCATCATCACTAACAGATCCAGCCTTATCGTTGTTTAAGCTACTGTTCACTGCACTTGTCCTTTCTGCTCCTCGGAATAAGGCCAGCAACGTTTCAGTGTCGTGCTGCATTTCTCTTGTCCACACCGACACATCACTATCCCATCCATTATACATGACAGCATTAGCAAACATGCGTTGTAGCTCTCTCTCTAATTCAGCTGTATCTTTTATCCTGCCATCCTTAACTTGTGCCTTGATGGTACGGATATCTGTTGGATCAAAAATTAAATCGTAATAGTTTGGTGCGTCGTTAGGGTTAACTGGGTTGGCAAAAAATGAGGCCGACTTGTTGGAAGAAATGTTGGATAAAAGTGGATTGACCATTGTGAGAAACCTTCGGTTTGGAATAAGTGAAGAGCGCATGGGAGAAGAGTTTCGCTTGCGCTTTTTGGACCCCCGGGCAGCGGCTGAAGACGAAGCTCGGGTTCTCTTTGTTGGAGGACCAGGAGTAGCTTCACTATCATCGTCATTTTCTTCATCAGATTCATCATCATGAGTATTGGGTAAATCATCAACTTCGGGTGTCGATGCAACTTCTCGAGGAGATGTAACATCTTCAGATTCAGCTTTGATTTTGTTTCCTCTTCCCTTTCCTCGTGTCGCGAGCTCTACATCTGCCTCCTTATCCTTTCTCATCTTTTTCAGCCGTGTGGATTCCCGTTTTTCACCCTGTCGCTTGCTTCTGCGCTGGGGCTCATCGTCATCTTCGACTTCCTCATCTCCATCTTCGTCATCAGCATCGTTCTCATTTTCATTTTCACCCCCTTTTTCTTCATCTTCATTCTCATCCTCCTTCTTAATTTCATTTTCAACCTTGGCTGGGGATGTATCTTCATTTTCCTCTTTAAGCTTTTCCTCCTCACCATTTTCTTCTTCAGGCTTGTCTTCTTCAACCTTTTCGTCTTCCAGTGCATTTTTGTCTGAAGCTTCTTCCTCCTCATTTTCTTCAGTTTCTTTAATTTCAGGTTCGATCGGCTTTTGTTTCGCTCTGGAAGAAGCTCGAGTGCGGGGTTGTCTTTTAATCTCTTCGTCTGGGTCGTCCTTTTCCTCCACTTCCTTGATGCTTTCTTTTGGAGATGCCTTAGACTCAGAGCCATTTACTTCATCCTTTTCCTGCTCTTCTTCAGGAAGGTCGGGATTGCCTTCACTCGGAGGTTCAAGTTGCTTCTTGGTGGATCCTCGAGTAGACCTGGTAATTCTTGTGGGCTCCTCGGTATTTTCTTTGCCAGATTCAACCTCGTTTTCAGGTTCATTTTCAGGTTCCTTTTCTATTTCATTTTCAGGTTTATTTTTAATATCCTCTTTTTGTTCCGCTGTGACCGAATCGGACTCAGTATCACTTGTGGCTTTGTCTTCGACGCTCGTCTCGGGGTTTTCTGAGCCAGATTGATTCTTTGTAAGACTTAGTATCTCATTCGTAGACGCTTCATCTTGAATCTTCGTATCATCTTCAATATTAAAGTCTGTAGTACTACTTTCGTTTTCAATCTCCGCGATCTTTGTTTTGTTGAGATCTTCTTCGTTCTCTTCAGACTGCCCACTACCACTAGCTTCCGATGAATCAGGTAGCACGGTTTCAGTAGATATAGTTGCCGCATCTCTAATCACATTCTCCTCCTTATCTTTCTGATCGCTTGGTCTAGACTCAACGGTTTTATCAGACACCATATTCTCTTGTACAGTATCATTAATATCTTGATCTTTCCTCAGAGGTTCCTGGCCAGAATCTTGGATTTTTACGTCAACATTCAAATCTTGAGCTGGTTTTTCCTCCTTCGGTTCATGGCTATCTACCTTTTCTTCAGATATAGTTTCGTCTGTTGTCTGGCCTTTCTCAGGTGTTTCCTCTGACTTAGATCGCGCAGGTTCGGCAGCCACATCTTCAGAGTCTTTTGGCGTTGTTTCTTGTGCTATAGATTCTTTTATCTTATCAGCTAACTCTTGTGGGTTAAGCTTTTTCCCGTCGATTTCGTCTGTAGGCAAATGTGAAGCCGGGATTGTTAGCTCATCTAGTGTTTTCTTTTCAGGTCCTGATGGAGTAGCATGTCCAGAAATAGGAGCAGAAACTGATGCTAAACTTTCGATATCCGGTCGTAAAGAGCTACTTGTATTATTTTGAGGAGAATTTTGAGGAATGGCAAAAGCAAGTGGGTTACTCGCTTGTGGGGATTCACTTTTTGAGCGTAGGACCGATATACTGCTGGAAGTCTTTAAAGGGGAAGTGGCATGTTCCGGAGATAAACTTCGGGTTGCAACTGTTGGAATAGCTTGAGAAGTAGACCGATTTAAGGGTTGTGATGCTGGCTGAGATTTGGTTTCAGTATCGTTGTTAATACCTACCGATCCTTGTAATCGTTGCTGTTGCAGTTGTCTTCTTTGCTGTTGAAATTGCTGTTGCTTAAGTTGCTGTTGCTTTAACTGTTGCAGTTCCAACTGTTGTTGACGTTGTAACTGCTGGCGCTGGATTTTCAAGGCTTGCTCTTGTTTTTTCTGAAGCTCGAGCTGGCGCTGGAGCTTCAGTTGGTGTTGTTGTAAAACCTGAGCTTTATCTAAGTCAAGCTCTTTTAAAAGCTCACTATCCCATTTTCCGCGTTCAATTTGTTCGATTTCACGTAGTTTGGTTCTATAGTCCTGTTCATCGTGTCGGATTTGCGTGATAATGTCCTTCTTATAAGACTCGTACAATTTTCCAAGCAGAGGTTTGAGCATGGCACCGTTCGGTCGTGTCGGATTCTGCGGTAGCAAAGCATTATAAAGTGACTGGCAAGCCTGCGGGCTGAGATTAAATTCGGAGTTCAAGGGATGCTCTTTAAGGTCTTGAGAAAGTTTCATGAAAAACTCTGGCGCAGGTGGAGACGGGGAATGGTGAAGTCGAGAAGAAGAATTTAAAGAAGATCCATTATGTGCTTGCTGAGGCAGCTGATCCTTTTGATACGCACTTTCCTCGCTTTCCAAGTCGGTGAGTTGCTTGTAAATTATTTGTGCAAAAAGCAGGTTTAATAATGCTGTTGACATGTCTAGAATCAAAACGTCAGCATGGTGAAGATAACCAACAGGGAAAGTGACTTACTGGTAAAAAGTGAAACGTAAAGAATTAAAAATTAACTGTTGTCTGGGAAATATAGATCATTATTCTGGGGTTGAGATATGAAGAGCTGTGCAAAAATTCGAGATATTGAAGGAAGGTTTGGTGGTAAAGTTGAAGGTGAGGACTCGCAACCCAATACACGTGAACAGTGGTGAAAAGTTACGAATCAACACCGTCTACAGGCGATACAACATTAATGAGCTCAAAAATATCAAATAATAATCTGGTTACCGTTTCAAATATAATCTAGGAATCCAGTAACTGTTAGAAGAGAAATTAACTGAGTTCGTCTTATTGTTATCGCTACTATATTAGCATTTCATATATCCCTAACCTCCCATGGTGAAAACTTCAGGATTGAAACCTTGAGTCAACCCTAAGACTCTCTGATTTAACATGCCTGTTGCAATACTTTCCAAGAAGAAACATGATCCTAATCAGAGCATAGAAGGCCTATTACCAAAGGTATTACAGACACCTTCTGGATTAGCATTACTTGAAATCCAGGGTTCTATCAATATTGGGAAAAGGACACTCTCTAGTGTTGGTGGTCTAGGACTAGAAAACGTGGAAGATGAAGACTCTGAATCTGAAAACAATCCGGATGACGAGGCAGACATGAATAATGATAGTGACGAAGGAATACATCATATTGGCGAATTCGACTTTTCTGGATTGGAGGCTGGAGGATCCGAAGTTACTTTAAGGATCGGAAGATATCAACGTTTACGAGGCAAGCTTATCAAGCTCAAGTATCCTTTGGCAGTGCTACGCGTAGATCCAAAGGAGGATCCCACAGTCACTCAGGAGTCCATAGAAGAAAAGAGGAATGCTATTGGGGATAGCAGGGATGCGATAGTTGAAGTTCCAATACTAGACATCATATATCATAAAATATTGTTCTCAACGCGTCCAGAACCAATTGTCTATGGATAGTCCTATTATTTATTTATTAATTGAATATTTATTTTCAATCAAAGCTCAGGATATGATTTGGATAGAGATCACACGAGTGTATGTTGAGGTGCATAAGGACATGACCTTCATCCAACAAGAACGGTTATATTTCAAATCGTTCGAGAATTAATTTAAGATCTAAGCGAGTACTCATGAGGTTCCAGACTACAGAGTAGAATTATTTGAGCTTAAGACAGTGAGTGTCATTACATATGATCATCATTCGTCGTTGCAGGACTCTGTATAATATTTCTACTGGTAAGGGTCGTCATGGCTGCCAACTCTGTGGCCTTAAGCAGCTACCAGAACAACATTTAATTAAATTCTTATAATGAACTCCTCTTATTGAAAGAAAAATAAAATAAAATAAAAAATAACATTCACCTCTTGTGCCTTATTCTATTCTTTTCAAATCCTTGATCATATTTGTCTTGGAATCAGTCCTGAACCATTTTCTTATTTTTTATTTTATTTATTTATTTTTAATTTTCTTTCAGCCTTTTAGATTTTGACATGTTCTGCTTTTGATCTGGCCCCTTTGGCATATCCCTTTTTTGCCTATTTGTTTTATTTTTTTTCTTTTTAATTAATTATTTTTTTAATACCAAAAATATTGAATCTAGCCTAGGTTTCTAGTTACAAATATTACTGGTTTGCTCTAAATAAAGATTCTCTGAGCTTAAATTCTACCAGGACTATCCAGCTTGACTCTCGAGATAAAAGTCCAGGATGTCTCATACACCTAAGAGGAGGCCAGGGGGTTTGGCTGGTTCAAATCCCAACAGACAGTCCAAGCGCTACTCAGTCGCCGCTTTGTATATGTCTATGGGCGGTGTTGACCGTGACGATGACATTGATGACGAGTTGGCAAAAGCTCAGAAGCATTTGCGTGAACTTAAAATGAATATATCTGATCAGTCGAAGAAGAACTTCTTGCTGGAGAAGGATGTACGATACTTAGACAGTCGCATTGCACTGTTGATTCAGAATAAGATGGGAATAGAAGAACAAAATGAGGTGGCATCACGCTTAGATGAGGTTTCCGAAATGAATGGTGGAGAGTATTTTCCTGATAGAAAGAAGTCTGAGCTTTACGGAAATTTATTCTTTTTACTTCAGAGTGAGCCCAAGACCATTGCCTTACTCTGTCGTCAGGTCTCCATGGCAGAAATTGATTCGCTACTACAAACTGTAATGTTCACCATTTACGGAAATCAGTACGAGCAACGAGAGGAACATTTATTGCTTTCCATGTTTCAAACAGTGTTGGCGTCGCAATTTGATTTAGCTACTGAGTTCTCATCGTTACTGCGCGCAAATACACCTGTATCCCGTATGATGACCACCTATACTCGCCGGGGACCTGGTCAAACTTATTTGCGGTCGTGCTTATCAGATGTTTTAAACAAAATTATTGAGCAAAAGGACTTGAACCTTGAAATACACCCACTCAAAGTTTACGATGAGCTTCCTACCAAACCTGGCGATGATACGAGCATAACCCCCGAACAAGCGTTTCAGAATCCGCAAGTTCAGGCGATCATAAGGCCTCGACTGGTTCAGTTGGATGCATTAGCTACGAACCTACTCAATACTATAATTGCCTCGTTACCAACAATTCCGTACGGCATCCGATGGATTTGCAAGCAGATTAGGTTATTAACTAGACGAAAATACCCTACCGCTTCTGATACCGCTGTTTGCTCGTTGATTGGAGCCTTCTTCTTCTTGCGTTTTGTAAATCCTGCGATTGTGACTCCTCAAGCATATATGTTGGTTGACAAACATCCGTCTGATACATCTCGACGTGTGCTAACACTAATTGCTAAAATGTTACAAAATCTAGCCAATAAGCCTACTTACTCCAAGGAACCTTATATGAGCAACCTGGCCTCATTTGTAAGTAGCAACAGAGCTAAGATCAATGAATTTTTGAACGACATGTGTGAAGTGCCTGACTTTTATGAATCTCTCGAAATGGATCAATATGTGGCTCTATCTAAAAAGGATCTTTCTCTGAGTATAACTTTAAATGAAATTTTTGGAATGCACTCATTACTAGAGAAGTACAAAGAAGGAGTTTGCCAGTCAGAATCTTCACATGTTTTAATTTTGTTAAAAGATCTTGGTAAGGCTCCTTCACTTGTGCCTCGGTCCTTGAATGGCACAATGGAGCTTCAACTTTTCAATCTCTGGGAAACTGAGGTTGGTGATGTGAACAGTGATCTAGATCTATTACGTGCAGATGTAATTTTTATGGAAGCCAAGACGTTAATGATTAATATTATTCGAGCTTTTCCGACAGGTCATGCCGTTCTGCAACGGCCATTTGATTTACACCGAATAGCTGATTTTGCTGGAAATAGTAGCGAATCTGGTATAGTCAAACGTGGCATCAAGGCACTTGATTTGCTGAATGAGATTGAAGAGTCCAACCTTGATGACTATGATTTGTTGGTCTCGGAAGTTGGGTACGAGCTAAACCAATTGGGCTCATTGAAGGAATCTGTTGAGCAGGAGGCGCAATCCCTGGAGGATGTTTATAAAATTATCCGAGAGCACAACGAGTACCTGCGGTCCCAGTTGGACACATACCGGTCATATTTGGCCAATGTGCGGAAACATACGGGATCTAAATCCGATCGGCCTGTCGGAGTCAGCATTGAGGGTGACAAACCGAAACAAGCTAAAGCGAAGCACCGCATTGTAGTCAAGAAGTACGGGCTTCAGCAGCTACAGCGAGAAGGTGTAACTGTTGAGTGGCGAATTCCTACATCACGGTTTGGAAACCTGTTTATTTCAATTGTGTCCCCAACACCAGGCACATTTGTGCTATCTTTGATTATGAAAGGTAGACCTCAACCAATTATTATTGTTGACCTGAAGGTAGACGATTTACTAGAAATGAGAGACCGGTCTGAGGAAACTCTTGATCTGCAATGTGTTTTGATCCATGTCAAGAGTTTACAAGCCTTACTGAGTCGCGATTTCAGCAAGAAACGTTGATACTTGCTATTCTGTTTTTTTATTTTCATTTTTATTTTTTTTTTAATTATTCGAGTGCTTTTTCTATTTTTATTATTATTATTTTGTTGCAGTTATTGTTTTTCTTTTCTGTCTAATGATCCTATTGTATTTTCGCTTTTTCTGAATTTCATACGTTTTTCTTTTCGCTTTCTTACGTCTTCAATCGTTTATAGTAGCTGTGGCGAAATTTGCCTTTGGCTCGGCTGCCTGGGTTGTATCAACTGGGAAATTTATTCACAAAGAGCATGAGAACTTTAATCCTGGACCAAATTCCCTGGCCAAAAGAGGTAGTCATGCTTCAACTTAGGCCATTTATTTTTTTCTTTTTCATGGCCATTCCGTTAATATTTTTAGCTCCTCCAACGAAATTCATCTCGTTGTGTTTTTGCCTCTTCTCCATTTCTCTTCAAGATAAATAGAGTAAAGATACTTCGTCTTTTCTCTATTTATTTGTTCAAAAAAATTTCCCCCCCAGCATCTTTATATGGCAGATGTCCTCGTCAGATTCCCAGAATAGTAGTAATAATCATCCCAAGGCTCCAACCCATTTAAGTTCACAGCAACCTAAAAATTTAACTCATATCGAAAAGCCATCTGGAATTCTCAAGCCCTCAGCATTCTCTCTACCCAACTCCAGAAGAAAGTCAAGAGTTCGAAGACCGCACAGCAAGTCTCGCCAGGGATGTCTGAGTTGCAAAAAGCTCCGCATCAAGTGTGATGAAGCTAAACCAAAATGTGAATATTGTCAGTCCACAAATAGGGTCTGCGAATATCCTCAAGTAACAACTGAAGATTCTTCTGAGAGTCTACCTTCGAACGACGATGGTCTCCCTAAGATAGCAATACCTCCTCGCCCTTTGCCACAACTAATTCCATTTTTAACACCTCTTGTTACTCCTCCAGGTGGACCACTACCTGGCGCTTCATTAATTCCCTTCAAAAACTTTCGATCTCCTACTCCGAGTTCCAGTTCACAACAAAGCAATCAGCAATTTTTCCACACTTTGACCTCATCCACTGGCATTCGGAATCCTGTGCCAAGCAGCACCCGTTTGGAGCAAATGTCAGAACTCCACCGCCAGGTAGACGAAGAGAACTCTACCCAGGTCGTGAAGTATGATTCTAGTAACAACCCAGACTTCTTATCTGTGGAGCCTCCAACGGTAATTTATTCCCCGATACCAACAGTTGCAACTGAAATCCATAGAAACATGCCTCTTGGCGAAGTGTTTGAATTTTACCTTTCAACGATATCTAGGACCATATCTCTGAATGAGCCCCAACTATATGTCGTTTGGAACGGATTTGTACCTCAAATGGCATACTCAACACCCATGGTTTCCCATGCACTCATTGCCTACACGGCCCTCAACATGTATAAGAATCTTCCCAATCCAGAACCAAATCTAGAAAAATTAGCTTTTAGCAGGTTCCATATAGCCATTCGTCTCCTCAGCAAGGCTTTGAATAATTTGCATTGGGACAACTATGAAGCTGTGCATATTACTAGTTGTCTTATTGCAGCTTTTGCTTTCAATGAGCCCGAAATTGCCCCGTTGGTTTCTAGATCTCCATCTTTGCCTGATCTTTTTAGTATTATGCGTGGTTGTTTTAATATTTCAAGGCAGGGTTTCACCGATGTACGCAAGTCCCCTATTGATGATCTTTTAAATGATCAGATCGATGCGTTTCCCACGTTCGACGATTTGAAATCATTCGATCCTACAGATGAAAATGTTTCTTATTATAAACTTCTTTTGGACCAGTTGGAATCGATGAAAAATGGCTCCAAAGATATCTCAATATTATGTGGTCCTAATTATAAAGGCAAAAAATCGACACACTCGCGGTCAAAAGGCACAAATTTTGGTTTATCTTCACGGAGTTCAAAAATAAGTCCCGACACCTGTAACGAATGGACTAGTGTAAACGAGACTTTTGTTCGAAATAGTGAGCATTCCACACCAGAGAAATTTAGCCCTAATGAGGATAAAAAGTCACCTTCTAGTCCTGAAGCACAGTCCATAAAGGAAGAAAAAGACAGATATGAGTCACCAAATACAGATGATGATACCTCAAACTTATTTACTTTGCTCCCGGGAGAATTGGAAGTATATCTTGTGGTCATATATTCACTCATGTTTATGGCAAAGAAAGCTGTGTTTCACCAGCAACCTAATATCCTTGTGACAGCCTTAAACGTGTCTCCAGACGATTATGTTCGATATTTAAAACTTGGGAGACCCATGGCCTTAATTATTGCAGCCTATACTTTGGGGCAGTATCAATTCATGAGCGCATATCCTGTATATTCCAACTCTTTCATTCCCCGTCTACATCAATTAGAATCAGCTTTAGCTCCAGAATGGCATCCTGCTTTATATTGGCCTAAAACAATCCTTGAGGAAGGTACTTATCACGACGGACTCTTGACGCTAATGAAGGACTTGAAAATAGCGTAATAATAAAAGTATAGCATGTATAGTATTTTTTTCATATTTATTTTTTTATCAATTATCTTTTTAGAGGAAAAGTTCAAACCATAATGTTCAAATATTAAGACATTTGCCAAAGTGAACTAGAGAAAAGCTTCTACCTTCAGTTTTAAAGTTAGCAATTTTTATTTTTTTTAGTGAAATTCTTCCTCGGTGAAGCTTTGAAAATAAGGACATGTAGGGACAGTCTCACTCTTATCATCATATTCCAAAAGCACTTAGTTGAATTGATTTAGAACTAGTCAAGCGCTATATGCATTGAAATTTAATGCGTCTTTTAAATTATTATTTTTTATTTAGCTAAAATTTAACGTCTTTTTTATTTCTTCTATCCAATCTAAAATATTTGTTGATTGGACAAAAAGGTACGTACCTAAGGTATCTCTCAGGCATTCGGAACATACTGTATATAAGACAATTCGTTTTCACTTCCTTCAGTAACATGAGAATATAGTCAAGTTTTTGTTTATCAGTTCTTATTTGTACCTTCCGTTTTCTATAGTAGGTCGGCATTATCTACACAGCTATAAGTGTATAAAGTAATTCAATTATTACTATAAAGATAAAATTAAAGATAGAAAATTATTATTGAAATGTAGATAAGCTTGATCACTTATCTAGATTCATTGACGTTATTTCGATCTGGATCTGAGATTAACATTGAGATAAACATTGATTTTATTCCTACCAATAATGCAAGTGAAAATAGAATGGTCAAAGGCTATATATATGGCCAATCAACAATTATAACTAAAAACCAAAATCTGACTGGTTAATCAATATCATTTTATATCCCTATAATTAATCGAAACATTCCTCTGTACCCAATCAAATGCGTAAAAATTTAGCATGAATCTATTTCAACTCATTTTGGCATTGTCTTTGATACTGCTTTGGTTCAGCCTCGTTACGAAGTTGATTGTTAACCTTGGTGTAGTTGCCTCTCAGGTAGCATTCAGATTTAAGCCTTTGAGTTTGCCGGTTAGTGTGTAACTATTAATTTGCTTCATTTATTACATTGTAGGGACTGTTTTCTCGCAAGTTGTTGTAATAGTATTTATTCAATTTACTCTCTAGTCATAATCACTACTTCATGACTAGAATACACACTTATTTTGATAATTTTCAGGATCAAATTCAAAGGAAAGTCCAATTGGAAAGTGTTTTTCAGATAAAGGTCTGTTTTCTCTAGAGGCTTGTCATATTAACAAAGTTTAATGCTAGTATGACTTGTACTAAGAATATGGGATTTGATGGTTAATGCTATTTGCAATAAATGAGACATTGTCAACAGGGTTGCTTCTTAATACAGTATGGGTCTCCTATGGGGGTGCGGAGAAGCGCAACTGGCTAAGGAATCATGGGAATTGTCTAAAAGTGACTTGCCTCACTGCATAGCATGACTTCCCGTAGTTGCATGGGAGACATTTAGTGCAATATTTATGAGATTTTGATACTAAAGAGATTGGTTTTCAATATGCTATAGACATTATTGCAAAGCCCGTATTTTTGTTCTTCTATTGTTGTGGGGTCTGTGTGAATATTGAGAAATTGTTTTTTCGATTAGCTATTAATTTAATCAACTCGAAAAACCTTGTTGTTAGTTTTTTTTCTTTGTAACGTACAAAGCGTATTGTTCAACTGTATGTCTTAAATATGGGTGCATAGCAATGTTTATAACCATACTCTAAACATTTCAAGTTAGTTTATCCTTCCCTTCGTGGTCTTTCATCTCCTCCATCCCCAAAGTAGTAATCGTTCAACACAATCTATAATTATACTTTACCAACTGCTGTTCTGCTTAACTTCCTGCTTTGAATTGAGCTAGAGTATAATCCGGAATATTTCGTTCATCTTCGTAGCATCCTTAACTGAGCTTGAAACCCCAATGGTATGACAAAGGGGCCTTAGTACGTGAACAAAAAATGAAAGTTCGTTGGAAGGGTTAATTTGAACTACCAAATTCAAGGGAGTAGCAAGATGAACAAAGTAAAGTATGTTTTTGTTTTCTGAAAGTTTTTATTCAGTAGTTTTAATTTACGATGCTTTATTGTATTAGACAGAACCTCATAAGGTTAAAAGCAAAGTTCTTTGTTTATAATTGAGTTTAATTTAGTTTTCAGTCTAAGTCAATTGAGGTTAATAAAGACATACAAGAAGTTTAGTATGAATGTTTAGACTGTTTAAGAGCTAGTTTGATTTAATTTGTCTTTGGTATATTTATATACTAAAATTAATATTTGCTCTTCGAGGCGACCGATCGCTTTGAGTTTTCAATATCAAGGCTCTTTTATTCTAGTAAATGAACTAAAATAGGCTTTTACATATCTTCATTTTGCATGAATTTAAGTGCATCTAAGCTAAAAGTTTTAGACCTGAAGTATAGAAGAGTTATGTGTATTCAGACTTTGGTCTAGGATGCATGAAACTAAGCAGAAGCAGAAACCTATTGCTATGGAACTAAACTTTATCAAAGATCTTGTAAAGTTATATTCATCTTGTATCTAAGAACGCCTTTAATATGTCAGCATGGATGAAAAATGTTACAGGGGAAATATCTAGAGTAAAAACTAGTGTTTTTAGCTCTGATGTAGCCATGCAATAAATCCTGTTACACTAGATTAAGGACTTGAATACTTCGTATATGCTTATTTAACTTCAGCTACGTTTATTCTCTAAACGTTATGCCTACTTTCAAGTCATGTATCATTGTATTTCTAATGCTGATATCCAAACTTGCTATCCGTTCTTTGAAGGGTAATGAAAACTTTAGATTGACTCCCAGGCTCGTACATGCTTGAGCTCAGGTACCAAAAATATACAGTATCTTGGTTTTGCTATTTCAGAATACCTTAACACGCCGTGTGCCTATATCTTGAGATCAAGAGTAATCTCGAATTTCATATTAGGCTCCAAATTTTTGCCTATGTCTCATTATCATTTTTATTGTTTCGGCAAGTCTCGTGTATGCGTATATCTAAATCAATTGGTTCATTTTCATAAATAATACCAAGGAAATTTTCTGAATCAGAGTTGTTCATCTCATACAACATATTACATAGAACTCCATACTTTAAATCATGTCACGTGCAATATATTATCACCTGTTTTTCAGGGAAACTCGAATGCTTTCGAAGAGTTTAACAGAACTTATGACCTCAATTGCCATCCATTTTATCAGGTAATATTTGAATTCTTTCAAGTAAAGGTTTTGTGTGCCACAAATTAAGATCTTCTTGAGTTAACTCAAAGTCTCACACAAACCTGGCCCAAAATCGCTTGACACTAGTCATGAGTGATTACAAGTGAGTGAAGAGATCATTTTAACAATTTCTCAAGTAAGATACGAACGTCTGACAGAATTTTATGGTTAAAAAAAGGTAATTGTGTACAAGATTCAAGATCTTTTAAACCTCTGGGCAATCAAAGGACTATATATGAGACTCCGAATGATGCAAGACATTTACTTGCAATGTTTTCTAGCAAGTCAACCATTCCAGTTGATATATTTAATGCTCGATTGTGAGTATTGACATTCTAGGTGTTTAAAGTTTCGTAACGAGCTTTAGGGTATATTTTAAACTTACATGGAACTTTGTATTTTAACGAGATCTACAGATAGTGTAAAAATAATAATTAAAAGCCATTTCAAAGTAAGGAAAGAAAAAATCAAATCTCAATTACATGGTTTGATCAATTAAGAGCAATTCGTTGCCATGCCAGATTTCTCAGAGACACTCGAAAAAATTAATTAATATAAACTTTAAAATTTGTGGACATGAACAAGATATTGGAAAAGATCTCGATCCCATATAATAAAATACGGCGTATATAAAAACTGTGGTAAAGCCGACCTTCTATTGTTCAAAACATTTATTATTTAGATATATATCCAACACATGTCACGCTATTGGTTAAGTAACTAATTGATATACTGTTAAAATTAACGTGGATGGAATCATGAAATTCCAACGTTAATATTTTTAAGATTCAATGTTCAACGGTTCTTTCTTTGTATGGATTAGATACACTGTTAGATACAAGAACCAGAAAACCTCAAGGCTTTTCAAGAGATACAACTTGATAGGTACAAATTAAGAGGCGGATAGATCCATTGTTGTTTTGTGCGAAATGATCAAAGGTCTATTGTTTGAGACACATTTGGGTGTCCTCATTAATTTACAGGAATACCAGGTTGAGATACCGGAGTTATGTTGAAAGGATAAAAGTCAATCTTTCTTTTATTTGTAGTCTACTTAATTCATATTATAAGACGGTACACCGTGCTTAGGCTTTGATCTTATACAACAGAATTTATGTGCGATTGTTGTTCTTACACAGATACTGGTTTTAGTATTTGCTCGTTATATTTGCGGTTATTAAGGACTAATGTCTTGCTCAACACAACCTTCTTACAGAGCCTTGCTTTTAAGCAGGCTTCTCATTCAAACCTGAAATTCTATTATAGGTAAATCGTAGTGTAGAGTTGTAATGTGGTGAGTTAGCAACCGGCTTATTTAGGTTGTTTTTGTGATTCTTGGGTATCGAGAACATACAATCTCGTAAGTTTATGAGAGGTAGGCAAAATAGATATTACATTAAAGTCTAACACTATCAAAGAAAATTCATTTATTTTATTATATACTTATTTTTTCAGACCCTTGCGATATTATTAGTTAATATTATTATCTATGTCATTAAGAAATTATTTCATAAAATATATCGAGTCTTTGCTTGTTTGTGAATTAATTCACAAAAAAAGACAAGCTTGAAAAACCAATTCAAGAAAGCTGGCTCTAAAATATTGGTATCACAAACTTTTCAGTTACCTTTATCACAAACTAAATAATTTGGTTTGTCTGTTCTGAAGTACAAAAGACAACAAAAGTATAGTTTGAATAACGTCTAGTATATCCATGTACACCCTTATATTGCCAATTTCTAGTTTGCCTGTATGCTATATGAAAATTATTTTGAATTTTTCGATTAGGTGGATAGTTGCTCAGTTGTAACTATAAGAGAAAAAGAGGATTGTGTTGTGTATTATGAGCACAGTTAGCACTTGGTATTATTATCCGTATTTTTTACCAATGAAATGGCAACCAGTTATATTATATCAAGGATACAATAAATAAACGGAAATTGAAAAAAAATATACCTATATAAAGTAAGATGGAAAATTTTTCAAAACTCGTGAGCTTCATCATCTTTCTGATTATTATTCCGTATCCTTATTTCAACGAGGGAAGGAACGACCCCTTTCATAATTAGAGTTTGATATTTTTTGGTGGTAATTTTTTTGGTAATTTTTTTTCTTTCGGATCATGGTTCATAATATTCGGATTCCCTGTCTTGATTTGTAGAATTTCATTTACTGGAAGAACGGTTAGAGTGTAGGGTTTATGGAAGGGTTGATAGGTTTTTGAGTTTAACCTTACTTTGTGCGACTCTAGACTACCAATGTAGATGTATAAGGCGGTATAGTTTATAAGAGAGCATCAATTGAGTCTTGTTTGTGTATATTTGATCATAGCTGAGGTTGATGTTCAAAGTAAATTGCCATAAATATTTTCTTTCACACGAGCCAATTCAATTCCTGTCAATTCAAGTCTAGTCTATGTTGTTGATTTTTTTTTTTCAAAAGCCTCCTTCAAAAGTTTAAAGGATCTACGTTTCTTTGTATCCTTTATCATACACCAACATGTTAAATAAAAGGTCTTTTGAAATTCAAACTAAATCTAGCTACTACACTTGCATTTGATTTTCAAATAAATAGCTCAAGACATTTTTTCCTATATACTGAGATACTACGATGCTATCCTATATTATACTACCAAGAGGCTTTGACTCCTGTGTGAACTTTTTACTTGGTCTCCTCCTTTCTTACCAAACTAGGTTCTAGTATTCCCTAATTTTTTTTGGGATTGTAACTGAGTACATACCTAGATCTTCATATAATCAGAACAAAGACTTGTACTATATCTCAGCTCAGTCCAAGTAGACTTTGTTTGTTTGTTTACGAGTGAGAGAACGCGTAGATTCTAGAAAGAGAAGAAGAACCAGGGACTGAACTAGTAAGCACAATCAGTAAGTCAAAGAATATATGTATATGAATTTATATAAAGAAAAAGATTGTGTTTCAATGCGATCTTGACCACTTGCTTCTATGGTCCGATTTAGTAGTTAATAACCAGTGATCGCATAAAGATAAATAGTTTTAGGGAAATAGAAGGAATGGGAAAATTCAATAAATAAACACACACCAAAGTATGAAATATTGAGAGAAGAGGATGAAGGGGATGGTTGGTTAATTTGATATGGTTTGTTAGATATATTAGTTGCAAAGCGCAGTTCTTGTTGTTGTTGTGATATGGCTGCACCCGGCAGTGCCCCCAGCATGAAAGAAAGTTGCTGTTACTGCTGCTGCCATTACTCCTAGTGCCACTCTTTATGCTAGCAACAACAAATTAACAACACAGGGATGCAAAGCCCAAGGCTCGAATAGTCCTGGAACTTATTTAGAAATAAAATTTAGATATAAATCTTTGAATATTTTGGAAATTAGTTTCCAGTAAGGCAAATACCGGACAGCTGGAATTCGACATGATACAAAGTCTAAGTTTAATACCAAAAGTTCTTTTCGCACTTGAATAAAATAAAATAAACGAAACTTAACGTAACTTAACTTAAAAAAATTGCCTTTTGACTAACTTAACTTGCCTTGATTGACGAGTGTTTAAATTGTATAGATATTTTATATGTAAAGAAATAATAATATTCGAAAAGAGATTTAGACTATAACGACTTGTACATCATATGAGTATTGAGTAACGAATACAAATAATACAATATTTTGAAAGAAAGAACAAAAGGATGAAAGATAATAATAATGGTCACAGATGGTCGCAGAATGGGATTGTACATGGTGATACTGGGTTTGTGACCACCCTCCTTGCCTAAAGAATATTTAGGTCTTGCCGTGAGCAGTCATAATAATTATCTAGAATATAACAATAACACTTTGGCCTTGAAAATAATCTATACAACACCAAAATGAACATTAAAACACGACTGCCTGGATAAACCACAGTTGAGTCCCTTAACCATATACTTGATTGTGTTTAAGAACCATAAACATTTCCAAATTGTCGATGGATTTACATGTTTCTTGGTAACACGCTTAGTGTACAGCGGGCGCTTCTAGAAACCAAGTTCAAGGTAGTTTATACATTGATATACCATATACTCACATATCTCTATATTAGACGCTAGCCAAACCTAGGGTAGGCCAGCATCTTTCTTATTGGAGTACTAAAAAAATTTTGGTGGTGGTCGATTAATCCGGCACTTTTTGCACTGTCATGGAAATCTAGAGGCTTTGGGACTAGAAATACGGTTGTTGTTGATATTATTCGATACCGTGCAGTTTATTTATTATTGAATTATTATTTATTTATTAATTAATATTTTTTAATATTTTTTAATATTTTCCAGGATTAAGGGATGAGAGTGGTTATTGTTTATTGTTGTTGATGACGAGGTCGGTCTTAGTGGTTGCAAAAGTTCACCGAGTCCATATGAGTAGGATACTTGGTCTGTGAACTATTCATGACTTCAAACAAAAGTGAACAAAGTGAGCAGAATGAACAAAGCCCAAGCAAAGACCTGAAGTGAAAAGAAAAAAAAAGAGCAGAAGGAAACCAATTTTTGTTATTATTTTTCATTGGCGGATATCCTAAAGACCTGTTTATTTAGGTCTTGAAGGTCTTGAAAGTCTTTTTCAAGTCTTTTAGTCTATTTGCCATCTGTTTTAGGTTGAATTTGACATTTTGATACCCAGAGTTTTCCAATCCTTCTACATGAAGAATTCTATTTATTGATTTATTTCTAAAAAGCAACTGATGATGATGCTGAGAATGGAATTCATTTTGAGTTCAATATATTCACAACATTTATTATCTTAGCAGCAGAGCCCATGAGCCCATGAGCATCTAAACATCTGAGAGTAGCCGACGCCTACGCCGTTGTCCACCCAAGAAAACCCAAGTAAAGAATCTTAATAAAGTAATCAAGGATCTTTAGAGGGGGTGGTGGTCCAGTAGCCAGGGAGGTGGTTGGCAGTGGTGCTACTACTGCTGCTACTGCTGCTGCTGCTGCTTTTCAGCGCGCGTGTACGCGTAGGGACAGAGACACCCACGCGCGCGACTGTAATCGAGGTTTTGGATCGCGATCTGAATACAAAAAGAAACAAACGCGCTCAAGCAGAAGAACCAAAGCAAAGCACAATGAAGAGGGAATTGGGGATGCTGCATATTATGGCACGCACAGAAGTAGTCACAAAAATAGGCATGAAAATAGACATGAAAGTAGTCACAAAAAATGTTACGGAGAATTATAAACAGCGTTGAGACTTAACATTTGAAGCCTACGAAGCCTACGAAGTCTACGAAGTCTACAAAGTCTACGATACCCTTTGAATATCGACAATGTCCTTTACGTTCTCTTGGTGTATAATTGTAATTGGCACGAAATGTCAAACAAGTAAACACACTTCTGTCTATTTCCAGTGCCCTGGTATTATACGCGCATTGGTACTTTTCTTCAAGCGAGTCATTGTCGGCAGTTAACGAATACAACCATCTACTTGAAAAGTTTACCATAGGAAGAAGAAGCGTCGTTTTTTTTTTTTGTTAAGAATTCCACATTGCACACTGTTTATTACATTCAAGCAGCAGTAAAGTTTACCAATGATACTTTATACTGTATAAATAAAAGTTTTCTACTTCTAAACGGTTACTACTACGTTTGTTCATCTTGTGTCTCTGCCTGTTTGTCTTATGACAGTGCACGCACACACACTCTCTCTCAAGAGATTCCTGCGTTCAAAGTCAAATTTATCTTTTGGAGTGTCTGCTGTACGTGGATGCTGGGCTGTCAAAGGAAAGACCCCTTACTTGGTTTACTTGGTGATGGTTGACGTCGTATATTTACTTGCCAGAGAGGAGGTGTGTTCTAAAGGGTATCACCGGAAGGTTATATCCAGTCTAGTCATGGAAACCTTTAAAGAACCTCCTACGAAATGTAAAAAAAAAAAAAGATCTTCACGTTAATTGTCTACATTGAAAATATGCCATTTTATTTATTATTTTAAAGTTCAAAATCTAAAGTAGTGAATTGATGAGATTCATCTGGTCTCTTGGGTTCTGTATCTTCATCTGAACCTTTCAATTCAAGTATCTACTACTCTACATTCCTTCAATCTCTCTCTCTGTGAGTACTTGCAACATCACCCGTTCATTCCAGCTCCATCTCTACTACAACCCACCTTTCTCATCATCATCACCACCTACTCTACACGATATCCAGTCAGATCCCCACTGACGACGCACCTGTAAATCTCCTTTGACATTTCATTCTTCCTCTTCTATATACATATAGATATATAGATATCTCTATCCATGTAGTCAATACGGAATTTCTTGCGTAAAACACAGCAGATCCACCCTCAGCGTGTGTATGTTTCTGTAAACTTCCAAATGAATACTATCTCCAATATGAGTATTTATTATATTCTCTGTTTAAAGTTTTTTTTTTTGAATCTCGTTTGTAGATTTGCAAAATACTAATGACCTTCTTTTATTTAATGCTTGAAAAGTTTATTATACCTTAGTTAGCTAGCGATAGACTGTTATTATTGAATTGGAAGAAATCAAACAACATGTCAAAAGTCAAACGATAGGTGGTTTAATTAGTTGCAGACAAGAAAGAATTAGGCTTTTTTGTGTCATTTTAATTGAATGGAACACATGGAACGCAGAATTCTGAATACTGAATATTGGATTATAGCTTATTGAGTTATTGAGTTATTGAGTTATTGACTATTGACTATTGACTATTGACTATTTAAATATAAGTGCATTAGTGAACTGATAAACCCTTTTCATATAGATACCTCGCTTAGTTTTGGTGCGTTCTTGGACTTGTATATACGAATTCGTCTGCTGGTTGATATCTTCATTTTTCTATTACTCGACACTGTGCACTACGTTCTCCAATCTCTACTATCGTCTGCTCATGTGTTTCTTTTTCTCTTTCAACATTTTTGACATTCTAATTACTCCATAATAATAAATATATCTATAACTCCAAGTCATGGATCATCACCTTCTCTTCTGTGTTTGTCTTCTTTTTTTTTAACCTCGAAGGGATCGGACCAAATTAACTAAATCCTCTTTAGGTGTATCCTGTGGTGCTTCAATATCTCTCTAAATCAATTAATTTCCAATGTTAGTTCGGTTCATCTCTTTTCTTCTTCTTTTTCATACTTACTCTTTGTAACCAGGCATTTAACTTTTCAACACTCCAACTCTCCAGTTCTCCTTCTTCGTCATCAACCACCTTCTCTTCACTAGGAATCTGCTTAGGTGCACTTGGGTTCTTATACACACTGCTGCTACCACTGGTGTTGCTGGAACTCAAGATAGAACCACCGTTAGATGAGACCCAGTACTGTGATGCAGCAGCCAAGACCAGTCCACCGACCGCCAGGAGCAGTGGTTTAGAGTAAGCGCGGATTTGTTTTTGTACAAACGTAGTCGAAGGAGAAGCAGACATGATCCGGTATAGCTATAGGATAGATATAGATATAGATATCGTTGAAAAGAAAAGAGAAGAAGAAAAAAATTGGAAATTTGAAAATTTTTGGTCACCACCTTTATCTCGTCAAGGACTGGATGATAAATGATGGATGAGAAAAAAAAGTATGGCTAGCACGTCATTTAACACCTAACCCTGTGGCTTGTAGTTGTGGCTGTTGTGGCGAGTGTGTGGCTGAAATGTGTTGGCTAGCAACGACGACTGGACTGACTTGGACTCAAGGTGAATCAAACATTGTTAATTAGACCCTCTCGTTTATCTTTTATACTGTTAAGCACCTAACTGAAGTCTTGAACTTTAAAGCCACCACTTGTAGCACGGCATAAGTATAGTATGGGGATAGTCAAACATGCTAAAAACAAAACAAAACAAAAAGTATGCACCAAGACTGTTCTACATGTAGTACATTTAGAATTTCCTGGTCCTCATGTTAGTGCTGTATGTGTGTGGGTGTGGGTGTGTTTAACTGTGCTTGGAGTGTCGGTGTGTGTGTTTGGTGCAGGTACCTCTGTGCATTGTGTTTTAGCATTAGCAGGAGGTCACAGGAGGTTGATCCCCTTCGTTAGAAGTTTCTTACTTTCGTTCTTTTCTCTTCTAATCTCGTCTATTTGTTGTTGTCTTTGCTTACCGACCTACTGCCACTAGTTTCTCTACTTGCCGTAGCTAGAGGCCTTGGTTATAGAAGGATGTTTTCGGAGTGACAAAATATCTACCTTCGTTTTATTATTATTATCCGTTTCTTCCTAACCCACACATCTGACAAACTCTAATTCTATGATGATTTAAGCTTTTCTCTATCAATTGCTAAAAGATAAATAAATCTCAGTATCAAAAGACTAAAACCGCCACAACGATGTAGTTGTTGGAGAACTTCAATCTCTTTTATAACGCTATAAATTACACAGAAAGGAAGAAAGAAAAACAAAATTTATTCAAAATGTTTATAAAAGCCTTGGGGGAAAAAATAACCTAAAAACAATCTGCATTAAATCGCATGTGTCTTGCATTAGATCGCTTAAAAAATTTTGTTTGTGAATTACATTTCTCTACATTGTATATATCTATCATTCTTGCATAAAAGGAATTATGCATATTATAGAAATAACTGGAATAACTGGGATTTATTATAATCCCTGTATAACAGTCGAACTGGACTAGCATATAGACTTGGGATTTCGTAGTATTATTTGAACGACTTGTCGAGTGATTTTGTAATTCTTGTATTACACTTTTTTTGTCTATATGGTTTTTATTTTTTGCTGCTTGCATTTGGTTTCGGTGCACGTTACACATGTTATGTTGTGGGCAAATACATTTTCACTGCGCGTTAACTGTGCTTACCTGTGCGTTTAAATATGCCTAGTCATGCTTTGTGTTGTGCAAGTTGTTTGTAACTAGAGTAAAAAAAAATATATATAAAAAAAACTTTTTTTTAGTTTTCAAGTGCACTGTGATTAGTTTTGTGATTAAGTTGTGTACTAATTAAATGACTATCTCTGTGTTTGGTCTATTTTTATGATTCCGTTTTGTATGTGGTATATTTTTATCGTCGACTCTTTTTGAAAATCTCGTCTAATTCCACTTCCCCCCTCTCATCCATCCTCATCCTCATCTTCACCATCTTAAGGAGAAGAGCAAATCACTTTCATTGGCATAATGTCTTGTACTGTTTAATTAAATCATACCCTTGTAGCTGCCTGTGACACTATATAACTTTGCTTGCTATAATTTTAGCTTTGTTATTTTTTTCAATTTATTTGATTTTAGTTTATTATTGAGATTACATCAAGGGCTGTTTAGATGGCAACAACGTGTGGTTTAGCCTTGGTATTCCATACAAAATAACTTTGGGGAAATCATATTTAGGTTTTTGAATGCTATTAATTATTATTATTACCATTATTATTCATATTACAGTAAAAATGGGAAAATCCTTTTTCATGTATTTCGAAACAAACAACTCTGCACAGCTACTACGACTACTGTTTTGTCGATACTTGACTATTAAGGATACAGCTATGTCTAGGACTAGGATTATGGACTATGGACTATGGACGACTAGTCTGGTTTAGCCTGTAAAACTAGTCATGGCACTTGTCCACATTATTTGCTACGCACAGATCCTGTTTTATATTTTGATTTCTTTATTTTACTTTAGTCCCGGTTACTCGTTTACTGATAGTTCAATTCCCATCGGTCAGAGTACCGTACAATTAGATACCTCCGATACAGATAAACGACAAGGCCCCAACCTTGATTAAGTACTGCATACTAGGACAAGGAGCGATCAACATGTCAAAAATAAAAATAAAATATTACACATATAAATCACATAAATAGGGTGTATCATATGTGAAAGCCTTGAAAAATCCTAAAACTGTAACAAAGTTCATTACAAACCGTAGATCAATAAACGATCAACATTTGTATTATCCATGTACCCTTTCTTTACTCTCATAGTTGGGTTCCAAAACAATGTCTTCATGTCACTGTGTGTCTAAAAGACTGAAAAATAAAAATAAAAAATCTCAAAACGAATCTTTTAGTGGTAGAAATTGTCTGTGAATTACATGAACTAAAACGTGAACGAAACGTGAACAAAACGTAGATAAGAACGTGAAGAACATCAAGAACGCGAAATGAATAAAATATAAAAGTATAATGGGTCTAGAATTATATAGATCCTTCAATCTCCCGTATTTCGTTCAAAGATTTAGAGGATATTTGTATCTTGTAAACATGTGCACGTGACACATTTCCAGGAAAGTTCCACTTCATCTTGTATGCTTGAAAATTAAAATACATATACTGTACACAACGAAAAAACACAACACCCACTACACTCATTTGCTCAACCTACAAGTTCAAACATTCAATCACATATATCATATTATTAATATACAATTACACAGACTCCAAAACAACATCCTTAAACTCCTTCTGGACCTTCTTGCCAGTCTCCTCCTTGCCACCCTCACCGTGGAGAGCGAGCAGAGCACCAAGATCAAACTTGGGCTGCTTGAGAAGCTTGACCTTGCGGACATGGACGTTTTGCAGGGGGAAGATAGAGCCAGTGGCCTTCTCAATCTCACGGCCAATGACCTCGGGAATGAGCTTGGAAGTGAGCTGGGCAAGAGTGACGTTGGAAGCCTCTCTAACCATGATCTCAGCCATCTTCTTTCTAATCTGTCTGATTTGGGATGACTGGGCGTAGGCAGTCTTTTTGATTTGGTTGGATTGACGCTTGGTGAAAGCAATGGCAAAGATACGGAGGAAGTACTCGTCAGAAGTCTTGACGGTGACGTTGGCCTCAATCAGAGTCTGCCACTTGCGGACGTAAGAACGCAGCTTGTCAGAAGCAAAGTCCAAGCCGTGAAAGTTGGTCAGCAGGTTCTTGCCCTGGACTTCGTCGACACGAAGCTTGATGCGGCGGAAAGAGTGGTCTTCCTGTCCCTGGAGGTCTGCAAGAGACACATCCAAGATACGGCCCTTGAGCTCGTCGTTGGCGTTCTTGAGACCGGTTGAACGGTTGACGAGGGTCTTTCCAACATCGCGGTTCTCAAAGGTGGTGGGGGCCTTGATATTGTACCAGTCCTTACGGGTGAAGGGGTCTACGACTCTCTTCTTAATTCCCTTCTTGCCCTTGCTGAGTCTCTTGTTCTTGCCGACAACCATTTTGGATTTTGCGTATGTGTAGGAACAGTCGATGTAGTAAAGCAGGAAAAAAAAAGCAAGACAAAAAATGAGTGAGAAAAAAGGGTGTGTGTGCGTGTGGGTGGTGTCTGAGGGTGAGGGTGAGGGTCAGACTGGGAGGGACACAGAGAGCGCGGACTTAAATGTACGCTTGAATAATGTGATTGGGAAATTAAACATTCCTATTTAGGATTGTGACTGCTAGGGTTAGAAATTATCAAAAGTTAAGTTGTAAGGCGTAAGTCATAATATTCAAGGCGTAAATCTCAAGTTTTAATTCATGTCGATCCCCGAAGATGCAGATAAAACAGGTTGGACAAAGAGCGTTGTGGTAGTGGGCATAAAAGATATGAGGGCTTTGTACTAGTGGAATATACGATTTGCTGCTTTTGCAGGTTCCAATGATCATTCAACTATCCAGTGATTTCGGTAACTTCAGTAGTTTCAGTTTATTCAATGTTCAATATATTCCAATATACCATATAAATTCACCATCCACTTATTTGTTCAAGAATTATCATACATTTATTTTTCCTTTTTCCTTTTTCCTTTTTCCCAGCAAAATATCCCAGTATTCTTCCATCCGAAGACGCCCGCCGCTCTTGCCGACCCTGACAAAGTTATGATACTTCAGTCCTATAGCCTAGATCAGAAAGATCCAGATAGACTTTATCTCATGTGGCGTGATTAAAAAATAAAATGAAATAATCTGGATGAAAGTTTCTTAAATAAAATTGACAGTGGTTATCAATAGCGGAATCCACATCGAGTCAACCAAAAAAGCCCGAGAAGGAGCGAGTGTATGCGAGGAGAAGCGCACGCACCTAATGTGTCGAGAAACTAGCCCAGTTGATTAGATTTGGCAGTTGAAACAGATTCTCGAGCAAGAACTTTAACAGAGCTTTGGGAAGGACTAGGTAGCACTGGAGTAGAAGGATATGACTCTGAATGAATATACACTGTATATGATGAACAACTATTAATAATTAGATATCCCAGAGTAGGGCTAAGTACCGAAGGCACCACCACCACCACCTTCTCCTCCCCTACCTCTCCAAGCAGCAGGCAGGAGAACATGTAGTCTCGTGACAGAACACAACATTGTTCATCCACGTTCATCCTTGCCTGCCACACGTCTACATCAAGTTACAAAGAACGACCCTTGACCAGATTTTGTGCTGGATTATACGAAGATAAAGTCAAAGATGCTGGAGATCTTTACTACGCTGGGTAGTACTCAGTCTTAGTACGATTTATTTAGTGGACAAGGCCTGAATGAGGCCCGTTCTTTTAGTTAGAATAATCATAGCGTATAATGTGAATTGGGTATAATAATTGACTGTGTGTAATAATAATCATAATAATATAATCATTTAATCATAATATTTCGTATATAAATTGTGTTGAGTAGATACTTTGATTACTAATATATTGACTAATTTTTTTTTTTTTTTTTTTGTTTTTCACTTGCGTTTTCTCGAGGACAACAGCATTGGCCGTATGATGAGAGTGCATTACATTTCGTCTGTAGTTGTGGAGTGATTAAACCTACAAATATTGCCAACAACAACAACGTTCTGCTTGTAGTGGAAGTTGCAACGTTTGTGTTGTTGTTTTCGTTTTGTCGTTTTGGTCTTTTATATGGGATTTTTTCTTTTTTTTTTCTAGTGTATTTTTTTTTTTTTTTACATACATATTTTATTTTTCTTTGGGAGTAAACAGGAAATAGGGAGTTACACTTGTGTTATTGTGGTTGATTAGTGTTGTTGTTATTGAATAGTCAGCCCTTAAAATAACAAAACACATCAAGAAACCGACATGAGTTCAGGTCTTCACTTTGGTGAACTTGTAGGAGAAGACCAAAATGCTTTTGATGTCTAAATTTTGTGGTATTTTGGAGTAGTAGTCAAAATGCATGAAAATCATATAGAAGACACGAAAGTCGCGAACGAAAAAAACACCATGAATTTGTATGTGACTTGCACAAATTACACAGTTAATGAATAAAATATATATGATATTTTATGATGTATTATTTATTTTATTTTATTTTTATTTTATATTTTATTTTGTATTTTATTTCTTTTACTTCCTTGACTAAAAAATCTTTGAAATCTGCAAATCATGTCAACCTTGTTTTGACATGACATATTATGCATCCCGTGCATATACTGCACGGTACTGCAGTAGATCTATCCTGCTTTCGAGACACAAACCCGTCTCCAAATAACCCAACCATGCATGTTTTGACGATCCCATATCAACTTCACACACATTGCCACACACTCACAGTGCCACACACTAAATCCCCTTGTCGCTGACCACATACTGACAGATGATGACAAATGATTAGCCAGCATTACTGACTCAGCCCTTAGAAATGATAACACGGCTGTATGGTCTACCAATCACACCCTTTTGAAAAAAACCCTTTCCCCATTAAGATGGCTTTTCTTTTTTCTTAAAAACTCTCTCGCTCTGCTTTTTCCAGTTAGTCTGAAACTTAAAAAAGCAATACCTTACAATTACTTTTTTATTTTCTTTCTACCCCAAACCTTTCCTCGTATGATTTGAAAAAGTAATTATCTTTGAACTTTCTTTTTGCTTTTTCCGTTTGTCGTTCTCCTTTTAACGTTTCTTTTTCGTTTTGGTCCAGATAATCCATATAATAGTGTGTACCAATACTATAAACAAATTCCTTTTCTCTCGTTTCTTTTTCGGCTGCCATCTTTTCTCTCTGCTCTTTTGTATAAAACCTCCTCCGTTCCTCTTCGTTTTTTTTCTGACTCTGTTAATATTTTTTTTTTCTCTCGACCATTCTCATTCCTCCTGGACTCTCCTCGCTCCTCCTACTCTTACCGCGCCCCATCTCATAAAATTCTTACAGCTCCTCACTCCAGTCACAATGCCATCCACAGTCCATACCTCCCAAAACAGCTCTAACGCTGACCGACTCAAGAAAGCAATGGCACAGCGATCAAAGCCTACATTTCACAAGAACCAGATTGCCTTTGACGATATCAGCTATAACCCCCATATGTCCACCATTTCCACAATCTCTTCATCCTCAGACGGTTCCTGTATGTCCTTAGACACAAACCCTAGAATGCATTCCCAGCAATCCTCCCAACACACAATCTCCAGAAAACACCCAGTGTCCAACGGTACAACCTTCTCAGACTTCCAGGCTCCCACCCTGTGTAGCGACTCATCATTTATTAGCTCTCCCACAAGTACAGGCCACTCCGAGTACAGCCGTTTTGGCCGTGTCGTTGCCAACTCCATAAACTCATACTCCTCACTGGACTCCCAAGAATCTCGATTAGGCCCTCGTAGGCTGTTTGAAAAAACCAATGCAATCAAGTCTCAAAATCCACACTCCACAGCTGCCCCCGTGTTTGTTCTTGCTAAATCCGAGGATGATGACGATGTTTCCGAAGTCATTGGCTCATACCAAGATGACATTTATACAGGCATGTCCTTGGTCCAGCTCGACGCTTATAATGCCCAATTAGTGGCCCAGCAGTGCTCCGACACTTCTTACTACACAAAACCCACTCGCTCCTCCACCACACACAACCGCAGCATCTATGATGATGCTCGCGTCGCTGACTCCTGCATGACACATAAAAAACAACAACCTTCCCATTATTCTTTTTACGACTCTGATTTTAATGACAACCAAATCTCTTTCTCTGACAACACTCGACAGTATAACCTGGGCCGCAGGTCCTCTATGACCAGTCTTCACAATCGCATTCTGTCAGTAGATCAAAATGATCTGCCGTCCGCAGCATACTCCCCTCCTCACCGTCACCAGCGCCGTGGTAACTCCACCTCTAGCGACATGTCTCGCCGCAACTCCATTATGCAGCCTCCTTCTTCTGCGGGTCCCCTGTTGAACTTGGATTTGGACAGTGTGATTCGCAATGCATTAGTTGCGTCTTCCACCTACGTTGCTCCAGCTAACCCCAAGTTCCGGAACCAGCCATCATTAGAAGACGAATACAAGGCCAAGCCAGTTTATAATGGATATCCTGTGTCGCCAGCCTATGCCTCACCGCAATATCAGGAGCAGGAGCCTCGAGTTGTACAACGTGAGCCCGAGGTAAAGACTAAGTCTAACAACATGGCTCGCTTGGGCACCAGTATGATGAAGCTTGCACGTAAGATTGCCAATTAGTTGATTGTGTATTCTTTTTTGGCTGTGCTTGAGCTGCCAAGCAGGGTTATGAACTATTCTATTATTATATTTTATTATTATATCTTTTATTTGATTACTATTATTTTTCATTTATTTTCGGTTATTTGTTTCATCTATATATATCTCGTTCCTTTTTACTTTTTATTTTTTTTGCCATGTTAATGAATAGAAGTTCTGGCGTTTTTTCTTTAATCCAGCAATGTGTAAACGATTACAATTTCAGAGAGACATTACCAGGGGCAATTATTAGAGGGAAATAGTTCTAGTCAATTACATAGGCTTTAATATCTGTGAGCAAGGGCACATAATGTGGTTGGAGCACCATACGGCAAGAAGGCACAGACATAAAGTAAGGTAGCCCATAGAATCTAGTAGATATCAGGTATAAACAAGTATGGATATACACAAGGCTAAAATAGGTATTAGCAATCAGGAGTATTAATTAATACCAAGTAGTAAAGTAATTAACTGTTCGACGATGACAAGAAATCTACAGTAGGCGGAACCAGTAACGAAGTCTAGGTTTAGATATAAAAGAATGAATATTAGATATATGATAGTTTAGTATTGTTTTATTATTTATTTATTTTTTATTATTAGAAATAGGTTTGTATTTATTTAACGATTTAACGATTCAGTAAGTTTAAGTATTTTTGTGACCCTCATACTTTAAAAGAGCCTAAATCGTTGGTTTGTGATTCATGTTTTATTTTTGTATTTTAAATTTTACAGATAGCATTGATAGAACCTTCCAAACCTTTGAAAGAAACCACATTTAAACGTTTCAAAAGCCCAAGTTTCCTAGGTTTAAGGCACACAGTGTATGAGAGACAAATGATTGACGTATGATAAACCAACATATATACCTAGTTGATTTATATAAACTATTTCGTGTGTTATATCTGTATGTGTATTTTTAGATACATGAGTGCCAATTTTGAAGCATTTAGACCCCTTCTTTTGGAGTATATGGGTCAAAGTTATAGGAGAAAATAAGCGGAACGAGACATGTAACGCAACGTAAAATAACAATTTGTTCGTTTTTGGACTCAAAGGTGCTTCATGCCTGGCTTTGGTCAAGTGTGGTATCCGTTTACAGGCAGCGCCAATGCCTTAGCACGTCGCTACAAAGATAGCAATCATAATGGTTTTACTTACTTGAGAATATAGTCTCAGTTATATTCATTTAATTGTACCTATACTTTAGTTACCTTTGTTTATATATTGTCTTGCAATTGCAATTAAATTTATCAGTAATAAAATCTAATATATTCAACGTCATTCCCCGTCTATCAACGTCATACAATACACAGAGGCAGATTCAAATACAGACGCGCATATCACCACTTGCTTTCTCTTAAACTATACAAATTGTCAAGTACATAAAATAAAATCTATATATATTAAAACCTTTCTTATCCACGACCTAGTATGGAAATATACATACCCGCAAAATCCACTTGTAGTTAGATGTTTGTGTCGATATTGTTGTGGACGCGACTTGATGTGTGATGATACATTTTACTTTTGGATATGGCCAAAAATGTGGGCCATACTCTGCTTTTTCCTCATGCCGTCCTTGAAGTTAGTTTGGCCAACTGAAATTTGTGGTCTTCCAGAAGTATATTATTGTTAGTCATAACAAATAATCATAATAGGAATATCAATGTACTTATTTAAATGGATGTGTGGACTTCTAAGCTTGAACTTTGAATACCTGATGCTATATATGATGGATTGTCATCTTTGTGATTAAAATTTCAAATTTTAATTGTTTTTTAAAATAAGCCTAAAAAACTTCAGTATTAATTAAGCCTATTTTATGAAAACGATGTTTTTATTTATTGCTTTGTGAGAAAATAGTTGATTAAAAAAAATCAAAGAAAATTACAATCTCATAACCAATTCTATAGGTTCATTTTTTTCTTTCGTTTATATTCGTCAACTTTATGGGTACCTGAATAAACCTGAAACTAATTTACAATGAACACATAGTCAGTAACGATGCGACCGATTAACGACAGAAGAACACACGAAGAAGAGTCCCCCCTCTAAAAAAAGGAGACGTACAAGGTTAGATCCTAGATGAGGGTCGAGCAAGGTGCATCTTCGACTTAACTTTAACTTCAATTACTGTAAGATAAACACCACATGGTGGCTTTGATTCAAGAACAATAACAAACAGATCAAAACCCACTTTCAATAGACTTATCTTACGTGGTACATAGCATTTCTGATAATAATAAACAATTAAGAGATTAACATTTATATTCAAACACATGCTTACATTTCATAGCGGCCATTGATCTGCAAGTAATTCTTCAACTTCCGTCTCAAAAGCCCCCGTAAACTTCTTGTGAAAACAAATGGACCCTCTCTCTCCTTAATGCCTTGATGTTTTTTTTCTTTCTTTTCTCAATTTTAAAATAACCACAAGATTCAGTCACATATATTAAAAACAAGAATTGAAAATACTCTCTTCGGTAGGACTCCCCATGACCTGTAAGTTGCTCGCTGTAATAAGGTGTACTCAGAATCCATTTTTTTTATTTTGTTGAAAAATGCATGTAAAGTTTAAACCACCAAAATAACAACAATCCATGTTATATTTTCAATTTCAATTCAGATATATCTATATATAACTAGCAATTGCTTGTAATGATCCTTGGTATGAATGGAAACCATTTCTATTTATATTACTATATTTCTTGAAGATCTTGTGCAAAGGCTGTCCAACTGAAAGATCACAAAAACGCCAACAGAGGAACACGAAAAAACATTTGAGATTTTCAAAAATGATTCAAAAATATTTGTCCCGAGCAGGAATCGAAATCAATGGTTCAACTCACGTGATAAATATTGATTGGTAATACTTTTTTGTGTTTCTGTTATTCAACCAGCTCATGACGCCATACTACCGGCCTTGACATTATCCTAAATATTTCCATATATTTAATTCCACAGCAATCTTACTTCCTCCACCCCTCCAACCTTCTCTCTTCACCACAACTTCTTCCTCCTGAGAAAAAAACACCTCAAACCACGTCTCAACTATGCCTACCTCTAACTCACTTGTTAAACTCTCTTCAGGCCACTCAATTCCTTCAATTGGCCTTGGAGTATACCTCACAGCAGCTGACACCGCTGCTGACATTGTCGAGACTGCCCTCAGCATTGGATATCGCCACGTTGATTCAGCCCGAATTTACCGCAATGAGCGATCTTCCTGTGAGGGTATTTTGCGTTTCCTTGATGCCAACCCTGACGTCAAACGAAGCGAGGTTTTTTACACCACCAAGATCTGGGATCTTGACCATGGTTATGAAAAGACCAAGGCTGCAATTGCTGAGTCAGTTGACAGATTGTCAGGTACCAGCGAGCAAGAGGGAAGAACTTTGGGATACATTGACTTGGTGCTGATCCATTCTCCACAGACATCGAAGGATCTTCGACTTGGTACTTGGAAGGCTTTACAAGAAGCCGTGCAGGCTGGTCTTATCAAATCCATTGGTGTTTCCAATTATGGTATCCCACATGTTCAAGAGCTTTTGGACTGGGACGGACTTGTTATTAAGCCCAGTGTTAACCAACTGGAATTGCATCCATGGTTGCAGCGAACTGAACTTGTTGATTACTGCCGATCTAAGGGCATTGTGCTGGAAGCTTACTCTCCATTGACCCGTGGACAGCGTTTGTCTACCGATCCTCAGTTGCAAGAGTATAGCAAAAAGTATGGCAAGTCACCTGCTCAGATTCTTGTTAAATGGTCCCTTACGGCAGGGTTCGTGACTCTACCAAAGTCAGTGCATAAGGAACGTATCCAGGATAATTTTGACATTGCCGACTTTGAGTTGACACCTGAGGATTTCAAGAATTTGGGCGATCCTAAAGAATATGGAATCACTGGCTGGGATCCCACCACCTATAGTAAGTAGTATGTGACCAGGTATTTACACGTTTATCCATCTATCTGTGTATCTGCGTAAGTGAGTGTGGTGTGTTATATGCCTGCCAAGTCAACTCAAGTATACTTATAAATGAGCCAATCGATCAATACCAAATAAATAAATAAAAAACCAAATATAAAAACGCAAGTATGAGCTATCTCAAGCATGATTGTATACCGTGCAAGTGATACTGAAGCTGCTAATACCATGTCTTTGGTAATCTAGGTAACCAACTGTGTTGAATTAGGTCTGTAACAAATGCGCACTCGGCTCTGCTTCAGTAGATTTAAAAAAATTCACAGTTGGGGACTTGCAACGTCTGAGCACTTGAGCAACTACACATATTGATACCTATGATAAATGTACTAAAGCTATCGCCTGCAGCAACACTTTGGCGAAAAAAAAAAATAAAAACACAACGGCCATCCAAAGTTCCCAAACAACGCCAACCATCATCTGCCAACAAAATATTGATCCTGGTTATCTAACCTTCCAATTTGTGCTTCTGATGCTGCGACTGAAGTGTCAAGTCAACATGCCAACCCTGATCGACTGCGTGAGTATGTCACCACTGAGAAATGGTAAAAGAAAGGGAAATCCAGGTATTCGTGCTGAATATAAGGCTGACGCATCGGGCCTATTTCTATTTCACGAATTTAGAGATTCACGCACGACCTTTACACAAACGAAGATGCTTTTGTCTATATCTGTAGCATTCACTCTGAAGAATCAGTCGAGGAATACATGAGCGGTAAATGCCAAAAACGAATCGCTGTCCAGCTCAGTCCAGCGATGCAGGATCTATGAATTATCACGCGTTTATGTTTCTCACGACTTACTCGCTGCTATTACCGTTACCATAAACATAATACTGCTCGAGGATGGATGGGAACCTTTTAAAAACGCTGGAGGTTTCGAGGAGGTTGCAGGTTAGTTGCAGCCAGTTACCCTTTGCAGAGTATAGCATAGACAGCTACTGCTAGTAGTTGGCTGGTTGACCGGCGGTGGACCATAAGGAATGACGCGAAAAAAACAGTTACAAAACAAATACTGTTAGGCATTATCTCTAATTGCAAGCTTGAGCAGTGTTTCACGGATCCAGTTTCTAGTTTTGATTCTCAAGTAAGTGATTTCATGGATACCGTTTGAGTTGCGTCACACTCAAACGTTAAACCGTACCTCTTACGTAGCCGAAGGAGGCAGAGATGTCGTAGAGGCTACATCATTAACCATAAAACGACTCCTCAGGCTTGAAGTTCAAATATCAATCATATTCTTGTAATATCCTTCATAAACTTGCATCGACTCAACCTTCCGTTAAAGTTTAAATCTGCCATTTTGTGAAAGGAAGAAAAACAAATTGAAATTTGAAAAATGCCGTTTAGGACTGTTCAACAAGCCGCATGCCAAAGTAAGACTCAAACCAGCGTACAACTCAGACTACATGAATTTACCAACGCATATTACAGTCCAGCGTAGTTTCCAACACCCACCAGTGGTTCCAAAACTGTTCCAAACCACCACCAGCGATTCACCCCAAACTCCACAAACTCACCTCTTTGAATTTGTTTCTACTTTCACTCCAATGAATTATGATTTAATCGAGCAAACTACCTAAGCACTTACGCCCAAGAGAATCATCACTGGCCTTTTCTATTTTTCGTTTCTTCTTTTTTTTTTCTCTCTCTTCTTCTTGTTTCTTTTTTTTTTTTCTCCTTCTTTTCTTCTCCTCCCTTCTTGTTGTATAGAAACACTAATATTTAATTGGCATTTTAACATCTACAGTCACCATGACTGATCCTGTCCTTGGAGCTGGCTCTCCATACGACCCAAGAGTCCAAAGGTATGTGTTGATGCTATTTACTTCCTCCTTGCAAATTCCCCATTCGCTGTTTGAGTTGCCTAGTCCTTATCTAACTTCCCATTTAGAACCAGAGAACTGCAGGTTGAAGAAGGTGTGAATCCTTCCATTTGGAGTGGTCGCATGAATCAAGCCCATCAGTTTCATCCATCGGCGACAACTCCTCCTTCGAATCCTCCTTCAAGGGCTCGTGCTGGAACTATGCCTTCGCGCTTGCCTCCTGGCCTTCCCATAACCAATGCTGCCCAATCATTTTCTTCAATGCCAATGGGGTCACTTGCTCTGCTTGAAGATCATTCTCAACCATCGTCTTCTTCAACCGCCAGACTAGCATTCATACCTTCTGCATCAAACTACCCATCTGCTGCTTCTTCGTACGCAATGCATCCTCAAGCAACTTCGTCTGCCTCCTCCTTACCCACTAGCAATTACAGGACTGAAATTCCATTTAACACTACTGGTACCAACACCTCTGCATCTTCTCAGCCAAGCCCACAACAACAGGCATCTATTGCTCGACTCAGATCAGGCTCTTTAAATGATAATGCAAGGTACGCTTCGCCCTTTGGATCTTCCATTTGGTCTTCTCAGAGAACCCATATTCCTACTCCTGATGCGCGCGCTCCCCCTTCTAGTATGCTTAATGCTTTGGAGGAGGTTGACCACTCTTCGTCTGAAATTGATCCCCAAACTATAGATCCTCTTCAACCTTTTTACAACGAACTTACCATGAGAACTGATCCCAGCCGTATGCGTTCTTACACTGTAAATAACTTGCCTTACGGCGCTGGACTTGCCAGTTATGAATCAATTAGTGACCATATAGATGTTCAGCAGCCGGCTTCATCATACCAGCCAGACCCCCCTTCTGCCACGCCTGGCCCAAGTTTACATCATACGAGATCCAACCCGTTTCTTAGCACTAGTCGTCCTCGAGCTCAAACTATTGTTGGCTCCTTTGAATCTCCCTTTACCTCTATGGGAAATGCCTCTGTACTTCGATCTAACATGGCTCCCCAAACCACCGGTTACCAAGAACCTGTAACAAATACATCTGAGATAATTATCAATTCCTTTGAAGATTCGTCTGTTGGGCCAACCCGCTCACTTTGGCTTGGAAATATTCCAGCTTCCACCACGTCTTATGCATTAAACGCTATTTTCAGCTCTTACGGCACAGTCGAGTCTGCTCGAGTCTTACCTCATAAAAATTGTGGTTTTGTCAATTTTGTAAGTACTGAGAGTGCGATGCAAGCTAAAGCTGTGCTCAATGGCAAGGACTTGTTCGCTGGCCATGGGCCTTGCCGAGTAGGATTTGCTAAAGTTGTTAATGGGAACGATGAACAACAACAACTTTTGGAGCAGCAACAACTCTTGGAGCAGCAGCATCAACTGGAGCAACAACAACAACTAGAGCAGCAACATCAACAGCAACAACAACAACAACAACAACAACTAGAGCAGCAACATCAACAGCAGAAGCATCTAGAACAACAGCAGTCACAGCTGAATTCTGAACATACTGGTAATGCTTCCCCAGAACAAACTCCAACGGAAAGTGCTGCCACCAAAAAGGAAACCAGAGAGTCTAGCTTTGAGCATATCAAATCATTGAAAGATATTGCTGGATCTATGGGTACGACTGTGTTGGAACTAGGAGCAGATGCTGCCGAATGTGATCGAATTGTTGCCTCTGTCAACCGCGCTCTTGAATTCTCTGACTTCAGGTCTGTTATTCCTCCTGTGTCTGAGCCCCGACCTGACAGAGTATATGATGCACCTACACTACGGGAAGTTCGCAAAAAGATTGACAGCGGCTCATGCTCATTGCAAGATGTTGAGGAAATTGCACTAGACATTCTTGACGAGATTGCGGAACTTTCGAGTGACTACGTGGGCAATACTGTTGTCCAGAAATTATTTGACATTTGCTCAGAGCCTGTCAAGGATATGATGCTTGACCAGATTGCTCCTCACTTGGCCCAGATTAGTGTACACAAAAACGGTACTTGGGCTGCTCAGAAAATAATTGGAGTTGCTGGCTCTAGGCGACAAGTTGACACCATTGCTCGTGCCCTACATCCCTACACAGTACACCTATTTTTGGATCAGTTTGGAAACTACGCCATTCAGTGCTGCTTGAAGTTTGGAACTCCCTGGAATGATTTCATCTTTGAAACTATGCTGTCAAAATTTTGGGATATTGCTCAAGGCCGCTTTGGAGCTCGCGCTATGCGAGCGTGTCTCGAGAGCCATCATGTTTCGCCGGATCAGCAGCGGATGTTGGCTGGCGCCATTACCATGCATGCTGTTCAGCTTGCTACGAATGCCAATGGTGCTCTTCTTTTGACTTGGTATCTTGATACCTACACGGTGCCTAACCGACATACTATTTTAGCCCCCAAACTTATTCCCAACTTGGTTCAACTGTGTACCCATAAATTAGCTTCGCTGACAGTACTTAAAGTCATTAACCACAAAGCGGAGCCCGATGCTCGCAAAGAAATATTTGCATCGCTGTTTGGCGACGACTCTGAGCCAGATACTTTCACGCCTGCTCTTGAACAAATTCTCAGCCACTCATATGGGCCTACGTTCATTTATAAAGTAATTTCAACACCCTTTTTGGGCGCTACAGAACGTCAGAATGCTGTAAATAAGGTGCGTATGGTACTTATCTTTATTAAAGCGATGCCTGTACAAGGCTATAAGCGCTTAATGGATGAAGTTGGCCTTGCGACTCGAACTACTCCACGACAGCAGCAGCAGCCGGTGCAGCAGGGAAATCAACAAAATTCCAATAGTAGACCTTACCAACAGCAACACCAACAGCAATCTCAGCAACAGCCACACCAACAACAGCAGCAGCGTTCGAGAAATGCAGGACACTATTCACAGGCTATCCCTAATAATAGTGGCCGTAGTTCACCTCCAGAGAGCACAAGCAGCAGCGGCGGCGTTTCATATGGCCGTGGTGGAAGCAGTAGTAGCAATACGACTAGTGGAAACTATTACTCTAATAGTTCTGACATGATGATGATGCAACCTCTTCCACATATGTATCCTCCTCCTCAATTTTTAGCAGGAGGAGGTCCGCCACAAGCTGGGTATGACCAGCTTCAACAGCAGATGGAATATTTGTCTATAAATAATCCCCCTGGAGGTGCACGGTTCTCATCGAACGAACAATATTTAATGTGGCAGCAGCACCAGCAACAACAGCAACAGCAACAGCAACAGCAACAGCAACAGCAACAGCAACAGCAACAGCAACAGCAACAGCAACAGCAACAGCAACAGCAACAGCAACAGCAACAGCAACAGCAACAGCAACA
>JAJLWW010000019.1:0-68038 GCA_030570935.1 Geotrichum klebahnii | reverse complement strand
ATGAACAACAACAACAACATCAACTGCATCGACAAGATCAACACTATCAGTACCAGCAACAATGAACCCAAATGTAACACCAAAAAAATGGTTCATAGGTAATGCCATGTCCAAAAATTAAAATGAAACGAGATACTGCTATATATTATACATTTTATGTACATTCGTATATACACCTATATACCGTATATATAACTAAAATATTTTTAAAAAATCAATTATGAATGAAACAGTATATTCACAGATATTCTACTGAACACTGATGCTATTGGGAACGTACATAGCGCCTGGATATGCTTGTTACCGTTATGAGCATAAACCTCTGAAATTTCTTCCATGTTAAAGTAATGAAGTATAATTTCCATGATTTCATAACTTTTAATATTTTCTAATTACTTTCCTCTCAATTAATTTTTGATAGCTTGTATGATCGATTCAATCACAATATATAATATCAATATTCACAACAAGCTTTTATGCATTATTTTGGTCTTTTTTAAGTAAATAATTTAACTCCTTTTCATAACTGGTAGCGCTTCAAGAGCAGCTACTGCTCTTTGCGATTCAGCTTCAAGGATTCCAACTAAAGCTTCACACTTTGCTTTTAACCGTTGCTCGCCTTCAGCTGCCAGGATGTCGATCCATTCTTGGACTGTCTTATCCATATGTCTTTCATGTACCATCATAATATCCTGCTCAACATCAGCGTGACCATCTGTATCGCAATCGATACCGTTACAATCTGACCTGCGGCGCAGTAAATCAAAAACAATGTCAGGATCAACAGCCGTCCAAGTGCTGCTGTTGCTGCAGTTATTACGTTTATTAGCATCATGGTGATGCTGATGGTGAGAAGATCGCCGTCGCGGGGGCGGTGATTCGGGTTGTGAAAACTGCTGCTGGACAGGTGTAACTGAGCGTTTTGGGGCTGGAGGTTTTGATTCATCCCCACCATATTGAGCTACATTGGAAGTGGAAATATTAGCAGTGGGAGGAGGTGTGGTATTTTGAACTGATGATGAAGTGTCATGGAGAGGAAGTTTTGGTAATTCCAACTGAGTCTCATTTGATTTTCTGTCTGTAGTGTGTATTCCAATACTAGGTTCTTCGTTGTCATGAAAAATGTCTGGAGACAATGAAGGCTTTGAATATCGCGAATCAATCGGGTATGATGTTCTGGGTCCTTGGGGATCTGATGCTGAACTATAAGCCGTTTCCATGCGACCCTTAGATGTTATGGACGATTGTTGAAGTTTACTCTTTACAGGAAGACCAGCTTGACCTGCTTTTTCTGATTTTGACTTGACTGGCAGTTTATTTGGGATGTCCAGCTTGGGAGTTTGGATAGATTGTTCTTGAGAATCGATAACAGGTAACTTTTCGATTTTCGACTGTTTTGATAATTCCAAAGTTTTAGGAGACCTTGGGATCCTACTGACACTAGACTTTTCGTTTGGAATTCTTGATTCAAACAAATTTGAAGTCTGTGTTGACTCATTGACACTTAATGCCCGACTTAATGAATTACTTTCAGGTTTAATCTTTGGCAAGTTAAGACTTTTCGCCGATTTCACAGTTTTGGTAATTTTAGAAGGATCTGCCGCCTCAGCAGCATATCCCTCAAATTTCGAGATTTTAGCTGAAACCGATCCCTTAGAAAGTTGACCCTGAGTGCCTCGTACTATTGAAGGGGAAAGCAGTTCTAGAGTACTATTCATACTTACACTATCAGGGGCCACGCTGGTAAACAATTGCGAATCGTCTTCAAAAACCGAAACTCGAGCTTTCTTCTTTTCTTTAACTATTGCTACTGCTTTACGCGAGGGTCGGCCTCGTTTTCTTTTCGTAGTAGAATTTGTTGATGCATCGCTATCTGATATTTCGCTATTTACACTTGTGCGCTTGCTCGCCCGCTTTTTTACAGCAGTACTTGATTTCTTTTTTGGCTTCGCAGACATCACACTTGACAAGCTGGCAGAACTTTCATTTCCTTCATCCAAGTCAGAAGGAATAACCACAACAGGTGTACTGCGCCCATTTTCGTCAGATTTTAGATCATGAATATTCTCAAAAAACGAGCAGTTAGGAGACATTCGGCGATGTTCTGTCATGGGATCATCATTAGGCTCCCATCCCTCCAGCCCTATTCCACAGTAAGGACACAATCCAAAATCCTCGCCAATATTATTAGGACTATAGTAAAATCCGGCCTTTGCCATCTTTTCACTTATCGGAGTCCACCCCTTCTTCGAATCGTGGGGCCAGACTGAAGTTCCAGTGAGAATTAAAGAAGCAGCAGAAATCTGCAATACCTTCCTATTACCGGCCTCGTCCGTTGTGGAATCAACAATAGCAGATTCAAGCTCTTCGTTAGTTAATGGCTGATAAAATGTTTGTAGTCTAACAAATACAGACACTTCTGAGTGAGGATCGTACTCTAAGGGTTGCTCCCACGGCTTGCCTTGCATAATAGCTACTGGACATGTTGAGGAGATTTCTAAATGAACTTTGATAGGATCATCCTCCTGCTCCCAACCATCAATGCCAATCCCACACATATAACAGGTCACTAAGTCGGTGCCGTATTCTGTAGGCGCCGGTGTAAAGTAGAAGCCAGCTGCTGCTACTTTAGTAGCACTAGGCCGAGCATGAGGCCAAGTTACTTTACGGCTTCGTGGCTTAGACCCCGTTAGCCTAGCTCCGCTGAAAGTTTCCAACCGTGCTTCATAGCCATGATATGACTTTTTCCGAGTCGTCTTTAGCATGGCTAGACTTCTTGATATTGAAAAACTGGGGTATTCTTCGTGAACTTGCAGCGTTGTGGACAGCATCTAAAGTCTATGATGCTGTAGCGAAGTTTGTTTTCACTTGAATTCTCTCCACATGGATCTTGTAACCATAACAACCTTACCAAACTATACATGCGGCAAATGAGTAACTGCCTAAATGGGAAATAAATTATTTTTCATAATCGAACCCGCAATAAGAATCGCTACCAGAACTGTATCTACAATGAATACAAGAAACTCAAGAAAACTCAGAGGGTCTAGAGAGTCAGAAATTCTGACTGAAAAAAGTTAGAAGCTCAGAAGCCCAGAAGCTAAAAATTTCAAGAGGTTCTACAAGATCTGAAAGCAGCGACCGTACTTAATGAATTGGTAGCGCACTTCATATTGAAGTGAATGTAAAATTTCATCCAATGGCTTGGTCTCACGAATTTTCATACTCTCCAACCATTGGCTCTTGAAATAAAAGGAATCATTAAGATCATAATCAATTTCATATATCATGAGATTTCATTATCATTCATTATCATTTAAGTATAGTTTTCTCACGCACTACGCTCTTTAGAGGCATGTGCTGGCATACCCAGTTCTCATCTCGCAAAAACTGACCGAAATCTTTCGTGGACCGAGGGACTCGGGCAAAAACATTTTTGTAGGGCTCCTCACGCTCCTGGTACTCTCTGATGACAAGACCATTGGCAAATTCAATGAAAACTCTGGTATCACGGATTCGGAACAAAACATCGTCAACTCGTAAGAAAAACCTGGCTAGTAACAGCAGTCGTTCCTTCATAACTCTAATTTTGACTCGTAATACAACAATTCCATTATCCCCCAGTTCGTCCTCGTAAAGTGTCACGTCGTCAAAAAATAGGATCGGGTCAGGGCGTTTTAGTTTGTCCAGAGGAATCTCAATATTATCATCAGGTTTCAGCAAATTGCTCTCCCCCAGCTCCTCGCCCTTGTAACTGGTTGTGTAAGTCCAATCAAATGGCTTGACAATCCCCTGAACCTCCTCAGTGCAAATGGCAGCGGTGTTCTCTCGCGACTTTTGCCACTCCTTAGAGTGAGCTACCTCAAGTAATCCATCTCGTTCACCTGTCTTATCAACCAGATCCAATGCTGCCAGCGTATTAAATTGAATGCTCCAATCCGATGTCTTGTGCTTAATAGACACATAATTGTTTCCAAAAATCATTTCAGGCATGGGAATACCAATGTCTTCTGTCGCCTTGTCGATTTCAGATGAAGACAAAATTGCTGTTCGACAAGAGCGAATTTCCCAGTCATCTATCTCGAGAACAGAAGGTAAAGCTCCAGCATGTGCTGATGAAATCATTTTTACTTCTTTTGAAGGATAAGAGCTTGGTGGCCACAAATTGGTGTTGGGGAAGAAAGAACAGGAACATTTGGCTATTTTTTCTATATTCTTGTTTTTCCAGCATGAAAGTTTTTTGACTTTTTTCAACCACCAAATTTTTACACAAAATGAAGCTCACGTCGGAATTCCTGCTTTCTGCGCCGTCTTATATCAACCCTGTGAATGACAGAGAATTATTTTTACGTGGTAAGTAGATAGACTAAGTTGTACAATAGCTCTAACCCTTTTCAGGGCATAACATCCTTGTGATAGAAAATCTTGGAGTCACGAAGGATCAAAACGACAGTATAGACCTGACTGATAATGCGATTCGAGTTTTGGGGAATTTTCCCAAGCTTATTAGATTACGCACACTGCTCGTTGCACGGAACCGAATTTCTCACATTCACCCTACAATTTTTCAATCTCTGCCGCGTCTGCAGACTTTAGTTTTAACTGGTAATTCACTCTCCAACTTAACAGAACTGGACCCTTTAAGTGGATTTCCAGATCTCACTTTTGTGTCGCTTGTAGATAATCCGGTTACATCAAAGGAATACTATAGAAGCTGGGTGATCTGGCGCAACCCGAATATCCGAGTACTGGATTATCAAAAAGTCAAAGATTCAGAAAGAGCTCTGGCAAAAGAGTTGTTTGGAAAATATCATAGTGAGCCAACAGACCTGGCTACTCAAATTATAGGCACTCAATCATCCAACACTGCTCTGCGGACATTTGATAGCTCTGGAAACGGGACGAGCTTCACCGTTGCACAAAAATTAACAGAGGAGGAGCGCGAGAAACTACGACAAAGTTTAAAGGAAGCCACGAGTCTGGCAGAAATTGACAGAATAGAAAAGGCTCTGAAAAGTGGGCATTTTTAAATTGTTAAATAGACCACACAATAATAATGAATGTACTTTTGTAATAATGATTTCAGTATTAACCAAATTATACTAAGATGCGAAGGATAATAGAATGAGAAAAAGGATAAAACATAACAATGAAAGAAAAATAAATAAATAGAATTGGACCTCATCAGCTTGCAATTATGTCGTGAAGTGACATTTTGCGAGTGACACTATTCATTTCCTCGTTTTCTGGTTCTGTTATCGGCTTCATAATAGCCTTTAAATTTGCCTTTCCAGTTTTTGAATCAAGAAAAGCTGTATCAATAGAAGATGAAGATATAGTGTTTGGTAATGACAAGGTAGTATACTTGCTGGAACGGAAGAGTTCAGTACTAGACACTGGCCGAGTGGATTTCAAACTTGCCGGAACAGGACGAATTACACTTAGCTTGGGTGTGTCGTAAAACTTTTCATATCTCTCTTCATCTTTTGATTTCCAATAGCAAACGTGACATACACTAGTACCATTGCCATGCTCCCACCATATTGGAGAGCTCTTTGTGCAACACTCAGCGCAAGTTAAGACGTTATCTTTCTTAACCTGTGGATAGTGCTCATTAATCATTGAAGGCTCATCAATTGGTTTATAAGTTTCAGACTGTTCACATTCCTTGAAAGAATACAAGCTAGCACGCTTTTGTGCCCCAGTGAGCATACTAAAAGACCGTTTATAAGTCTGAATATACAACTGAAGCAACGTTTTTCCTGTTTTTTGATCCATCTCAAATGTTTTATGCATGTTTGCTTTAATTGGAGCATTCTTACACAAAATGATTGGCTTAGCTGTGACCCTTGATCCATTGAATTCGAAAGCTGGAGTTAAATGATCTTTCGAGACTTCAAGTTCAATCCGAAATAGATAATTAGCCTTCTCTGCGCAGCTAACATGAAAATTACATCCACAGTGAGGGCAGGGAACACAAATCCCAGATTTAACGGTGCAAATCTTACAACTGACGCTGCCTTGTCCCGGAATAGCTCCGATGCCTTCAATAGGTTGCATTTTGTCCACATCACCAAATACCAAATTACTGATCCAAAGCGCACATTTGACATGTGCCCAATTGTCGCCAAACGTGCGTTTCACTGCATCAGGCCTTGCGCTTGACTCTCCAAAGATGGCTGCGTCATGATTTTGCTCTCTTACTGGGCAAAGAACACATCCATAAAGCGTGTTGATCTTGGGATCCTCATCATTACAACAGGCATCACAATACCATTTTGTATGGGCAGTTGTAGATGCAAGACCATAGCATTCTTTATGAACATTGACACCGCAATTATGGCATTTAACTTGTTCGCTAACGGGATCAGCTGTCATACAAATGGCACAAGGCCTAGCCATGTTGGGGTCAAGTGCTATCTTAGTGTTGGGTATTTCGCTCGCATTTTCTTGTAACTCAAGCTGTTTTTGCTTAGTCCTGGGCTTGACTGGGGTTTGAGGAGATTCAACTTTTACACCATTAGAAATATTCATTCGCGCTGAGTCAACAGGGGATTTCACCGACTTTCCAATTTTAGTGCCTTTTGATTTGAATTCACTTGAGTTATTTGTCTCCATCCCTATCACCTCTTTCCCAAGTTCAACATCTTTGATATCACTCAATTTTGAGGAATCGAAATCAAGCTCACGCTTTAATGTCGATATTTTCAGCATTACTGGGGGTTCCTCTACATTTTCTTTGGCCAATGCACTTGAACCTTCTGATTTTTGTGCTGATTTAGGTCCAGGTTTAGCTCTAGTAGTTGAAGACTTTCTGGTTTTTTTCACAGGAATTACAAGAGTATCTTGTGCTGACTGAACACCAGGTTTCAGGGGTTTCGTAGAATTCTTTGGAGCGGTCTTAGGCACAACAGTCTTTTGCATAGGTGACGATTTGGAAGAGTCAAGTTTAATGATTCTTGTGTTGGGCTTTGCAAGGTCTCCCCATTCACTGATATTACTGCCAGAGCTGCCAGACGAAAGTGGTGAGAGAGATGAATCAGATGAAGTCGATAAAGTAGAGGAGCGCTTAGCGCTTCTAGATACAGGAGCAGGAATAGGTTCCTTGACCAAAATCTTTGTTTTAGTAACTTTGGATTCAACTTTAGGCTTTTTACGGATTTTTTCCCTTTCAAGCTCCTTTTCATGTTCATCCAAGATAGCTTGAGCATCTTTCACCAACTCTTCCTCAATTTTGCGTTTTGCACCTCCACCTCCACGATGTGTAAGCTTTTTCATGACTTCCTCAGGCTCTTCCCATACAGTGGCATATCGTCGCCAGAGGCTCGCGCAACGTGTACATAAAGCTATGATTGGGTCGGCATCTCCAGCTACTGGGTAACCTGGTGCTCGTTGCCAATCATCAGATTTGGTGGTGTGACAGTGTTTACAGGTAAAAGTACGATGCTGTTCTGCGGCCTTCTGAAGATCAAACTTCGAATCATCAGAACTGTCGGCGACTCCATCAACTAGCTCTCCTTCACTGCGAGCATACTGGGGTTTCATTTTATGCCTTCTGCCCTCATAGTTGTCCCAAATCTGGTGGCCATTAGGGGTTTTCTTCCAAAGGTAGTAAAATCTTACAATATCTGCCGGCTTTTTCGTTTTCACAACTTTATAAACCTCGTGAAGTTCACTACCATACTTTCTGACGCCCTCTTCAAACCGAGCAACTTCTAAGGGAGTTAGAGTAGGCTCCTTGAGAGTTTTGCGGGTAAGAACTTTGATAGTTGCAGTAGCGGCCTCACCATTATAACCACAGTCCATGTAAGCCTTTAAACAGGCATCGATGAAATTTGGGGTATAAGCTGCAACACCAATACTCTCCGCTATTGGGCTTGCCACATCTTTCAAAAACATGTCAAATTGATCTTTCTTGATGTCCTTAAAATCTGCCGTATAAACTTCAGTTTTGGGCATGTCCCACATCAGAGTAGAAGTTTCATCGCTTCCACGCTCAATGTAGCCTGCAGGCCGTTCTTGTAACCAAGGAGGACGATTTTTCTTGTCAAGCCGTAACAATTCCGTAATTTTGGGGTCAGATTCTCCACTTTCCAGAGTTAAGTTGGAAGTCACTTTAGGTGGCTCACGGCGAGTATTTGACTTAGACCTCCTAGATTTTTTTTCAGGTTTTTCAGGTTCATAGTAAACTACAGGACATCCAGGCCAGTTAGGAATGTTAGCTTGGTGTCTGTTGCCTAATCGGGAAGCAGCTCTGGGATATATGCGATCATCCATGTCAAGGACATCTTCAATTTTTGCATGGACTCCCAGATAACGAAAGGGCCAGAGTTTTAATTGGCGTTTCTGTTCTAGAGTAAGCTTATGAGATTTGGATCTGCCGTCGAATGCAGCCTCCAATTGTTCCGAACGAGTCATCACGGGCGGGGAGGAGCCACTTGAGCTGTCCCCAGAGTTGGGGTTACTGTTTGGGTTTGATGAAAGCGTCGAAGATGAAGAAAACATAGGGACCGACTCAGTGGGATTGGCTGATAATTTTAAGTCCATACGATTAGATTCGATTCCACGATTTTCTAAGAGCTTTCTTTCACGCGCGCCACTACAAGGTGCACAAGACCATCCAAAACCTCGACTTGGCTTCCTTTCCAAAGGAGGGTCCACACATAACATATGATAATAATTTAAACAATGAGCACACTGGACAGAGTCATCGGGTGAACACCATTGAGCACATTTCACGCAGTTTTTGGGTGCTGCACATAAATCTTTTGCACGCCCAGCTTCCACAATAGCAAACCGAAATCTTTCACAAAGTACTTTCTGGGCTTTGGGTGGAATGTTGATGATTTTTTCCGTTGGAACCACGTCAAATAAAGATATAATATATCGATCGAAAAGCTTATCAAACCAAAAGCAGTTGGGCTCTTTCTGATACAATTCGATATTTGAAATATGATCTTTATGGCGAACAGTACACTTTCCTCGTATGCTTGCTATCGGACAAAGATCGGAATTCATAGTTACAAAAAGTAGCCTGGAATCGTTTGATTTTTTAGAAATGTCCTTAGGCCTATAAAACCAATTAACACGAACCATGTAATTTTCTGCAAAAGTCTTGCTGGCCACTGATTTTCTACTTAGACGTACAGATTTAGTTATCCTCCTTCGTTTAACAGAGGATGAATCCATGTTATCTTTCTCATTTCCTTCACGATTATGGTGTTTCGGGGAGGGTTCATCTTCAGGTTTGTAGACAAATTCCATAATACGCGCAATATAGTAAGGCTCACCGGGAGGCTCAGCTATTAAATAAATATGGTCTAGCAGGTTAGTAAAGATACGAGCGCTATTAAAAAGTAAACATACCTTCAGGAGAAAACACGGATCCATCGGCTAAATGAAGACAAGAGTCCGCCTTCACAGTGGCAGAGCCAAAGTCAAGCATGGTGAGTAGTGAACTGGATGGACTGCGCTTTGGTTGCCAATTCATGGGAAATTTTTCTAACGCCATGTCACGATCACGCTTGGATTGGGGTCCCGGAGCCGGCTCTTTTCTAACTACCAAACTTGTACTCTTCGAAGACGAAGATTTTAAAACCTTGTCAAGTAGAGGAGGCATGTTTGAAGCAGGTTTTGAGGTTTCAGAGGTGGGCTCAGTATTTAGAAGACTATCATCAAAAGACGTGTCCTCGGCATAGTTTACACGAGAGACCCTTCTACGGGTCCGAGAGGCAGTACCACTCTCCAGGGAATCTTGAGAAGATGCCATAACTAGGGATCCAAGATCCAGAAGATTTAAAAGCCGTAATTGTTGATATCGACTCTGATTTTAGGAACCAAGTTGGGTAGGTAAGTTAAAGAAAAAAGAGAGAATCAAAAGTCGAGTAAAATGTAAATTAGAGCATGAAGTGAAAAAGTAGGACAGAATTAAATATGCTTCTAGTGAAATAAAAAAGAACAAAAAAAGTAATCAATAATAGCAAGAACAAAATAAAAAGGAAAATATTCAAATAGACAAAATCCAAGAGGCGAAAAGTTTGGAGAGAAAAACTGGACAGAAAATGTTTGGTAAAGGTTTTACATGGAAATTTGAGAGAACCAGATTGCTGCCTTCAGAGCCTGACTTGACAAGTCGTAAAAAGTTGGAATAAGACAAATTACCGTATTAAGGAATACACGCAATAACCTTTATTGAATTACTTTTAACTAAACTAGTTTATATGGAGCTCCGTGCAATATCTGGCATCCACGAATCCCAGATGCTGCTCATGGACTTTTGTGAGAAATCATCCAGACTTGATACCTTTTCCATATAGTTACTGTGGCAACACTCACGAAATCCAAATCAGGGCAAAATGAACTTCGTCCATCTGAAAATTTCAGATTCCTATTCATCTTAGATCTTTTCTAAGTAGCTTTTGAAATTCAAAATGAAATATTATAACACCTGTAACAAGAGAACGAGACCTATTCAATAATATCCTTTAGCGTCATAAGAATCCTAGCATGAGATTATGTTTAGTTCTCCCCATGTTAAATACTAGATTGCTTTCCAGGATCAGTAACCCTGTGATTAATTGCCTCGTTGCAAAACTGTTCAAATTCAGTATCAGTTCGAGAGCTGATTAACTGCGTAAAATCCAATGAGTTGAATTCTACACAATATAGACTTTCTGCAAAATTTCTGTCATTGGGTGGTGGTAAATACCCTTCCAAGACTTTCGTGAAAGACCCAAAAAATTCAGGCACTTGGAGATACTTTGCCTCATTAAGAAAAGCACCTAAAATTAATGCTGCTTTAGATGACCTACAAGATGGCCCTGTCTTCATACTCAAGAACATTTGGTAACAGCGTTCAGCGATTTCAAATCGCCAATTCGTACTGCCTGACATCCATAATTCCCTGAAAAGTTCGGTTTCAAATGGAGGTGCACGCAAGGCAAATCGCGCGTACGGCTTAGCAGTATCTGGAGAAACCTTATGGTGCTGTCGCTCAAAGTGATCATGAATCAAAAGTATCGCGGCCTGAAAAGTACCCATATAGATATCATTCCAAGAAAAAAACCTGAACTTGCCACTAAGCTGTCTTGTGTATTCTAATGCGACTTCAATCATCCCAACCGCAAAACCCAGTGCTTTTCTTCTCCACACTTCAGCCTCAAAGGTATTTTGAACATCTTTAGTAACGAGAAATGGCCGATAAAGAAGCAAGCCAGTTTGATTACACATAGCATTGAGTACGAACAATTGATATCGCGCTAAAGAGGTAGTCATGCGGTTCATTTGCAAGATAGAATATGTAGCTCCAGTATTCTTGATTTCTTGTTCTAAATCCACGATGATTTTGGGTTCCAATTCGTGCCCTACAGCATATATCTGAGAGCAAATTCTATCGCGATACTTAATCAGTGCAAAACGACATTTTAAGAACAAATCATCTTGCGCAAAAATAAGATCATGACTGGTTATGGAAGTTAACCCCATATTTATTGCCACACAACCTTCGACCAATGAAAACAAATCATTGATCTCCTTGTTTTTCCTGAGCTTAGGAGATCCTCTCAATGCTCCTTGAAGTAACCCCATCAAGGAAGAAACCTCGGCAGAAAATGGCGAATCTTCCCAATAGATGTAGATCGAGTACAAAAAAAATAGCTTGAAGGTTTTAAGGGAAGTAATTTGAAGGGGATTGAGCAAGCATACTAAGCGATGAGCCATTTCACCGAGTTTCAATGGAATTTCCAATGCAACCGAAATCTCAGGACGTTCGTCAGATGTAGCCCTATACGCAATCGCAAAAAGAATCAATAAACTTGCTGTGTCCTCTATGCTCGAGTTTCCTTGGGTTGTAATCGTTTGATACACATTTTCCATCGTTGTAATATCAAGAATAGGAATGATCGGGTGACAGTGGCTTTTGTAAACTTGAAACAGAGCATTACTGACATCCTTGTCTGGAAGAAGCTTGGAAGCTTTCAACTTCACCAAGCAAGCCTCTAGAGTGAATTCTGACTTATTTTTAACCACTAGCGTTTGGGGCCGAGAATATCCCCAGCGGTTATTCTCCTCATACACGCAAAGATCACTTTTACCACGAAGATTACATTGACCACATGGCAATTTATAGTCGCATTTCACTTTTCGTTTGCGGCAGGGTAGACAACTTAAACTTTTTCGAGACCTAGACTTGTCTACGGTGCTATTCAAATGAGTAGTTGGATCAGACTGCTCCATGTTACCAGCTGGCAGAATCGGACATGAGAGTTCAATTTATATTCTAAACTATATCACCACACAACTATTGCAAAAAGGAAAGTGGTAGATATAGCTCAAGAAGTTGATATTAAACTGCTCTGTACTTGTCCGAAGTGCTCAGTCCAATGAACATAGAGGTGGAGAGCTACTAGTCAATTTTTTTGTATTCTTCATCCTCTTTAATACTGTCCCCACATCGACAGGGTAAACAAAATGGGGATTTATAATATCCCACACCAAACCATAATGAAACAGATTTAACTCTCATAAGTTCAACCCGAAAATACATCTTTGTATGTAGGAATATACATTGTGAATCCAGAAAATCAAGACTTATAAGAATTAACGTCGTTTAAACCAAAGAACCTAACCTGTGCCGGGAGATCAATACAAACTTTTTCCAGATGAAGGTTGGGATTCTCAAGGAATACATACAATTCATGAAATGACGTAGAACGAACAGATCTTGTTCCTTACCATTTGTATAATAGTCATTCTGATTAATGGCAGTAGTACGCTTAATGTGCTTTTTGTAAATTAAGAACCAGTTTTTTCACGAGCATCTTTAAGCTATCGAAAGATGTAACATTTGCTATAATTCCATTTCAATCCCTAGTAGGCTTAATGCTAATAGTACAAACATTTAAAAATTGAGAATATCCGAAATATTACTGGGGAAGGATCATATCCTCACATTCGCTTTTAAATTGTCGCAATTGATTCCTTTTAATTATTCTACAAGACAGCCGTAGACAAAGTACAAAAAATCAATTACATATCCATTTTAGGAAATTATCGCGTTTAATTCGTGTCTGGGACGTGTTCAAAACGCGTCACTTTGGCAACACGATCAAATAAGAAAATTAATTCTTGCAATGTCGCGTTGCCGTGATACTCGCTAAACAAGAAAAGGCTATATTGAAGAAAAAAAATTGTATATATATCTACGTCTTTCCTCTCTTTCTTCAGTAACTTTGCAATAACTTTTCCTGGGTTATTTATCATTTATAATCTTGATTTGCAAGTTGCGATACTCATATCTTTTGTCCATTTAGTTTAGACGTGCGATGGACCTTCAGCAAATTTCGACGCGTACTATGCGATGTGAGTATTATAAACCTTCATTGATACTATGCATCTGCTAACTTGGAGTAGTAAAAATTCTGTATATACTTGATAAGACTCAATGTTTATCCCGCTCTCCAATTTCTTTGGAAACTCGAGTTCTTTATGGAGAGGACTGCTCCCCACTTGGAATAATTGATCTCCAAACTTGTTTAAACAATGTGGTAACCTCTTCGCCTGAGATTTTGTCCAATTTGCATTTTTGTGACTATGCAGTATATACAACAGACTACAGCGAGCCTGGCTGTCCCCTGGTGGGACATGGAATGCTTTCTTGGCTATATCTTTCTGCCAAATCTCAAGCTATTATAAATTCTGATTCCAAGGTAATTGTTGGTCGTGTCTGTACCAATGTATTAGCGTTATTTTCTGGAGGGTCAAGAGACACTTTGGAAGTCAAGCTTCATCTAAAGCCATTATCAAACTGCACCCAAGCACAATATCTCAAATCTATTAAACTGTACAAAGGGCTATCATCTTTTTTACCGGCAAACTTCAATCACCCAGCATGGATGACATTTTTATCCCAAAATCCTATTCTCTCGAACTTTATTCGAAACAACATCGAAAGTATGCCATATGGAAAAGACTCCAAGCGTTCAAGATCAGTGGAATTTGATCAAGAAGAAGTGTCATCAAAGCGCCACAAGGCTTCTCCTCTTTCTCATAACTCACCTGAAGTGTTGTATGACAATGACACATATTGCCTTCCAATGACACATGACTATATTGCTTCTTCTTCTCCACCACTTTCTTCTAGTTTCTCTCTAATGTCCCAGATAGATTCAGATATCTCTTTTGGATATTCATCGCCTCAGCAATATGAATCATTGAAAAGCGATCCAAGTGACATGCTTACTGCTCCACTCACTGTGAATTATCAAATTCCTAATTCTGGAGGGCGCAACACACTCAACTCCCCTAATTTCATAACCCGTTCAACCGACCACCCACAGGAAAGCAGATATGGTGAAAAATCAAAGCAAGCTAAACGAACACTATCAGCATCCACTAAGTCAAAAACTGGTGGACGTCTGGGGAGTGACCAAAAAGAAAAGGTAAAAGTCATTGCGAGAGGGACAAGATGTAAAGCAAGAGATCGCATAATGAAGCATGACACCATGGCGGCTGGCGAAGCACCCTCTTGTGAAAATTGTGGAAAGGTAGACACAACATGGCGCAGAGTCAAAGCGCCACTCCCTTCGACAGGTAAAGAAAAAGAATACCTTTTTTGCAATCCATGTGGGCTATGGTATGGTTCTAAAGGAACTATGCGCCCTTCTTATCTTTGGTCAAAAGAAGTTGGCTCGTCTCCACCTGAAGAATCGTCCAATAATTCTAAAATTAGGACACGCCAAAGAAGGGTTAAAGCCAGTGAAGAATATGTTGGTCCCTCTATTGCTGAACTATTGGCTCAAAACGTGAGAAGTAAGCCCAATTATCCTTCTCAATATTTGTCATTGTCAGAGGGTGCTACTTTAGAATCTTCTAGAATTGATCCAATCATACCTCAAACCAATATATCCAAACCTCATATGCGTGAATCTGAAGATTCTATTACACCGCCTCACCCTTCTACTGGAACTGCAACTAGTGCCAATGGAATGCACAACAGTGGAGAGGGAGTTGAAAGGGATCAACAGAAGATTATGGTTACAGAAAAGAGAAGAAATTCACCAGTAAAGCGAGCTAAGAACGACAAAACCTCTACCGTTGTTGAAACAGCCTCACCTTTAGTCATTCCCTCTGATATGGAGTGCCATAGCTATGCGTCAACACCAGCTATTCCTCCAGCAGGAGTTAACAAAGGCCTGACCGAAGATAACAAGGAGAACAGATTTCCAGCAGAAGTAGAGCAAATTAATACAGAAATGGAGCAACTCGACTACATGGTTTGGAACCCTCCAAAGGCGGAAACCAAAGAGCAAGAATTTTCTGGGGTCATGACTAGTTTCACGGATCCATCTTCAAGCTGGTTGTGCAAGTTATCTACCTCTGGGTTCCATCGTAATAATGAGTTGTCCAACAGACCATCAGCCCAAGACCAAAAACTTCCCACATGTTCCTTAGAAAAGGGGATGCATAATTCGTTTGACGAACTGGTGCCAGACCTGGGCATCGATGACAGCCAGGATTTTAAAAAACTCGTGGACCCCATATATGAATCTCGACAAAACGATTGCCACCAGTCAGATTCTTTGAAAGAATCAAATTCTGTTGAGTTGTTCAATCGGAAAATCACATTAGCATCGTCTCCTCCCCAGCATTTTTACTCCGTCGAAGATGGGGCTAACCATGATGGCTTACCTGAAATTTGGAGCGACGAGTCTAGCCCAGTACTTGACCCCATTACTATTAAAATGGCTTCATGAAAGGTAGCGTCTCATTATTTATTATTCATCTATTTATTTATTTATTTATTTTACATCCTTAATAATAATATGTTAAATTGCATTTTGATTTTATATTGTGTGTTTTCCAAACCTGTCTACCCCTTCCAAATTCCTCGCATGGGGTCATTTTCAGTAAGGCATCTGGTTTAGGGTTGACAAGAATGTCAACTAGGTGACGACCTCTCATCGAATCTTTGAAGCTACCTAGTTGGCATAATTGATATTGACTGGGAATAAAACTGACGAAAGGGCAATTCATTCACAATATACTAACATTGCAAAATATTCCGTATTTAAGATTTGGAGAATAACAGTTGTTTGCAATTTTTTTCTAAGATAAAAATTCACCAGTTAATATGATTTGGCCAGCTGGAACTCCTAACGCTATCACACTTCCTTCAATACCTCATGATTCTCAATTAAACGGCACCCCAGAGGAACCGGCTAGAGATCCTGGCCGGGATGATTGCATAATTGACATAGATATGTCAAAAGTTGGATATATACTTGTGTTTCTAACTTGGAGAGGGTTTTATATATACCGCCCAAAGCCATTATGCCCTGTAATAGTCTATGTTCGGTCTAAGTCTTCAATCGAACGTTATGGCCATAATGTCAGTGTTTTACTTCGACCTGATTCACAACTTCTGGTCGTCACCACCTCTAAGGATTGTATTCTTACCTATTCTGTAGTGTTCAATTATTCGGCGCGGGAATTTGGAGTTTTTACCTACTCTGACAACTCCCCTTTATTCATATATGAGGGACAAACAATTTCAACAGCCTTTCCTGGTCCTGGTGAAGCCATTGGAATTCGAGAGTTGATAATTCAATTTAAAATGGTTATTCGGTTGGACTCAGGTATATCTTGTGCAATGGCACTCGATAATGAATTAATGGTCTTAACAAAGCACCCGCCAGCGATTCAATTGGTAAAATGGGCGTCACAGGACAGTGCTTCTCGAACCACTACAATGCTGCTAAGTCATCTAGATTGGCTTTCAGATACGGGAAGTAAATCTCTCCCTACCCACAATTGCTGGAGCAAAGCTATGGGCTTATTTTCTTGGACAATGTCTGATGGATCCGTATGGGCAGTTACAATGAAAGAGGCGGGCAGACATGGCTCAATTGGATCAAATTCTAGTGATTCAAGAAGAAGCCTTTTCAATGGCCACCGGTTTCATGTCACATCATCACAAGATAGTAAAGCTGTTTATTCTGCCATAAATGCTCGATTCAGCTTAATAGCAGTGGGGTGCAGCCTGGGATCTGTTTATCTTTACAATGTTAAAGACTATTCAGGAAATGTTCCATTAGTACAGATTCTGGAACCTCCAACTTCGTCTTCGGGACCAGTTACCACCATTTCTTGTTCTGGGGACGGATACGGCTGGCTTGTTGGTTATGAAAACGGATGGGCCTTCTACTCTGTTTTTGGAATGCTCAATGCGACTTCGTTTTTGAGCTCGGGAGAACAACTTCAGAATGAACCTTGGTTAGGAGGAGTCACAGCAGCCATCTGGTCATTTTCTGGAGACGCTTTGTATATAGTTCCAAAGGTTAATAATACAGTGTGGATGCTAGATGTTTTGAAATGGAACTCTGCAGGTAACTTCACTCAAGATAACTTGGTTCGCCCCGTGCTGTACAAAGATTCTAAGATCATGCTATATCGCGGCCAAGAACAATCAGATCTTACTACCATTGATAAAGATGCATTATTATGGCTATCTGTCCCAATCCCTGCAAGCTACATAGCCGAAAATTGGCCCATCAAATATGTTTCATCATCACCAGATGGAATGTATGTCGCTGTATCAGGTCTTAGGGGTCTCACTCATTACAGCCTATATAGTGGGCACTGGAAACAATTTGTGGAAGAAGATATTGATAGAGAATTTAGTGTGAGGGGAGGAATGGTGTGGTATGGAAATATTCTTATCATTGCAGTTGATACCGAGTCTAGTCATGAGCTTCAACTGTACAATCGTGAAGCAGACCTTGATTCTCAAAATTTGCTTTACTCTGAAGAACTGAACGCAACTGTGGTTACTCTCTTTCTCATTGGAAACTCGCTTATGGTTTATACTTCAGCAAACCAACTACTTCAATTCAAAGTTCATATCGAGGACCATCAAATTTCTTTAGAAGCTGTTACGGACATATCATTTGTGGGAATAATTCATTCTCCTGCTCGTGTTAGATCTGTTAGCTGTCTACCTAGACATGACATCAAACGGGTGCCCTTTGTTCTTTCAGAGAGCAGCATACTTCTTTTAATTGATGGAATGCTAATTCTGCTAGTACCTCGAAGTTCAGGAGATGGCGAAATGAGATATAGATACAAGGTGCTCCACAATAATATTGAGTATTATTCCTTGACATTTGGGCGAGGTAATTTACGGCACATGATATGGGCTTTTGATGGACGGGATGCCGTATTGTGGGTTAATGGAGTCTTACATCGGGAACATGATATGGGGCCCGTACATGTACCTTTAGAATTATACCCTCTTACAATGATGAGCGACAAAGGAATTATAATGGGGATTGACTGTGATGCCGTATTAACTCGGAATGGCTCATTTACATACTTCAAACAATGGACTAGTGCTCAATTATTTGCTCCTTATGTTCTTGAGTCGTATTTGAATGGTGATGATCAGGGTAAAGTTCTTTCCGTGGCTAGTGGGTTTAGACATCTGAACTACTTTGGGCATATCCTAGAGGTGTTACTATATCGAGTGCTAGACTCCACTACTTCTTCTAAACGGACTAGTGAAGACGGCGAAAATATTCCCAGAATAACACAAGAAAATCTACTTGAAAATGTTGTTTCTTTGCTATCGCATTTCCCTCAAATGCTGGATGTCATTGTGGGATGCACGCGAAAAACCGAAGTGAAGTATTGGAAAAAGCTGTTTGATGTTATTGGATCGCCTCAGTTACTATTTGAACAGTGCATTGATAGTGGTAAATTAACTACTGCTGGAGGATATCTGCTTGTCCTCCACAACTTGGAGCAGTTTGATCAAAGCTCAGAAAACACAGCTAGGCTACTGAAACTAGCATATGAAGCTCGCGACTGGGACTTGTGTAAGGAGCTTTCGCGATTTATAACTGCTGCTGACCGTAAGTAATTACTTTTTGCATTTTGGTTCGGGACCATCTAACTTAAATATAGCAACTGGAAATACACTCCGCAAAACATTGGAATCTGCGGAAATACAGATTCCTTCACATTCAGCGACTACTTCATAACAAGAAATTTGACTCCATACGAGTGGGTTTTTTGTTTCTAGAATTTTTATTCAGAAAATTTTTATTAGGCCAATATGTATATACTAAACCTAACATGCAACTATAAAGATCCCTAAAACATGTTAGCAAGGTCATGTAAATAAAAGTAAAGCTATTATGACTTACTTGAAGGAACTTTTCAACAAATGTGGTAGGCTGAGCCTTACCAATGATCTTCTCCTCCTCATTGAAGAATTTCAATACATGAGCTCCCTGCTTCCAAAAGTTGACAGTTTCCTAAATATCCACAAGTTAGTAAACAAACCTAGCAGGAAGTTGCTCAAATTAAGTTTCTTATTTACCTGGAATTCCATTTGACCCTTGGCATATAAAATATTAATTGTGGGAAGATCTGTAACAAATCTATTACGTTCGAACTCATGTCTAAGCTTGGATCGAACAAGAGAAGTGGGATATGACAAGTCGTAAGTTTCAGCAAAATGAGGAGCCTTAAAAAAAAAAGTCCACCTTGGGTTAGTTGAAAAGAATTCTAGTTCATATGTTCAAAATTATCACTTACATTTCGGATATAAGAACGGTATAAACTCAAGACACGCTTCTTCATATCAAGAGCATTCCTCGAGATTCGAGTGGTTTGAGCAAAGGCAGTGGCACTTGTTGTCATTTTAGTTTAGAATTCGAGTTCAGTAACTTATATTGGACAAATCTGTAATGAAAGAGTAATCTTAGACTGATCGTTCAAGGTGATGGTGGAGGTTTCAGAAAGCTTCATCATCAAAAATCTGATAACTTCAATTGGCCAACGATATAACCCTAAACCATCAAACTCCCAGCCGACTTTTGTCCCAAGATCTTGAGCCTTACTTCAAATCTAGTCACCTCCCTAGTTCAAGAGATAGAACCAAGGGCAGGCTCCTTATCGTGACCCTCAAACTATTTTAGTCCAGTATCAATATGCTAAACTCTACACTTCCTGACTGTTCAGTGTTTCAAGCTCCATATAATTTCAATTTTTATTTTTCTGTGAACCTCGCAATTGGCATTCTTATCTCATACCTCCCGCAGCATATTCGTATTATTCATCGCAAAACATCTGAAGGCATCTCACCCTGGTTCCTTTTGTTAGGCATAACATCTGGAGTCTGTGCTGTGTTTAATATATTTTTATTATCTACTTCAATTTTCGATTGCTGTGCTGTGATAGTAAGTGTTCTTTACTTCCTTCATGTGGTTACTTCTAACGCCCCTTGATTCTAGTCCGCTGGTAAATGCTTTGCAGCTTCTCTGGCAATTACTCAAATATGCATTCAAGCCATCTCTGCCTCTCTAATGCATGTATTTCCTCAAGTTCATATCTGTTTTTCTTACTCTAACCTGTAACTCTAGCTTGGTTTTTGCTTTAATATTTACGCGAAACCAGACGCTTGAACCCAAGGAGGAATACTATAAGTTAGTTCAAGTTGGAAAAATCTGTCTGGTTCATTTTATCTGTACCTTAGGTCTTAGTATCTTTGTTTATTTTTGGAAGCCCGACTATATTAGCATTACTGCTAATTTATTAGGCATTCTAGGTGCTATACTTGCAGCGGCCCAATATTTTCCTCAGATTTACACTACCTTACATCTTCAACATGCTGGATCTCTCAGTATCCCTATGATGTGTATGCAGACTCCAGGTGGTTTTGCATGGGCTGCCAGTTTAGCTTTTCGAGAAGGCACTAAGTGGAGCTCGTGGCTTCCATATTTCACAGCTGCGTTTCTTCAGGGTGCACTGCTTTCTATTGCCGTCTACTTTGAACTCCGCAATAGAAAGAGAGCGAAGGGAGCTCAAGAGATTCTCAATCAGTCTACAGAGACTTCTTCACTATTAGGAAATAGCATTTAACTTATTTTAATATTAATGTTTCATACTTTTGATTTTACGTTAACAAAGTCATTCTACTCTCCCATTATCATCATTTTGAAGTCTATATTTTATGAAAGATTAAAACTAAAGCACAAAACTTTTTAAACGCTGATCGTCTTCCAGACACAAAAGTTGTCACTGCTAGTGCTCACCAAAGCACCTGGGATCTGCTTATGCCAATGTACCTCCTTGGTCTGGGCTTGTTGGTGGCCGAAAAGATATTGAGGAGGAAATGCATTAAGAGCGCCATGAGCCTCTTGTTGCTGCTTGATTTCATCATCATCAGCCTCCACAGCTAAATCCCAAAGCGAAACAGTACCATCCTCGGAGGCGACAGCAATTGTAGAATCTTCGGTAGGATGAAACTCAATAGAAGTAATTGCTTTCTTATGAAAATCAAAGGAAGCAACCGGGGTTGGAGTGGCATTAGGCTTAAAACTACGCAGATCCCAAACACCCCACTGACCATCATCATGCCCACTTGCAAGTAGATAGCTAACTTTCGGGTTCCATGACATGACATTAATATCTGTATTGCTGGCTTTCACGGAAAGAGCAGGCTGGTGTTTCTTACTTCGAACGTCCCAGATTCGAATAAACCCATCAGTTCCACCACTAGCAAATACCGATCTTTCAGAACGGCTCCACTGAATTTCCTCTACACTTCCATCATGACCTTCAAATGGAGTTCTGTCAGTAGACCAATTGCTCTGACCACGGTTTGTAAGATGAATTCTGCCACTGATATCTCCTGTCAGAAGTGAACCTGTTTGTATTAAGGGCGACCAGTCTACAGCATATCCCTCTATCCTTCCGTGAACTTGAATGGTATGAACAGGGCGGTTCATTTGCTTAGAAATGGAAGTTCCTGGGTTATCAAATGAACGAAAATGAGGGGAAACGTCCCAGATAAAAACATCACCACCTTCAGACATAGAAGCAGTAAGATACTGACCTGTTTGCCGGGCGAATGGCGAGACTCGAATACGGTTAGTTGTGTAGGGTGTAGGCAGAGACTTGTACTCAAGAATAGGATCCGCATCAATCTCATCATCACTTAGGTCATCGTCATCATTCTCAGTAACCAGGGTTTTGCCTAAAGAACTGAGCTTCATAACCATAATCTTATTGTCTTTAGCCTTTTGTGCTTGTGTACCAGTAACAAGATATGTAGAATGAGGATAATTGCGCCTTTCGTCACCAAGGTTATCCTCTAGAATGTCAAAACTCAGACAAGGCCAATCAACCCCCATCCAATGAAGCATGTCGTATGTGGAAGGGTCAGCTTCAAGAACTTCATCAGGTCCTAGTTGGGTCACACCAGGAATATAAATCTGTTTCTGAGACTTATTGGCATTGTCTTTTTTTTCCTGTGCGTTGTCCTCACTTATGGCATGCAGAGCTCTTGATTGAGATGTCTCTACAAACTTCTCCAGGTTCTCTTCATCGAGATTTTCTTCATCCTCCTCGTCTCCAGCTTCAAAAATTTCCTCATCACTATCATCAAAATCATCTCCATAGGGATCTTCGAACTCTAGGTCTTCCTCCCCATCAACTTCCATAGAAGTGTCATGCGGGGTATCTTCGGGAGTCTGCTTTAAGGCAGTATTCCGCGAATTTTCAGTTGTTTCTTCAGATGCTGGTCTTTTCTGCATTGTGAGTATCTCAAGAAGTTGATTATCCAAGTGAAAAGCTATCTGAAAATTTTTTTTATGAAGCTTCCATTTAGGATCAAACTCCCAACTGCTTAAGTCGCCGCATAAGGGTAAGGGATTATTTTAATATAAAAGAAAAAAAATAGTCGAATCACCCACTTAATCACAATCCTGGAACTGACTTAGACCATTACTTTCGAAATAGGTGGTCATGGTGGAATATAAGAGTTTCCTGGACACGCCAGCACCTGCTGGCTATGTTCCAGGTCTTGGAAGAGGTGCCACTGGATTTACAACTCGATCAGATATTGGTCCTGCTCGGTCTGGAATAGCAGAAGATGCAATTAAGGCTGCAGTTGCTCGACAAAGTGAAAAGAATGGTGGCGACGAAGAAACTGCTGAACAACTAGAGGAAAGGTTCAGAGATTCTGAAAATGATGCGGGCCTATTTTCCATCAATACAATTTTTGACCCTGAAGATGAAGAGGCAGATGCTATTTACAGCGAAATTGATAAACGAATGGAAGAACGAAGAAAAGCTCAACGTGAGGCCCGAGAGAAGGAGGAAGAGGAAGAGTATAAAAAGAATAACCCTAAGATTTCTGAGCAATTCTCAGATTTAAAACGAGAATTAGGAACCGTATCTGCTGAAGAATGGGCTAATCTTCCTGAAGTAGGCGATCTTACTAGAAAGAATAAAAGAGCGCGAAAAAATATGGATCAAAGATTTTACGCTGTTCCTGATACTGTATTAGCTAGTGCTCAGACTCAAGGGGCTATGGATTCTTCGATTGAAACTGAGACTGGCCCGGATGGGACCATGACTGATTTCCGTTCTATCTCATCTGCCAGAGATAAAATGTTAGGATTAAAGCTGGATCAGGCTAATAGAAGTGGTACTGCTACCGTTGTTGGAACGGGAGACTCTTCTGGTGGATTTACAAACATTGATCCTAAGGGATATTTGACATCTTTAACTGGCTCAGTGATACCATCGACTACTGAAATTGGTGATATTCGGCGAGTTAGACCATTACTGGAATCTCTAGTGAAAACAGATCCCAAAGAACCGAGAGGATGGATTGGTTTAGCTAGATTAGAAGAACTGGCCCAACGTACTGTCAAAGCACGAAAAGCTATTCAACAAGGCTGCGACAATTGCCCCAAAAATGAAGATGTTTGGCTTGAAAACATGCGTTTAAACGACAAGTATAATGCCAAAATTATTGCTGCTCGGGCTGTTCAATATATTCCTAGAAGCATTAATATATGGCTGGCAGCTTGCAAACTCGAAGATGATATAAACTCACAAAAACGTGTACTTCAAAAGGCACTCGAAATTAATCCAAATAGTGATACATTATGGAGGGCTGCCGTTAATCTTGAAACGGATCATGCCGATGCAAAGCTTATGCTGGCGCAGGCTGTTGAGCTAGTACCCATGTCTGAAGATCTCTGGCTTGCTCTTGCTCATCTCGAAACACCCTCCAACTCTAGAAAAGTTCTTAATAAAGCCAGAAAAGCTCTAAAGGTTTCGCGAGCAGTGTGGATCGCTGCTGCCAGACTTGAAGAACAAGATGGAGGCACTCCTGAAAAGGTTTATAAAAGAATGGAAAGGGGTGTGAAGGAACTAGAAATAGAGGGTGGTCTTTCTGACCGGTCTCAGTGGATATCTGATGCCGAAAAGTGTGAGCAGGAAGGGGCCCCATTAACATGCCATGCTATTATCAAAGCTACACTGGGCCAAGGGATCGAAGAAGAGGACAGGAAAGGAATATGGATGGAGGATGGCAAGGACTGCATTAAAAGAAGATCATTTGAGACAGCTCGAGCTATTTATGCATATGCTTTACAAGCATTCCCAGAATCTAATTCCCTTTGGTTGGCAATTTGCCAACTTGAAAAACTGCATGGCACAAAGGAGGCTCTTTGGGAGGTTTTAGAAAAGGCTGTGAAAGCATGCCCTCATACGGAAGCTTTTTGGCTCATGTATGCTAAAGAAAAATCCATAGCTGGTGATACCAGGGGTGCCCAAGATGTTTTAATGCGCGCATTTGAGTTAAACCCCAACACTGAAAATATCTGGTTATCCGCAATCAATATGGAAGCTAGTAATAAAAATTATGATATGGCACGGAAGTTATTAGAAAGAGCTCGACAGGAAGCAGGAACAGAACGGGTTTGGATTAAGTCAGTGAATCTTGAGAGACAACTTTCTAATTTAGATGTGGCTCTTAAGCTTGTAATGCAAGCTTTAGAAAAATACCCAAATAGCCCTAAACTTTGGATGCAAAAGGGCCAAATATATGAGAGTCTGAATAATTCTGAGGAAGCTGGACGAAGCTATTTTGCTGGAACCAAGGCCTTACCGCATTCAGTTCCTCTTTGGATCCTACTTGCGAGATTTGAACTTTCGGCAGGAGTCGTCATCCGTGCGAGATCCACATTAGATAAAGCATCTCTTGTCAACGCAAAGAATGAACTACTATGGTTGGAGAGAATCAGACTAGAGCAACGCTTAGGAAATGCTGCCCAAGCTAAGGCTCTGGTTTCTCGAGCTTTACAAGAATGTCCTACATCTGGCCTGATATGGTCTGAAAGCATTGGGCTAGAACCTAAGATGCAGCGGAAAAATAAGATTTTGGATGGTGTAAAGGCCTGCGAGAATGATGCATATATTTTAATTACAGTTGCTAGAGACTTTTGGCAAAATGGAAAATTGAACAAAGCAAAGACTTGGTTTGAACGGGCAATCAAGCGTGATTCGGACAACGGTGACTGCTGGATTTGGTTTTACAAATTTCTGAAAGCAAAAGATGACAATCCTACTAAGCCAAGCCAAGACATGCAATCGTTATTGGAGGCATTTAAAGCTGCAGATCCTCACCATGGCTTAATATGGACTTCTTTCATTAAAGATCCCAATAATTTTGGAAAAGATATAGTAGATGTGATGAGTTTAGCTGCTAGTACATTAAAACCTTAATAGCCTTATTATGATGTCTACTGATTTTTTGAAAAAAGGTTTAATTATGAATATTTATTTTGAAGAAAATGGAAGCTAGTTACTGTAGTTCTTTTTTTTCCTTTCCCCCATCAATATATACTTGGATCCCTTCAAAGATGTTAACACGTAAAGTACAAGTCTGAAAGATGTGGAATTATGATATGATAGGAACGTGACACTTTCCTACAATTCTTAGTGACAGCTAACGTAAGGAGCAGTTTTCCTGACTTAACAAAAATCAAAAAGGACCCCTAAACGGTCAAAACGGACAAATTCTAAGTATATTTTCATTTTCCTACTCTTTGCATTTTATTCGTATCATAACTTGAGCATTATAATTCACTACAGTTTCTCAGTACATACTAATTAGGCTCTTCTCTGACTTTTTAGTTCAAATTAACATATCAATTTACAGACAGATTGTAAGTTATTTAGCACAACTGTTTTATTACTATCAAAGCTATAATCCTGTTATGTTGGGTGCACTGACTCTCGATGGGCCTTTCTTCGCTAGTACTAACTTGAGAATTAAAAAATAAAGCAAGATTAAAATTTAGTGCAAAGAGCAACCTGAAAATAGATACTCTACTGGCTGATACTTCAGCAGAGAGTTAACGCTGCTTTAAAATAACCTGCATTTAAGTCTGTCTAGCTTGTACATTATAGTTACTTGTAATCATGAAACTAATTCTTTTAGTTCCTGAACAGGTTGATCTTAGCGTGATGCCTAACATCTTCTAGTGAATAGTTGAAAGAGCAGACGTAAAGTATTTTTAGGCAGTAGATGAAAAGAGTCACAGTAATATTCGTTTTAATATTATAATTGTTACGGCATTCTCTGATTTCATATGGTGCAGAATCCGTTTCCAAAGTAATTTACTGGCAAGTTTGTACTGTAATTTAATATCTAGACTATAGAGCTAAGCTCATTAAAGGCAATGAAGAATTAGATACAAAACAAACAATGAATATCTGAAACTCTTGGAACTATTTATTTCAAGCTGGTAAATTACTTTGGGTAGATATAATTGGATACACGCAAACTGCACTGTAGGCAAAAGGAGGATATTACTTCCAATCCATAGTTTGGTGTCACAAAAATTGTTATGTTGAAGTACAAAATAGGTAATTAATTTTTTCTCGCACACAAACCTTCAACAATTAACAATTGGAATGTACTTCACGATGAAGCTTCATCCCCGGAATATTATTAAAGTCATCAAAAAATATGTTAAAGACTTTTACAGACTCGGCAATGAGCAAATTTCAGGTACACTTTTGTTTCAGTTAAGCAATAACAGACCTGTGGATCGCATATGAAGTTTCAGGGATGAACTGGAGTTTTCTCATATAAACTGCTTAATTTCTGGGTAGTTTTAATATTTATTTGCATCTTTAGTGATCCAGCCAAAGTTAAACAAAATAAATAATAAATTTATAACATGTTTTTCAAAAGCTTTTTTACCTTTTATTTGTATATTCAATGCTTGATGTCAACTGCATCCACTAGTAGCTGTCCAAGTCCGTTAGGCCAATGCTCAGTTCTCACAACTAGTGGCAGACTTACAGGGGATTGTTCTAACCAAAATGTTAAAAAGTTTCTTTCAATTCCTTATGCCAAGGCCCCTGTTGGTTCTCTGCGTTTTGCAGATCCAAAGGAATATCGCAAAAACGCACATAATATTATTCGAACCGATTCACTTCCAGCATCTTGCCCTCAGTACGGAGAAAGCAATATTTCTGAAGATTGTTTGTTCTTGAATGTCTATGCTCCTTCATCTAGAGGAACAAAGCCAGTTTTGTTTTGGGTTCATGGAGGATCAAACATCATGGGAGGAAGCCGTGACCCAATTTTTGAAGGCACGAAATTTGCAAATAATCAGAATGTTATCATTGTTACTTTCAACTACCGGTTGGGCCTATTGGGGTTTTATGACGACGGTTCAAACACAAACTTCGCTGTGAAAGACGCCATTATGGCTTTGAAGTGGGTTCGCAACAATATCGCGGTATTTGGAGGAAATCCTCGAAAGATTACTGTGTTTGGAAACAGTTCTGGAGGTTCAATTATTCGTGCAATGCTTGCTTCTCCATCTGTTGTTGGACTAATTAATAATGTGATATTCCAATCTGACCCTCAAGACTATGGATTTAATAAAAGATCAGTGTCCAACAACATTATTGGAAACCTTGCACGCGAAATTCTAAATTGTAAAAGCATTCATTGCTTAAGAAACAAATCACTTAGCGATATTTTGGCTGCTCAAAGTCAAATGGTTGCAAGCGGATTTGGTCTTGCACCAAGCGTCAACAAAGCATATATGTTTGGGCCTAACATTGATTACAATATTGTGTTTAAAGATTATGGTGTAGCCTTAAAAGATGGCTCTCTTCCAACCAAGGTAGACACTATTATGGGATTTGTTGATACCGAAGCTGGTCCAACCATTTCTACACTTGCTTCCAATCCTATCGGCATATCTTATTATCCTACTTATCTATCTGCATTTTTAGGCACAGCACGAGCCTCAAGACTCATTGCTTCTGATCCAGCATTTTCGAGTATATCAACAGAGAACCAATCAGACGCAGCTAGAGATCAGTTAGTTTACACGGGATCAGCTTTGTTCTGGGAATGCCCTATTCAATTTAATGCTGGAAAGATTTTGAGGTCTGGAAATGTGTTTGTTTACACTATGACAAAGGGAATTCAGTACCCTACTAATGCTGGGGTATCCCTCTGTGCTGGCGGAGCTGTGTGCCATCAAGATGACCTATACTTGACTTTCGGAACTTATTCTCAGGCATCAACTGAACTCCAGGATCTCAGTAACCAGATCCAAACTAGGTGGGCTAACTTTGCCAAACATGGCAATCCAAACTTCCAGTCTGCATTGCAATGGCCAAAAGCACAATCCTCTAGTCAGTTGAATGTATTGGATTTAGGAGGAAATAAAATTATTTCTGAAGGAATTAAATCCATTCCCTGCAATAATCTACATAGTGCTCTTGGTTACGATTTTGAACTTTATTCCAGATAGCTTCCAGTCTTCATCAGCTATTTTCAACTCATTTTTTCAGTTTCCTTTTTTTAGCTTCTTCTGTTAACTGGTCCCCTCCCAGTATGTACCACGTAATAAAGCTTGATATATTGACATTATGTACAAATGAGAATGAGTGAGAGTGAAACAGTTCGAAAGAGCTGTGCCTGGAAGGTTTGCTTACTCCTTTTTGGTCGAGTTCTTTTCTGCCTCAAGTTTGGCAATTTCCTCACGAACAGCTTTAGCTCTAGACATGCGTTCCTTTGCTTCCCTGTCGATTCGCTCTAGCTCCTCAAGCCACATCTTTTCTCGGGCAGCAGCCTTCTTTCTTAGCTCCTCCTCTTGATCTACCAACCACTTTTTATTTTGCCCAAGGTAGTATGAACCTCCAACAAGGGCGACCAGAGTCAAACTCTGCATTGCCACACGCCAGACAAACATACGGTTTGCAGCCTTTGCATCACCCTTGCGGGTGGCTCTAGCAGAAAGAGCAAGAGCACCACATGTAAGAAGACATCCTAATGGAACTAAAGGTTGCTCAATACAATTTCTCTTGATCTTGTCAAAGAAGGGCAACTCTCTATTGAGGAAAAATAAAGAAAGATATATTAGTATGGGTCAGCTCGGATGAGGGATTCTAAACTTACTCAAGGTCTGCGTTGAGAGGGTCTGAACTAGATGGTACTTCCATTGGAAATTATGTAGATATTGCTTGGAGTTAATCTTGGTTTAAGAGGGTGAAAAGAAGTAGAAAACTTGAAGGTACTGGTGAAGATTTCGAATGAAATTCAATTTGATAGTGGAAATATTCGCTGTTTTTTGTTCCGGCGTTTGCTGTGGGAAGGTGGAAGAATAGAATTATCACGTGATAAACCAATTTACTATGTGTTTAGGAAATTATAATGCTCAACGTTTAGCTGGATTTGCTCGTCGGATTGAAGAGCGATGGAATGCACTGCTTCAAGGCTAGCGACTAGAGAGTTTGCAAGGTATGATCATAGTGACAATACAGAATAAACGGAGCACTGGGCCGTTTGGTAGAAATAAATAGTTCAAGTTAGCCTTATCACTCGACTAGATAATCTCAGGAACTGCTGATACGTAAATAAAGAGAAATGACAGAGTTCAATAGAAAAACTTGAATGTTTACGATACTTTGTTAGCGATTCTTTTCCAAGGTTTCTGAAGATGTATGAGAATTATAAATTTAAGTGCTGCTTTGTTTTTCGTTCTGTACATGAAGATCAGTTTTCCATTGACCATCTGCTCACGCGATAAAGAAAGACAGGTAAATTACTTTTAGTTTAGCTTGTACCACGATGGGCTATTTCATACCAAAGCCCGTGGTAAAATCTTATTAAACTCTGATAGAATTTGTATTTAAATCAAAAGAAGTATTTCAGATCATGAAATCGACCCCTGAATCACTGTTACCTGAATTAGTCTGTGGACAATAAAGACTCAACTTAGCTTCCCGTTGTCCCGTGGAGAAGCCCTAAGGGTTATGCAACCATTTAAACATTACTTATGGCCTTTACCAACGATTCTCATCCTTTATCAATGTGAAACTAGGCTCATCACACTGGAATTACCATATGGCTATGGCTAATTTCTGTAGCACCCATTGACATTTAATACCGGCTCTTCCTAGGCCAATTTATCATTCATGGGCTGTGCAAAGACCTTATCAATTTCATCTTAAGATCTAGAACCTTTAAGCAAATTTGCACACAACACGAGACATGATTAGAGTGTTTTTATAAAACTTTACGAGCGACTGCCAGATGTGGTAGATACAAAGGGCTGTTCAAAGCGAATACTGGTTCTGGAGCTATTTGAGTTATCTGACTCTGAAGTCTGAATTTTTTTATTATTCTTGCAGTTTCCTTGGCTCAAAAACCCTTTTATTGGGTAACTTAGTGACAACTCATCTCATAATCTCCTTTTGGCATTTTTTTCTCCGTTCATTTTATTTATTTCCTCTTCTCCATTTTTAATCTATGACAAACCTCTTTTCGATTGAGTCCAGTCTTTCTTTTGTATAATATTCTTCGAACTTGAGTTCTGACTATCTCTCTTGAATTGTTGACTTGAGCCCACTACAAAATTTAATATTTTTTCACTTTTTCATTTGTTTTATTTCATTCTTATTTTTATTTTATCTTTTTTTTTTTTCGTTTCATACCCATTTGTTACTCCCGATAATATACTATGACGACAAGCAAAATTGATTTGGTTCATGAACCCGGCAGAATCGATACTCTGACCTCTGACCAGGAGCAGAAGCTCAAGGATATGTGGGCTCAGATTCTCATGTATATCGGAGACTTGCCTCATCACTTGGAATCTACTCCGTCGACTTTAACTACTCATTCTGAGGAGCAAAAACAAAAACAAAAGAAAAAGAAGAGAGGAATCTTTGGCTTGCGAAAGAAGAGCGGTGAGACCAACGCTGATAATAATAAATCGGATGAAGAAGCAAAAGCCCTAAAAGAAGTTTTGAAAGATGTTAGCCCTGAGCAAGTTTCCGAATTGTTATTTAAAATGCTGAAAGCTGACCATCCTGATAACCTTTTGCTCAGATTTTTGAGGGCGAGAAAATGGGACGTTAAGGCCGCTTTACAGATGCTTGGAACCACCATTGCATGGAGATTTACCAACAATGTCGATGACATTCTGTATTCTGGCGAACGAGTAGCTGTAGAAACCAATAATGAGGAATTTATGGTACAACTACGTTCTAAAAAAAGTTATATCTGGGGGCATGACTTTAGAGGTAGACCCATTGTCCATGTCAAAACATACAATCACGACCCCAAGGCCCAAGGAGAGGAAGCCATGGAAAAGTTTACTCTCTATGTGATAGAAACAGCTAGACTGTGTTTAAAGGATCCTGTCGATACGGCAGCCGTCTTTTTTGACTTGTCCAACTTTAGCATGTCCAACATGGACTATGCACCCGTTAAGTTTATGATTCAATGCTTTGAGAGTCATTTCCCTGAATGTCTTGGATTTTTACTTATCCATAACGCTCCCTGGATGTTCACCGGTATTTGGAACATTATCAAGGGATGGATTGATCCTGTTGTAGCGTCCAAAATCAAATTCACAAAGACCACAGAAGATGTTGCCAAATACATTCCTATGGAGTATATTGAAAAGAATCTTGGTGGAGATAGTGAGCATTCATATGAGTACATTGAACCTGAGAAAGGTGAAAATGATCTCATGAATGACAAGGAAACCCAAGACAGGCTGCTTAAAGAACGCGATGAGTTATCCCAGCAGTTTATTGATGCTACAATTGACTGGGTTAAGTCCGAGGACAAAGAGGCCAATGCCAAAGCTCAAAAGGAAAAGAATGAACTTGCCGCCAAACTCAGTGTCAACTACTGGGAGTCTGACCCCTATTTCAGGTCTCGAGGTGTTTTTGATAGAAATGGCTGTATTAGTGACTTTACTAAGCTCCATAATGAAGACTGGAAATAATGGAAAATCTATAATATGTTATCTGAACGTTTGTTTGTTTTTAATCTTAGAATTAATATAAAATTTCTACAACAAAAGAAGAAAAAATTAGTATGATATCGCAGGATACAAGTCTATAGGTTTAAATATATTCCTGGTTCTATGCTATGATGTCAGGGCTAGGGTAAAGTATACAGAAATTTGAACGCGTTTGGTGTGGCAGAGTATTAACTCTTCAAGTTCATTAAGGTACAGCTACTCGAAAATGTCGTCACCAGGACTCTCATTTGCGATGGATGCAGGTACAAGCCATGCTCACAGTCAACTGAGTAAAGCTATTGATGATATACTGACATGTAAGTAACATGAACGCGTGCCCGAGACTTTCTAATACTCTTCAGTTACGCCAGAGAAAGCAAATCCAGATGTGCTTAAGGAGCCCTACTCGGTATTAGCAACATACGCTTTTCAGTACGGAATTGAGAGTCAACAACTAGAAAATTTGATAGATTTCATTACCAGCGCGGACTGTAAAATCTCGTTAACAGCTCGTACCTGTCTTGTTAGAGATTACCTTTTTCCTCGAGACAAAGTGCCAACTAAGGTTATTGTGACTATTATCAGTCGGTTCAGCTCACGGTCATTTGCTCCAATCATACTATTTCAGCATCTTCTTAAATGGCTAGTCACAGTTTATGATTTTTTCGAAGACCCTTTTGTATTATCCAAACTATACTCTTCTCTACTTACAAAACTATCATACGAAACAACTCGTCAATGGGTATGCCATTTACTATACCTATCGACTACACAAGCTTTGGTAAAGCCATGGAGAGTCAATTTCTTGATGGAAATATACCAAAAATACCCCAATTCCATGTATATAGTAGCTCTTCTACGACTTTACCGTGAATATTTACCAAGTTTGGTAAAAGGAACTTTACCAATGGTCAAAGCCACCATTTTCAAACAGCCTTATCCTGAAATGGTCTCATGTATTAGGAACATCCATTCTCATAGCCCACCCAATCATCGCACCAACAACACAAGCTCATTAATGACTTCACCTTCAAAGAAATCCATTCAAAAGGAGCTATCTCTGAAAAAACGCCCTAATACGAGTATTTCTACACTCAACACTCCTGTTCCACCTTCATTATTTAGTCGATATCAATTAAATCTGGGGATTGAGACTGTTACTTCTATCAGTCAATTTGTGGAAAAATATCACAAGTTAAAGTTCACCGATCAAATGGCCTCTGTTTTCAATGATTCGGGTATGCTTTCCCGTTTACTCTTGTACAAAGGTGATGAACTAGTATGGAACCGGTTTGATTCCTGGCTTGTGCAAATGTTGTTCAGCAGTGAGCTCAATTTTAACATTCCATTGATGGAGAAAATCGTTTCTTTTGTTACATACACAAAAGAACTTCCAATTTCTGTTGAGGAATACTTGTTTGAAATCATTAAGACTTGGGACGGAGTTTCAAACCAAGATATGATTTTTCATTTGATGAGCTATCTTCCAATGCTTAGTGCAGAATCGGCTGCTACAAAGTTACTCACTCCCTTAAAAAGACTGATTGAAAACAGTGGACCGGAGATGCATATTGCTATATTCAACCATTTTCAAGATCTTATAAGAAACTGGAAAACTTTGATAATGGCTAATTCTGATCAAATTGAACTTTCTCTTTCAGAACAATGTAGAACACTTCGAATTATCGCTGCATTTGTGGATCATTATGGGCTCATTGCACTGGAGACCTTTAAGGATAATACCGAAATTGCTTTGATAATCTTGGACATGTTTGAAGAAATCACTTATTTTCCATCTCATGGCAATTTTCCAATCGTTATCACCATGTCATCTGACTTGATTTATTATTTGATTTTATCAAGGTCGGGTATTGCGCTTTCAAGAGTTTCTGGTATAATTATCGCTGGAAAATCGTTACATATGAATGCACAGCGGGATCCTTTAATTGATCAGAGTACAGCATTTCAGTCATTTGTGTTGGATATTTGCAATTCTATATGGCTAAACAAGGCTTTCGATGATTTGAAGCCCTCCTCAACTGTCATCCACCCAAATAGATTTACGGTTGAAAATGACTTTATTCTGGTCCTAAGGGATGCTTCGGCTAAGATAGGATTCAACTTGAACACATTATTAAGTTTACCTCACTCAATTTCGTTTTGCCGCTTAGCTGCTATATATCTGAGGTCCCTAGAAAATAATGCCAAAGTCAAGAAACGACTTATGGAACCTCCCAGTTATTCTTCTCTCAAACAAATCGGGGCTCAAGGTGGTCTTATGTCTGGATTCAATGATTTTCGAGTAGGATTTTTAGATGTTCTTGATGAGCATGGATATCATGGAATTCATAACTTACTATATGGTTCTATGAGAAAGCTGATGGAGAAGAAGCAATTATCTGCTTAAGGTGTATATATCTGAAATATAAATATTTATTAAACTCAACTAAAAACTGAGAATTTCTGAAAATTTACCAGAATCTGTATCTTAATAACTGGTATATTAATAGAAATATTTTTTTTCCAATGTTCTCACTGATCCTGACCTGGTCTTTATCTGGAATTAATTCGTCATGATCTACAGGTCAGGTATGATAAAGATGCGTGTGGGCTAGGGTTGAACTGACACAGAAGGAGTTGACAAGACCCATCCTTTAATCAAGACAGCGAGTGATTCTAATGTTTTGAATCTGTTAAATTCTCCAGAGCTTTTATAATTCACTAAGGTCGCTGATATATTTCTTATATCTAGGCTCTCGAAATTGTTGAAATCCTATTTGACCCTTTTTCTTATCGTCATTTTTGCTTCCGGAAAAGTGTGAGTGTATAGCCGTAGTGATAACTGTCGGCGCGTTTGGATTTGCGATCTCATCTCTCCAAATATAATTGGAGTATCCAAGCTTAACAATGATGGACAAAATCAGAGCAGTAGGACTGCAATTTATTACATCGGCTCTAGGTATGTCTATGAGAAAAGCTCGAAATCAGTTATAAATTCAAATTTTCTAACTCACTAAATTTTCCAGTCAAGAGAGAGAGTACAGACGCCGATCCAGATATCCCAGACGATGAAGTCAATGATCCTGCTACAGAAGAAATTTTCACTTCCTGGGCACTTTTTATTCTCATCATACTATTAATTGGATCCCTGTGGACCAGTTATTATCTTCAGCAGAAACGAATACGGGCTGTTCATGAAACTGTAATATCTATTTTCTCAGGAATGCTGGTCGGACTGATAATTCGAATATCTCCTGGCCATTTTATTCAAGAGCATGTCACCTTCAACTACTCTTATTTTTTTAATCTCTTACTACCGCCTATTATTCTGAACTCGGGTTACGAACTACACCAAGCCAACTTTTTTCGCAACATTACGACCATTCTATCTTTCGCTTTTCTCGGCACGTTTTTGGCCGCAATAATACTTGGAGTAATTTTATATGTTTGGACTTCATTGGGATTAGAAGGAGTTAATATATCTCTTCTGGATGCGATTAGTGTTGGTGCAGCATTGTCTGCCACTGATCCCGTCACCATTCTTTCCATTTTTAATGCATATAAAGTAGACCCTAAGCTTTATACTATTATCTTTGGAGAGTCGCTGTTAAACGATGCCATTTGTATCGTCATGTTCGAAACTGCTCAAAAGTTTTCTGGTGAGGCTTTCAAAATTTCGAGTTTATTTAAAGGTACAGGAATGTTTTTAATGACATTCACAATCTCTTTACTTATTGGAACCATTGTTGGCATTATGACTGCACTCCTTTTGAAGCATTCCCATGTGCGCCGATTTCCTCAGATTGAATCATGCATTGTTTTATTATTCGCATATGCCTCATATTTTTTCTCCAATGGATGTCATATGTCTGGAATTGTATCGCTGCTGTTTTGCGGAATCACGTTGAAGCATTATGCCTATTATAACATGTCTCGAAGAACTCAAATCGCAGTCAAGTATATTTTTCAACTACTTGCTCAGTTATCTGAGAATTTTATTTTTATATATCTTGGCCTGTCGTTATTCACTGAAGTTGAACTGATTTTCAAGCCCATGCTCATCATAATCACGGCAATCGCGGTTTGTGCTTCGCGTTGGGTAGCTGTGTTTCCTCTTTCAAAGTTTATTAATTTTGTTCACCGTCGTCGTGGTCAGGCATATGTCTCACCCACACAAGATGAGATTCCAGCAAACTACCAAATGATGCTTTTTTGGGCTGGCCTTAGAGGTGCTGTAGGCGTTGCACTTGCTGCAGGCCTTACTGGTGAGCATGCAAATTCATTGAAGGCCACAATTTTGGTAGTTGTGGTTTTGACTGTAATTGTTTTTGGTGGAACTACCGCTAGAATGCTTGAAATACTGGGAATTAGAACTGGTGTGGTAGAAGAATCCCAGAGTGATGATGAGTTTGATATTGAAGCAAGTCTTGATAAAAGAAGAGGACGAGAAGGCTCAACAAAGTCTGCTGCTGGATATTTATCATCCGAAGATTCAAACAGTGTTACTCGTATTAGACGATCTTCGCTCTATCATGACGATGAAGATGGGTACTCTGATGCTGAATCTGACGTATCTGATCTGCCTCCCATGCCAAGTCGGAGGCATAGTGTTGCCTTGAATCATCTCAATGTATCGGAGAGCAGCTCAACATCTTTGTCAGGAATCTTCTCCAGATCTGCGGATGACCATGCTCGGTGGTTTAGAGATTTTGATGACCAAGTGCTCAAACCAGTTTTACTAGATTCAACTCCAGGCGAGTCAGGGGACTCGAATAAGTAATATTTTGTTGTTCTAGTAAGTCTATTATCTGTATTTCAAAACATAATGATACATTATTCATTTCATATGGAATCGATTCACGATCTAAAGTGCATGACTCTTTAATTTCAGTCTATAGTTGACTCCATTCAGTAATGCATAAACGACTCTGATGGTAGGTACAGGTACATTATGAGCCTCAGCTGCTCTTATAGTGTTACCAACAATTGCTTCAATTTCAATCTGGGTACCCCGACGAACATCTTGCAAGGTGCTAGGAAGAAATCCAGCAGGAATCTTATCTTTTGTGTACTCAACATATGAATCAACTTTGGAAGGACTCACCCAATCGTCTCCCACGATTGTCTCACCCACATTCCAAATTTCTTGCATGAGTTGTCTCACCATGGGTTCCATACCAGACTTGAACAAACCATCGGTAGCAAGATCAGTGATGGCACAAAGAGTGTTGAATGTGCCATTCCACAACATCTTTTCCCATCTGGATTTAGTGATGTTTTCTGTGATCACACTTTCAACATTAGCTTCGTTAGAAATCTCGTTAAAGTGGACTAAGCTCTTTTTAAAGAAAGGCAAATTTGCAGAGTCAGCGTACTCCAGACCGACTTCCACAGTCATTTTACCAGCAAAGAAAGTTGCTTCAGCAACATCAGTCAAAGCCGCAGCTACGCGGACAACAGCAGAACTGAGTGTAATACCAGGGTATAATTTCAAGTATGGCTGGGCAATATCCACACCGTTCTGGAACAATATCATCATGGTCCTATTGGGATCGCAAAATTTATCAAGTCCGGTTAAGGCCTCAGTGCCCAAGGATTTTGATGCAATTACAACATAGTCAAAAGGCTCACCCTCATATGGTTCAGTGGAAGAGGCTTGAAGAGTTTCGGCAGGATTAAACACAAAACTGAGTTCTTCTACATCTGGTCTTTTAATGAATGCTCCATTGGCCTTTATAAGCTCGTAGTTAGATCTAGCGTATAAACTGACTTCAACATTTGGCAGCTTGCTTAAACACCCGCCAAAAATGAGGCCTACCGCGCCACCACCAACAATAAGTACACGAGTTACTGGTGAACTTGACATTTCAAATAAACTTATTTTGAGGAAAGATATTTGAGAGACTCTTTTGATTTATGTATCAAATTTATGTCGGTTAGTAATACAGCAAAAGCAGAAAAGTTGGGGGTCTTTAGTGGCCTACCAATGACTAACAGTTTTCCGTTTCCCATGTATCGTTGACTGAGTCAGCAAATCTTAAACAAAAAGAAAAAAAAAAAAAAAAAAAAAAAATTTAAAAAATTGAACAAAACTATGCGAAAAAAACTTTTCGTTTTTTTTCTTCTTTTTTCCCTTCACCTCTCATCCTTCTTCTGGAGGCCAGCCTACGTTACTCAAACCTCTTTTCCACTTGATTTTTATTCAAAAGCTTCGCCTTGCTCAGCGAACTTTTGTCTATCTCTAATCTTTCTATTTCTGTTTGGCTTTTTTGTTGCCAGTTTCCCTCTGAAACCAGCAGAACAGCTTTTTTTGAAGACGGTTGAATCTTGCGATACTTTCATATCGCATTCCGTTTTTCTGTGCTAGTTCTGTGTGTCGTTGCCACTGTGAAAAGTAACCTTCAAAAGGCATATTTTTCACTGCTCAGTGTGTATTATTTTCATATTTTATGTGAAACTGACAGTTCTTGGACTCAATACAGATCTCGATTAAAAGAAATCATTCCTCTAGGCCAGCAATAACTTGTTAACTCAGGTCAAGCACATTTTCACTTTCGTAGCCGTCAAGATATCAGTGAATTTCACCTTCGCTGTCTTTCTTTGCTACTTCATACTTCTGGTGTTTGCGAAATTCGGACTCCCAAATCGTCCTTTCTTAAAACCACACCTAAAATCCTCTACCCATCCTCCGACCCTCCCTTTCTCGACCGTGCTGATACTCGACGAGCTTTTTACTAAGTTTTCGTCTTCTTCTTTACAACCCGCCCGCGAATAACTCTAGTTCTCTTCTTGTCTTAATTCACTTTGTGTGTTTTAACAAAAGTTTAACTGAGTTTTCTTTCATTATTTACCCTAACCTCGTAAATAGCCACCAATCAACTAGGCCGATTTTAACTGTTCAAATCCTCACCATGCTTGCCTACTACCCTCGAACCATCAACACTTCCCCCAACTATTTGGTGAATAATCATTATTCCGGTTCATACCCCCAACAGAATGCCTATGCTCCCTTCCCTTATACACCAATCGATAATGGAGCTCTCTATCAGCAATCTCAGTACTGTGAACCGGAAGCTAATCCTTATGGAAAGCCTTTTACCTATGGAAATCCCTACGAAAGCGCATACAACATGAAGAGTTCTCGCTCTGTTTCATCCTCGTCTGTGCGCGGTGTTGGCTCTTATTCTTCTAATGGTACTATGTTTTTCATGCCTAACATTCCAGTCGATCATGGTGACTTTGTTTCCAAGCAGCAACACCAGCATCAATACCATCAAGCTATGCGTCACCAGCAGCAGCAACATCAGCAACAACCACAACAACAACAATCTGATACAAATGTAGTTGGCGGTGTTTCTGCTACTTTGGACTACGAACTTGACGAAATGGCAGAATTTGTCTCTAACATGGCTCTTGGAATTATGGGACCTTATTCTACTGAAGCTAAATCCGAACGCCCTTCTCAGGAATTTTTGGATGCATTTCACAAGTTCACTAACCAAGTACTTACTGCGACTCGTCTTCCTAAGGCTACCGTTATTTTGGCTCTTGTTTATCTTTCCAAGCGATGGGCCTTGGGTAATATCCCCACGACCGATGCCAATGTTCACATTGCTTACAAACTTCTAGTAGTTGCCCTCCTTCTTGCTAACAAGTTTCATGATGACAACACCTTCACCAATAAGTCTTGGAATGAAGCAACTGGGGTACCTGTTCAAGATTTGAATATAATTGAGCGCAACTGGCTCAAATCAATTCAGTGGTCTTTACATCTTAACCAGAGTGATCGTAAGGGCTGGGAAAAATGGAACGATTGCTGGGAATACTGGGTAGCTAGCAGAAGAAAATCTGCAGCTCCCACTTACAAACCATCTATGGCCGATTTTTCTAACACCCGTTATTCTGAAACCGTGTCTAGAAGTGTATATCCCAGCCCTGCCCATTCTCCTGAAGCTGCTACAATTGGATCTGACAAGGTTCGTCAACTTTTGGCTAGTCCTGCTCCTAGTTACACCATTCCCAAGTGGTTTTCAACTGCTAGCAACAATGCCAATAGTGCCCGTCCCAATAGTGCTTCTCGTTCAAGCTCAATTAGCCCTGCTTCATCTGCATCCTCTATCAATAATATGAACAACTCAGAACACTTTGTTTCTTATTTCCAGCAATCATTTGCCGGTAGTCGTCAATTTGAGAAAGAAAAATATGCTAATTATGGCAATCATCATATGAATGCTCACCACAATTCTTCTTCCTTTTATGTGCCTTCCTATGGTTCCGCTGCTTGCAACTGCAACTATTGTTCTTTTGATTCTGCCCCTCAGTTTTCCAAGTGGTATGGATGTGCTACTGCTTGCTAGATGCAAGTCCAGGTATCCTACAAATTTTGTTTCATTTTGTTTTTCCTCTTCTATTATTCTGTGTTCTGCGCCTCACTGAGGGAGAAAACCAGATTCAAAAGTTCTTTTGTTTTTTTTTTATCGACCAGATTTTTTTTACAAATATTTTTTTATTCATTTTATCTTTTTTCCTTTTCTTCTTCTTCTTATTTCTACTTTTATTACTTTTTGAATAAGATGGCTTACTTGAGCAACGCTGTCTTATATCTTGGAAAAAAAAAACTGCTAAACTCCTAAAAAAATTTGCTTTTGTTGAAGTTTGTGTCCGTGTTGTGTGTTTTTGTGATTCCCTTTCTACTGTGAAAAAAAAACTCCAAACTACAAAAAAAAATAGAAAATATGGCAAAAAATTAAACAAAAAATCTTTCCAGTATGTTTATAGTTAGAAATTTTTCTTCTCGTTTTTTTTTTTTTTTTTTTTTTTTAATATTTCCAATTTTTTTTTTTACATTTTTTCTCTGTATTTTCATGGTAATTGTTTTTCAAATGCAAAAGGTCTGTATTTCACTATGAAGTATTTAAAAGTAAGAGTGTAGTCATTTTGCGCGCAAGGATTGTTATTGGTTCGTATTGCCCAATTGGTATTGATGTTATGCTACGAAGTAATGATTTAAGAATTTTTATCTTTGAGATAAATGTTTGTTTGCGCTAGAGGCAGTTGGCACTGAAATGCGCGCCGGCGCGCCTAAAACTGCTCCTCTGCTACTCCCTCCTCCACTTCCAAGTGGTGATGACCTCATATTTGCGACTGGAGATGGTGCCTTCAAGTTAACAGCCGCGATGCTATCCCTGGCGCTACTAGACACTGGAGTCCCAACGCTGGTACGGGCAGCCACAAGACCTTTTTCAGGTGAAGCAGGCCTTGAATTCTCTTTACCAGCCTTACTACGAGGAGTCTTGGTTGTCTCTATAGTTGAAACGGAATCTGGAGGACTCAAGCGCTCTGAAAAAGTGCCACTACCTAGAGCCAGAGAAGATCTGCTACTTCCACTTTTGCGACGAAGCTCACCTTTCACACCAAATTTTGTGTTTGATGTTGCAGAGGGAGAGTTTAGAGGCGTAGTTTGTTCTCGAGGTGTGCTTGACACTTCTTTGGCAAGAGAAAAAGATGGTTCATGTGGTGATGAAGTTTTTGTGTTACTTTTTGCTTGATTTAACACTCGACTCATATCATGATTTGTGTCGCTGTCAGTTGAAATTGTAGTACGTTTAGGAGGCGATAGGGAATCATTCTCAAAGTCGGATGCGTCGTTTGCTAAATCTCTACTTTTCTGAATTGATCGGGGTGTACGAGATGGTGTAGGAGGGTCAAGACAGATTTCTCCATCATCTTCCCATCTAACTCGCTTCACCGCTTTACGGTGGTTTCGCATGGGGGATTTTACGACAACTTGTTTTTTAGCTGAGCCAGGTAATTGCCGTCTGAGCGATCGGACGCTGCCAATTGAAGAAACTCGTCTTGCTGCTCCTGCTGCGACCGAAGCTGAAGAGTTCAGGGGATTGCTTAACACTCTTTTTCCGAGTGACTTTCCAGGTGAGGCTGGTATAGGAAGATCTCTTGATAACGATGTGACAGAAGCAGGGCGCTTAATTGCCGTTGCAAGAATTGATGATAATCCCATTTTATTGTTCAGGCGTGATGTGGAAATGTCATAATCTGCAAGCATTTCCGCAAATTTAGTATGACACAATCTCATTATGTCTTCAGTGGCTTGTGTAACTTCTTCTGTCAGAGTAGCTGAGTCTGTAGTTCCCAACATTCGCACCTTAGCGACTACACTGAAAAACAAACTTGAGAAATCCTCAATTATCTTAGTAGGAATCGGTTCTCCTGCTACTTGTTCAAGAATTTTTATTTCGCTTCGAAGTCTCAAAGCCTCTGCTTGGGCTCTGAAAGAAACGCGATCGGCATCCGTCCATCCTGGGGTATCTTCAAGTCTCCTAGTTAATGTTATCATTGCTGTATCCATCATTTGCTTATCTTGTGTTACTGAAGTACAGTATCGTTCCAATACGTTCTTTTCGCCAGCCAATTTTTGGAGTGCTTGCTTCATTCCTTCTGAAAATGCAGCAAAGGTCGGAATAGTATCGGTGTGAGGAGGAGATGAAGATACGACCTTTTCATAAGACTTTAATAAGCACTCCACCTGATTGATTTGATTGATTATGTTTCGAAGCTGTGTAAGGGTTTTGCATGTTCTTTCTTGAGCTTTAGCTGTTTTGTTGTAGGTAGTTCGTAAACTTTCCATTGCGTCATCAAGAGCTCGCAAACACTTTTTTCGGGCCTTTTCCGCTTGAGCCATGGCGGTCCCAACTGCTTTTGATTCTCTTCTCCGAAGTTCTTCAATTTCCGCTTTCTGCTCAGTGATCATTTTAAGATATGAGCCGACATGCCTGTCAAGATTATGTTCATTTCTAATAACCTTAGTTTTAATCTTTTTGGCTCGATCTGCATACTTCAGGGTATTCAAGGTTTCATCATAATGCTTGCTTGAGGGACTGACACATACTATCATTACTGTTTTGCAGTTTCCTCCAAGAGAAAATTTTAGTAACCTCGTTAGCTTAGAATCTCGATATGGCACATGATTTCTGCGTCTTGGATCACACAAAGCATTGATACAATTTCCCAGAGCAAGAAGTGATTTATTAATGTTGGCACCCTCAAGAAGTCTGTCTCCTCTATTTTTGGTAGCAGATGCTCTTTCACTTCCTGCTAAATCGATAATGGAGAAAGTTGCAAATGTATGAGCTTCGGAAATGGAAGCTGTTCTGCCTTTTTGAACAACATTAATTTGAAGAACAGCATGAGATCGTGAAGATGTAGCATTTGCTTCCGTCGGAGAAATTGTTCTGTTTTGATTTCCCTGTAAAATCATATCCATTACAGCTTCCACATTTTCAGGTTTGTGCGTACTGAGATTGGAAACTGAAATATGATGATCAACATCTTCACGCAGTACAAGCTGTTTATTACTAGGTTCTAGTAAGTCTCGAATAGTTTCGTTATAGATTTCCAGATAAGAAAGTGATACTTCTACCAACTTAGTATCTCGGATTTCAGATATTCTATCAAAAAGTTCCTTCATTGTTAAGAAAATAATGCCAGGCGCTTGAGGAGTTCCACTAATGGTATGGGTTTTACCACAACCTGTTGCCCCATATGCAAAAACTGTCGCATTGTATCCGTCTAAGACAGAATCCAAAAGTGGCCTTGTCGTGTTGCTATACACTTCTTCTTGAGAAGCTGAGTCGTCAAACAGGCGATCAAACACAAAGCGATGCTCTCTAATTCTGGTCGTAGTACTTGCTGGAAATGCAGCTCTTTGCATTCTTGCCATTGGATTTGTGTCTGGGGGATCAAATATCAGCATCTTGTCGTCTACGACGTTGATAACTTTTCGGATCCCCGCTCGAGATCCAATTCGTGAGTTAATTCTCGACGACACTCCATTACCTGCAAGATTACCATCTCCAAGAAAGAGTGGATCATCGGAAATTTGTTGTAAATTGCTGGCTTCTTCATTTGTGAATGGCCTTACTCGAACTAGATTTCTCGTTAGTTATCTCTAGTATCAGCTTCAGAAATGCACTTACCAGTAACTGAAATCGAGGATTCTTTTCCTAGACTCATTTCAATTAATAATGAGTGTCTTTAATTAGATGATAGGAGAAATGGTAAATGAATTGAGGCAAAGAAAGTGGAATGTATAAAAAATTTTCGGCTCCTAAAAATGATTGTTTGAGGTGGATGCTTAAAAGTTCAAGTCAAAGCAATGCACTAGATCTATGTTGCCACCATAGCTGAAGGATAATTTAAAAAGTGAATGACAATGGTTAAAAGAATCAAAACTGAAGAATGAGATAAGTTTGATGAATCAAACGATTTGGAATATCACAAGTTTCTATATTTTCAAACTGCTTTCTCTGTTTTGTTTACAAAATTTAAATTATTATTTACTTTTTACGCGTTGTGTTTGTGTGTGTTTGGCGAATGGCTGTTGTTGTCTAGGCAACGCTTAACTTGGGGTATCTTATAAATTGCAACAAAATATTGAGAATAGTAAACTTGCAACAACATTATCGTGGCAGGATGATGGTACTGTGATCCTAAGTTCATGTAGAGCGACGGTCAATAATAGAGTATATTCGTTTAGTAACTAGACTTTAAGTACGTACAAATTCATTAAAACAGATCAGGGCTATATACAGGTCTATTATTAAGTAACAATGAATTTCACTTTAGTATATACATAGACATAGCAGCACTTAGGCTGGTCTAGACATTCCTTTGATTGCCTCGCTAACAATTTGAACAACATGAGCTCGCGGTTTAAGATTTGTAAATCGGAAGCGATTCAACCATTGTAATGCTTTTTCAGGGCTTTGAACCTTTACTAATGAAATTACTAAAGCTTCATGAACCAGATTCGAAGGCTGTATGAGTTCAGGAATAAAGGCATTATACAAGTCTTCCATTCCTAAACTACTTCCTTCAATAATGTATTTTTCCAAAAGCATTAAGAATGTATCTTCATTGGCTTGATAATTCTTTTCTCTCATCCTCTCGTAGAGTCTAGATCCAAGTTCCGGCTGCCCAGAGTGTATGAAAGAAATACATGTGATATTCATTATCAGAGTGCGCGCGTGAGGGTGACAGCTAAAATTGGTTGATGATCTTAGAAGTGCTTCAGATGCAGCTGTCATGTTTATTTCAGATTCTGCCAATTTTGATAGCAGTATTGGCAAATCTCGAAGTCGTATTTTTGAAGCGTCCTCACCAAGAAATGCCATTGTTTTAAAAGCCCTAGTAAGATCATTTTCTTTGGCAAACATCTCAATTGCCAACGTAGTTAAATATACATCATTATGCAATCCCCGGTTGCAAAGCTGCTTGATAGCATACAGAGTCATTTCGCTATCACCATGATGTATGCCAGTATCTGCCATATTATAGTACACACTATCAGTTGGAAGAACTATACCTGGCTTTAAACAGTTCTGAAAAGACCAAGATAAAGCTGTATAATCCTGAAGTTCAGATGCACAAGCAACAAAATGGCCCCACAGTCGAGTAAATATTGGTTTCTTCTGGTTATTCAGCATGCCTTGCATTAACTGAAGTGCTATGTCAATATCGTTGTCTTCAAGAAGTTTGTGAATCATTACTTCATAACACGTAGCAGATATATCAACATCTAGCGAAGATGCCTCTGCTATTAATGATACTGCTTGTTCCATTTCGTTTGTATTAGCATAAAGCAAGATAGTTTTAGTGAATATTTCTGATAACGGTTTTTCTCCAAATTCTGCCTGGCGGCAAAGGAGAATAAATCTGAATCTTAAAAATGGATCTCGGGTGTTCATTATCATTGATGAAAGCGATTTAAGTAATTGGCGAGGAATTGTAAAGTTTTGATCCAGGAGTTGTTCAACCAGTGCCATCGCGACTTCCCCATATTTTGAATCGGATGTACAACCCCAAAGAGCTATAATAACTTGATTTCTTGCCATTACATGTAAATCTAATCCATTTTGGCATAATATCCTGGCAATTTCAAACACTTCTGTATAACTCTTGGCTTTATTTAACGTTTTCATATCGTTGCATAATTGAAATCTGTTTAGTTGGCGAAGCTCTCCTTTGGACATCGTCTTCAAAAGAGTTGAAGAATATTTCAAACTATGTGACTCATTTGGTGGTATATTTTGATGAAACTCTCTATGTTTGTGTGCTTGGAAGAGGCTTGTAAATCTATTACCGAATGGTCGAAGTGCTTTTGAGGACTTGAAGCAGGATCGAGTGCACCAGCTCATGATATGCCAAAATTAAATATATCTGGAGCGTATATTTCGTGCCAACCTAATCATAAAATACAGTTTTTTTCGTGCGAAAACATAGGCTCAGCAGGAGTCACTTAGAATGATTCGATATTTATAGTGCTGGTGGAAAATACTCATGAGAACGGAAATCAGCTGTATTTCTTCCAAGAGATCAAAAAAATTGAAATTTATTATGCTTATGTAATCACATTTCAATGATAGGCCCAAAATTTTACATCATCTCCTCCTTCATCCTATTCAACTTCACTGCCAACAGAACTTGATCATTCAAGCATCCTTGACATTTAGAAGATAAAGATGATTGGGTTGAGAGCTGCTCGTGTGGCATTAAGGGTTTGTTTATTCCTTACATGCTTTTTGGCCTACGATTTAATTTTTACTGACTCCTTCTAGACGAATGTTCAACCATTGACTTCAGTGAGGGCCCTTCCTGGCCTGCGAACTAATTCTCTGCGACGTGTTGGCCTGTTAAGTGCATTCCCAGGAACAGTCCGGTATAACTCCACTGGTGCTGGTAGCGAAATTCAGACTCAGATTGGTCAAATCGCTGCTGAAAAAGTTCCCGAAGTTGTCGAGACTATTACTGCCGTTGCCCCTGATCAACTGGGTTATTTTCAATCTCTGGGATTGGCCCAAACATGGTTTTGGCCCCCAGACTTTTTCCAACATATTTTTGAGTTGATGCATGTTTATTCTGGTTTACCTTGGTGGGGTAGTATCATGGCTGTTACTATTGCTTTCCGTGCCATTTTGCTTCCGTTATATATCAAATCTTCTGATCACAGTGCTAGAATGACTGCTATCAAGCCTGAACTCAATAAAATCACCCAGGAATATACCAAGGTTGACGATCCTCTCGAGGGTCAACGGCTTTTGGTTAAGCGTAAGAAGTTGATGGAACAGAGTGGCATCAAAACCCGTTTCCTGTTAATGCCCATGCTAGGTATTCCTTTTTTCATTGGTATTTTCTCAGGTATCAACAGGATGTGTGCTGCTAATGTTTATGGACTGGCTGATGGTGGTCTTGGATGGTTCGCTAATCTGACCATTCCTGATCCATACTTGGGTCTTCAAGTAATTACTGCTGTTATTTATGCTGCTACTATCAAGATGGGAGGTGAGACTGGTGCCAGTCCTATGTCTCCTGGAATGAAGAAAATCATGACCTATATGCCATTCATCGCTGTCCCCTTGACCATGGGTGTTCCTGCTGCCACTTGTTTGTATTTTGCAACAAATTCAGTCATTTCTGTTGGACAGACACTGCTTCTTCGATCTCCCAAGGCTCGTGAGGTGTTGGGACTTGCACCTATTGTTGCTCCAGTAGTTGACCCCAAAGCTGAAAACTTATCGGCTTTCCAAACTATCAAGAACACTTTTGAAAAGGCCAAGGAGAGGGCTGAGAAGATGGCTCGTGAACAAGAAAAAGAGGCGAAGCAGAAGGCCGAAGCAGATCGTGCCGCTGCAAACGAAAAAGTTTTTATCCAGCGAGGTCCTAGCGTCAGTGACAAGTACCAAGGCAAGAAGATTAAGAAGTCTGAAAGTCTCCGCGGGTAATCTCAGGAATACATGTATATAGTAAAGATTAAATGAATTCAAATTATTTTTTTTTTGTTCAAACACGATATTATTCACTCACTCTTTAGAGAATTTAACTTTGTGTGCATTGAGCACAGTTGCCTTAACTCATTACCAGGCTCTGCATTTCTGCATCTCCTGACGGATTTGGTTTTACCAACAAACCAGGTATGAATGCGCTTGAGTTTCTCACGATGACTGAAACCTTGAACGTGAATATCATCCCCTCTATTCACAGAAACCTGGCATACAAAGCGGCGTTGTGTGCTCTATCAGTTCACGTTTGACACACTTAAATGAAGACGTACCCCATCATAAAATCTAAATGATATTAAAACTGCCGTCAGTAGCATCGATGGCATATTTTCTTCTTTGGGCCCTCTCATCCATCTCTTTCTCAAATCTAAACTCTGACGACGAGTCAAGTTTTCCTCAAGTTTGCATACTTGCATGTTTGATATAAACCTAAAGCTTGTCCCAAAATTGGCATTTTTTGAACTTTTTTTTTTTTTCCATTTTGTATTCTTCTACTGAGGAACAGCCTTGCAATATTTTCTCTAACTATTCTGGACTATAATTTTTCATTCTCGTTTTTTTTCAGTTCTCCTATATTATTCTTGCACTACCTGCTGTCTACCATCTACTATTTACTCTGGACCTTAGATAAAAGTCACCGAAACCTCTCGCACATCTACGACTTTGCAATTGTGGTAGACGGAGTAGGACTGGCACCTTCAACTATTGACAATATCTTTCTAAATATTCAAGTCGTTCTTTAATTTTCGGTTACGTGAAATGCTTATTTAGACGAATTGTTTCTCTCCTATTGATCATTCTCATCACCTCTCTTAGAGCGCCGATTTCTCCAACCGATTCTCCAACTGGAAATACCTCTATTTCTCTTTTTCAATAATTGAAATTCGCCAATTAATTTAATTGATATTAGTCTGATGGCTAATGTTTATTACTGATGAAGGTATTTTGCTTGTCCAAGAATTACTGAAAAATATCTCTAACTAGTAAATAATATCTTAGACCAAGATATATCCCCAGATCTCTGATAGTCAAGATGGCCTTGAAAACGCGATAAAACCATTTCTGAAAAAGCTAAATACTCTGTTTCCACCATTGGAGCACAGGTATTCCAGTAGTCTTAATAATTTTTCCTCAGTAGTTCCTGTTGAGGCTCATATGTCAGAATCTCAAAACATGTCCACCCCCATTGTAATTGTCCCGACCTTGAAGATACTATCTGCGGAGTCGAAATCACCCGCTAATTCTGTTTTTATTTCTGATGATATCCAAGCTCGAGTTGATGACAGCCCGAAGTTGAACGAAATTTCATTATCGGTTGTCAAAAGTGGACCAGCCCATAGACCTTCACCCAAACTTGCAACACCACCCATAGCTAAATTCTATGGCTTTAGAACCATTCTGTTGAAACAATTGTGGAAGTTGGTAGGACCCTTCTCCAAAACTATAACTTCGGATTTTCGTTATTTTGGCGATTCTTCTATTGACCTCAGTGTTTGTCCTGACCCTTCTCCAGCCTATATCTCTTCTTTAATTCCTTTTTCTTCACCAATTCTTATTAGCACATTACCATCAGCCCCACCACTTGTGCATATTTCTGATTCCATTTATTCCAGCAATTCAACAAGTAACACCCCCAGCAAAGAAGTTTTGGAAAATGCTGATTCTGATGCTGATAGTCACCAAGGGAACATCCACGGTCAACCATTGAGTTATCTTCTTGTGACTATTGGGCTATTTTCCTTTTTGGTAATTTCAGCGATATATCTTTCGTTTCTTCATTTGCATATAGATGCAAAGCATTGCCGAATGTCCTATATGAGTCCGTCATTTACCCACTTGTCTTCCTTCAATTCTACACGGTTAACTTCCAAGTACTCTTTATATCTTTATCGTGAACAACAGGTTGATACGGCGTTTGACTCCTCTGGCATTCCAGTAATATTTATACCTGGAAATGCAGGCAGTTTCCGTCAGGTCCGAGCATTAGCTGCTGCTAGTTCAGTTCTCCACCATTCTGCTGCCATCGCAAATCCATCCAAAAGTAACTCGTTATTACGTCATGAGCGAAGTGTCAAGTTTGATTATTTTACTGTTGACTTTCAGGAGGATTTGACTGCATTTCATGGAAAGTCACTTTATGATCAGGCTGAGTACTTGAATGATGCGGTTTTGTATATTCTTTCTTTATATGCACTTCCAGGACATGTCAGTGATATTCCAGATTATTTGACATCTGATTCCCAAATTTCTTATCCACCTCCAAGTTCTGTAATTCTAATTGGACACTCTATGGGAGGAGTTGTGGCCAGAACCATGCTAACCATGGAGAATTATCAAAAAGGAACCGTGAATACTATTTTCACACTTTCAGCGCCTCACACACTTGCTCCTGTCTCTTTTGATAAAGATATTGTCAATATTTATGACAAAGTCAATAGATATTGGGAGCAATCGTTTTCTCAAGACTACATTGGTAGAAATCCCTTGGCATCTGTTTCGTTAATCTCGATTGCTGGAGGAGGTCTCGATCATATGATTACTTCTGAATCAACTAGCATTTCTTCAATTGTTCCACCGTCGAATGGATTCACAGTTTATGCAAATTCCGTTCCACATGTATGGTCTGGCATTGACCACCAAGCGATTGTTTGGTGCGATCAATTTAGAATGGTATTTTCGTCCGCAATGAGAGAGGTAGCAAATGTCCGAGTATCTGCGAAAACGAAACCACTTACCGAGCGTATGTCCATTTTTCGTAAACACTTTTTAGGAGGACTTGAGATGGGGTCATCTCCAAATTACTTGGATATGAAGTTTCACCCGTCCGTTGGAGGAGCTCAAAAGGTAAAGAATGAAACTTTTTCCCCAAAAGAATTACAAGCTCCAGATACCCTTCTTTGGCTTGAGGATATTACAAAGTCTACAAGCTCTAATCAGAAGCTTGTTGTAGATAATATTGGTAGTGGGCCCCCAAATGCTCGCATTGTGCCAATTCCACCTGATTCTGGTGGCCCAAAAAATGCCATATTTTCTCTTCTAACTGATCTTGATCTTGTATATCCTGGATCAATGGGTTTCAATTTACCTGAAAGGAATGGAAAGCTTTTGCATTCATCAAGCCCTTTTAACTATAAAAGTGGTCAAGCTCGTCCAGGACTATATGCCCTCGTTTGCCGCTACCCCCACAAAGAGGCAAAGTTTTCCGCTCTCCCACTTGAGGTTACTGATCTTACTCGAGATTCTAATTTGGAAGTTGATAGAACACAACTTGTAGGATTGTTGTGTAAAAATATTGCTTCGGACACTTCCAAAATGCCAAAAACATCTAATACTGATATCCCTCTTTCACCCCCAAGTCAGCATGAGCACTTATTGTTTGCGCAATACGATGTGCTTCAGCTAGTGGATTATGATATGATAGTTATTGTTGATACCAATGATAGTCCTACCCCAGGATTTGTGGTAGCAGAATTTTCAAGTAAATCATCCTCTAGCATCAGTGTTACGAATTCCCTCATTGAATTTTATCATGGTGTATCTGTATCATTACCTGCATCTCGGCCAACGATGATTGATATATCTTACAATTCAATCTGGAGTAGCTTATTGGCCTTTAGAGCTAAAGTTTTCCAGCCACAAAGTACAAAGGAAATTTTATTTAAAAATTTCATTCGCCAGTATTCTGGAGACAACTATCATTCCAAGTATTTTTTGAATGTTCATAACTCATCTGTACTCGATATTTCGATTTTTGGGGTTGCTCCCTTTTCGCCTTTCGGAGTTCGAGAGTATGATGATGATTTTGAAGGAAATCTTTTTTACTATGCTCAGCAGAGCAACTATTACCATAATCTTCATCTACAAGTTTGGTCAGATGGCTCTAACGAACAAGCTCTTCAGGTTATTCTTGAATTGGATATTGCCGGAAGTCTGGGAAAGCTTGTTTTGCATTACCGAACGGCGGTAGTGGTATTACCGATAGTCATCATTGCTCTGGTCATGAAGGTTCAATTTAATATTTTTGCAGCATCAGGGGACTTCATTAGTTTTATTGAAGGCCTGAGGATATTTGCTCACCGCCATCTATTTCAAGTTTTACTGATCACTGTTATTCTTCCTTATCTACTTCAATGGCCAGTAGTTCGTGATTTCTTGTATATTATTGAACCAGATATGGATTTTATTTCAGGGGATGGTCCTTCTAGTATTTTTACAAATATTAGGCGCAATCAGTTTTTCTTAGGGCTAGAGCCTGGGCATATCTGGTTTTTAGGCCCAGTGTTTCTCTCCGTCTCTGTAGGTTTGTGCTTTTTTATGTTCTATCTATTGTCTTTCATGGTTCAATTTCTGGGAAATATTTATATTCGGGTACATTACCTTCTATGCCTATCACTCACTGTTGATCACTCCAGCGCATCTGATAAAACGGTGGGAAAAGAGCTTCCCGACTACTTTGAGTCTAATTGGACTGACTTAAAAATTATTGGTGCTATCTTTCTTTATTGCACGATTTCACTAATTGCGCCGTATGAGTTAATTTTTATTCTGGCAAGCATTATTCAATTGTTTACAGTCACTATTACTTACACTAAATTGAAGGCAAAGCCTAAAGATTTTGAATCTAAGTCTTTTTTCAATCTGGCCATTTCAATTTTAATGATCATGTTTTTGATTATGCCTATTGTGCTCCCAAAGTTAGTGGTTTGGCTTAGAGCATTAGCCAATCTTGAGTCGTTGCCATTATACTCTTACCGAAATGCGATTGCTATATGTCCCATACTGTGGTTGGTTCGAACCATGAAATCTAGAGATTTCATTCTGAATCAACCATCTAAAACCCTAAGATTAGTAACTGAGACTATTCTAATCTATATTGCTTTTTATGCTTTGGTGTTTGGAATTCCTAGAGCTTATATGCTTTATCACCTCTTTAATGTCTTATGTGGTTGGCTTGTTACCTTGCAATTTGTGAATCCAAAAGAACAAGTGAAGGCAAAGAAAGTAAGAAAATCCATAACTTCTTCAAGGTCTGCCAAAACCTAATAACAAAACTTATACATTTCTACAAAACAACGTTGTATAAGGAACTTGGCACAAAAAAGTATCTACAGATGCGTCCATATTTAATGTCTTTTTTTCGTTACTTGCACATTCACTTGTATAATAACTGGTTTTATTTATTAATATAGTTTATTCCATATATCAAAAGTCGCACAAATGTTTTTTCTTTCTATTCGCTGTCCTACAAATCTTTTGATTCTTGAGTGACCTAACAAAGTCAAGTAAAATGTTTAAAAAGGTGAGTAAAGCAATGCTTAACGGCAATAACAAAAGGTGCAAATGTCGGTAAATTTCACAAAATCCAAGTAGATATTTCCCAATTTCTAGAGATACTTTGATTAAATCCTATTATCTCTGTTTCTAGTTATTCAAAGCAGGAAGAAGATGTCGTAATAATTAGTAGTTTCGGACTCGTCATGAAAAGGGCAATGTACTAAAGAGAGTTAAATCAGTTTTTTCTGTTCACCAATTGCAAGATTTTTATATCTAGAAGAGAATTGCCAGTTTCTACCAGTACTTTTAAGCTAGACAAGGGTTGCGCTCCAAGGGGGATTGCATCCTTTGCAACGAGTTTCAGACCTCAGAATTACAGTTGGCATATTTCATTAAACTGCAATACGATTCGCTATTCCCCTCAGTATCGTGTTACTCCGCCATATGGTAAGAGCAAGAAGCGATGACCTTGATCTATAATTAGCTTCTATTCTGGTAATCTAATGGGGCATCATTCCTTTCTTTTCTCAGGATTTGGCGCGAATTGAAAATGTCAGGAGGTGGAGTTGTTAGCAGTATTGTGCCACTGTCTCCAGTAAGAGCCTCCTTAAGCTTAAAAGTAGGGGACATATTGTTATTAGTACTTGGTCAGAATTCTCAAAGGGTTTCAAATGTTACCACAAAGAGACAAAGATCTTAGTATCATTTTTGTTATGCCTTGTCTAAACATCCAAAAGCCGCTGCATAAGGCTAAATGCTAGCTAAGACTTTTTTACATGACAGACAAGCTTTTCCTATGATGCAGGTAATATGCGCTTGAAAACTCAACCTTTTATCATGACGATATCAAAAAAGGTTTAACTTCCGTTATTATTCGTTTAGAGCCATCTGGCCAAAAGCAATGCTGCCTCAGATGCCTCAATCATAGTTCTTCTTTTTAGTATGGAAGTCTAACCTTATCACGAAGATCAATTTTAGTCGCTCTAAACTCGGCCCAGTCATGACACTTCAGAAAACAACTCAGTTTGACTTCCTTTGCCACAATATCTCCACGAATGTAACTTGTAACATCTTAAACTCCTTGCGCCTTGATAGCTTCTTCTAGCGGGGCTGTAAATAACAAAACTGTAAATAAAATATTATTAAATCTTGCGAGACCCCAGTCTCCACTCCATCTTCCAATTCTGAAGAACTATCCATTTTCAAGTCTGCACTGCATTTTGAAGCAAAATGTTGAGTTAAACTTTGAATATCCTGGGGTCAATATGATTTCTCTCAGCCTCCGATGTACATACGAAGTACTCCTTGTATCTCCAATATGATCCAAATTGGGTTATTTTGGTGGTATAATAAGTGAACTCCCATACTACATCCAAGATACTCTATAACTCATTGATTCTAAATTTCATTTGTGGTATGATATTCTATGTAAAGAAGATTATTTTTATTGTGCCCTCTTTTACTAGTCAATAGTGTAGTCGGAGACGATACGCGAGCATTAACTGCACCAGATATTTGTTGAAAGATAATTGGCCTGTATGCGGTAAGGCACAGACAGTTCTTCTTACCATGCCTTTGCGGGATCACGCCAATACCTTCACACCATACTTTGGAAAAATATATTTTATATCCAACGAAGTTTAAGTGTGTGGAGAGGTCATAAATCTTTTAATGTCTCTTTTTCATCATTTTTATATCAAATATAATATAGTACAACTAATTAGAAGGTACACATGCCTTGCAAAAAAATGTATCACTAATGCCTTATATTTAAATTTTAGTAAATTGCATTCAATAAGTCTTTATTAAAGAAAACTGTACCACAGTTTTTGAAGAATAACGAGGAAAATGTTTGTAACTGTATACGAGTATAGGATACAAATTTCGTACTAGTAAATGATTCAATTTTATCATTTATAAGCTTAACGGTGAGTACATTATTCTTGCGTAACTCCTAGCATTGACTCAACTATGGTAAAGGATATGTCTCTTGGTGATTAGTTGCCATTCTTCTAGATGTTAGTCCCCGAACCATGTAATTAGTACCTGAAGTTTGGTCCAAGTTAAATAATTTGTATGCAAACGCTTAAGCGCAACGAAAGTTTGTTAAGTCTTTGTATAACCCGACATTTAATATTTCATGTCTTTCTAACTAACATCCTTTCTTCCATTATTCCTTTTCAATGAATTAATTGTTGCATTCTATAGATTGACTGATCTCAAACTGTGCCTTCGTCCCTTCAATTTGGGAAAGGCAGGGATTTTACCAAGTCCCAAAATAGTATGTACAAGGCTGGGGCTAGGGTCAGATCTCCCAGTGATTATATAAGCTTTTTTTTTTTTTTTTTTCCAAATACCTCTTTGAAAATTTGATCAACCTAAGCTTCATACATTACTTACTATTCGACTTCGCACTAGAAAGCAATACATTATGGGAGGTTCTCAACTTAAGGCCTTGAAGGCTTCTCTTAAGTCGCATGGGCTTATTGGTCAAAGTAATACCAAAGGTAAAGGTAAAGGTAGCAAGAAGTCCAGCGATCGAAATCGTCAGGATAAAGAAAAGGTTCTGGCAAATATCCGAGATGCTTTTAGTCCGTTTGACCTCAAAACGACAAAGCAAAAGACAGATGTCATTGGTCGCAGGGTTCAGGGAGCTGTTGGTAGACCTGGTATTAGTAAACAGATTGGTGAAGAAAACGTGAGTATAATCTTGAAAATGATCACCAAGCAGATTATCCTAACTAGTTTTTAGAGACGAAAAGCCTTACTAGCTGAAATGGCTGCTAAAAATCGAGTTGGTGGACTTATGGATCGACGATTTGGTGAGAATGACCCGACAATGAACCCAGAAGAAAAAATGTTGGAGAGATTCACTCGCGAGCGACAGATGAAATCATCTAAGGGATCCTTATTTAACTTAGAAGATGAGGATGATACTTATGCTGATGGAATGGGTGATGGGAATATTCTTACACATTCTGGCCAGGCACTATCGTTAGCTGACGACTTTGACGAAGGTGATCTTGGCATCAGTGAAGATGATGAGGAAGCCAAGCGAGAACTTCTAGAAATACGAAACAAGCGAAAGCGTTTGGCTGCTGGAGAAGAAGTAGAAGAAGAAGAGCCGAAGGTGAAAAAATCCAAGGACGAAGTCATGAGGGAAGTTATCGCAAAGTCTAAAATGTATAAGCATGAGCGACAAATGGCCAGACAAGAAGATCAGAATGAGATTGAGATGCTCGATGAAAAGGATCAATTTGAAGAGCTGATGGGTGAGCTCCGTGAATCTGGCAGTTTTAAGCGACCTGAAAATGTCGATGCTGTAGAAACAGTAGACAAGGATGAAGAATATGAGCAACAAGTACGAATGTTAGCATTTGATCGTCGTGCAAAGCCCACTGATCGAACAAAAACTGAGGATGAAATTGCGAAAGAAAAGGCTGAAAAGCTACAGAAGCTCGAACGCAAACGATTGGCCCGTATGAATGGGGAAATCGATGAGGATGATGAAAGCAGCAATAATGATAGCAGTGACGATGGAAGCGAGCAGGACTTTAGTGAGCTTCCTGAGTATGGCGATATTGATGATGATATGAATGATGCTGAGGCATTTGGACTGAAATCTAATTCAATGAAAAAGACCTTAGAGAGCGATGACGAGGCGTCAGATGAAGATATTACTGGAAATTACGCTATTGATGAAGAGTTTCACGATTTTGCCAGCGATGCTGAGGATCAAGGATCATCCAGTTCAAAGAAACGTGCTGCTCCTAAGACAAAGTCATCTAGCAAAACTGCTTATACTTTTGACTGCCCAGAAGACGTTTCTGACCTGGAAGAAATATTTGCCAAGTATCCTGTCAGTGAATATCCTGTCATTGTGGATCGCATTTTAACTCTCTATCATCCTAGCTTGAATGAAAAGAACAAGGAAAAACTTTCTGTTTTCACTAATGTTCTTGCTGAATTCCTCTTGCAAGTTAGTAACACCCCACCTACTGATGCTGAGGAAGATATTGCCAGCGTTCTAGAAAAGCTTATTTCTCAGCTTCGAGATCTCTCCGAAAAATATACAGAGTCGCTTTCAGAGTTTTTCCGAGAAAAACTTAATGATGCAGAATCAGCTCTACAATCTTCCATTGAATCTAGCAAATCCCGAAAAGGCCTAAACTGCCGAAGTCCATCCTATTTGTTTTTATTTACCTTGATTGGCCTGTTATTTTCAACTTCTGATCATTTTCATCAAATTGCAACACCAGCTTCATTGCTCATAGGTCAGCATTTGTCACAAAACAAAATTCGAAGTCTCGGTGACATTTTTGCAGGTCTCTACTTGTGCTCTACTGTTCTCAGTTATCAGCGTATTAGCAAACGATATGTTCCTGAGGTTGTTCAATTCTTGGCTAAGAGCATAGCAATGCTTTCTCCTGAGCCAGTCAAATCTCTCCCCAAAGATATTTTAGTTTTACAAACTGAAGGTGACGATATCACATCAGCAAGGTTTCGCAAGTTTGCAGCCATCTCATCAGATCTGGCTAAGTCTAAAGCTAAGAAGCCATTGGCTCTTCGTGATGCCATAGGACTTGACAATGGATCTAAAAATTCTAAAATTTCTGCGAAGCTATATTTCCAGACCTGTCGATTAGTCGGTGACTTTTTGTCTTTATGGAATGACAAATTAGCTCTAATTGAAATGTTTGGACCTTTCAAATCCACCTTGATTGTTGACACGACTTCAAAGCAAAGCCTATCTGTTACTGCGAAGCTTGAAAAGCTCCTCAAGTTTTCCCAGCAATCCCGTGTACCCCTTGCATTGCAAGCTCATCGACCTATTCCTATTGCATCCAACGCACCCAAGTTTGAAGAAAACTATAACATTGACAAGAAATCCTACGATCCCGATGCTTCTCGTCAGGAACTTTCTAAACTTAAGGCCGCTATTAAGAAGGAGCGCAAGGGCGCTTTGCGTGAATTGCGTAAGGATTCGCAATTTGTGGCTCGCGAAAAGATCAAGGATCGTCGCGCTCAAGATAGTGCCTATCATGAAAAGATGGCACGGCTGGTACGTACAGTGGCAACAGAGGAGGGTGCTGAAAAGAACAAGTATGAGCGTGAAAAGCAGGCTCGCAAGCGCAAGAACAATTAGAGAGCATTTTGTGAATTTATTTAATTTTATTCTTTGAAAATTTATGTAAAGTTTGTAACAATTAGTATTGCCATAATAACCAGACAAATTAAAATTATCTTTTCAACTTTATTTGGAGAATAGGTTTCGAAACATCTCTAATTGTTTTTAACTGAATTGATAATGATTTTTTCTGATTAATTGAATCAAAACTATGTAGAATGAAATATACTGTATGATGACAATATACTGAAAAAAAGTTTTCAAGTATAAAATCTCAAGGTAAACAAAAAAAAAATGGAAAACTGAAAATGAAAAATGAAAATACCTAAACTAGCTAGTCTATCACCATGCGAGGACCAGTATAATCCTTTTGTGTAGGCTCTATTGTGCCCATAAAGATGCCAGTCTTGGGCTCATGATCTGCATTTCGATTCTTCCTGTCCTTCAATCCAATTCCAAAGTTCATTAAGCACTTGACTGAGGATAGGACTGTAAGGATTAAGAAAACAATGGTAATGGCGGCAAATACAGTCAATGTTTTTCTGGACCGTTCAAATCGTGCCTTTTTAACCCCCTCAGCCGTATAAAGTCGAATCAGCTTAAATAAGAAGTAAGCCATACTGGGAAAACACAAGAAAATGAAAATCTTGACTCCGACTTTGAATTCCTTGCGAACCGAAACTATAGCCAAAATTAAAGTAACTATCGTAATCGGAAGTACTGCTACTGTGAGAGCAAATTCAATGTCTTTCGTTTGTAATACTACTAGTACAAACTGTAGTGTAAATCCCACAAAGAAAAAGACGTCAAAAATTATGACAGACTCAAACAATAAGTAATCCCGGAGTGCTACCTTGAGGCGAAGGTCAGCACCTAGGCTTTTAAAAATATCCCAGTTGAATTCTCTGTAAAGCTTGTAGGTTAAGAATCCTTGGAATATACATTGTCCAGCAATAATGCAAAGAACTGCCAACAGAAGTTTTTCAACGATTGACCCTGATATAAAATTAAGATCTTTGAATTGGTCTAATTTAGTTGAATCCAAAATTTGATCATACTGAATACCTGCGTAGACCAACATGGCAGCCGAGAAAAATACAAGAAAAAGCAGTTGAATGGTGTTTCGCTGGTTGAGAGCCCAAGTTGTCAAGATGATCTGATAAACACCAGCAAAGAGGAAGAGGGCCAAATAAATGGGAATTGTTTGTGCCATGATCTCCGCTGGTGTACAGCTTACAGAGCCAGCTGTACAACTAGCAAAGTCACTCGCATTTTGAAACCATGCAAAAATAACTGATTCCAATGCAATAACAGCTATGTTGAAAAGAATGCTGCTGGTTAAATAGATCCAAGCCCATTTTGTTTGAGGAATTAGTGCCAACAGTTGAGCACCTCTCCCCAGAGTGTGAGGATCCTGGGGAGGTGTTGTCAGCCGGCTATAGTTTGTCGACAGTTTTCCGGTTTACGCTGTGTGAAATAGGGGATAGGATGTGTTTGTGTTTCACCGTAAACTGGCCCAGTGGGACGTGTATATTTGGCGATTGGTTCGCGGTAAGGTTTTTCTGTGTTGAAATTTTCAGGAGGGACTATGGATCAGTTTAATGAAAAGATTGTAAAAATCAGAATATAGGCAATCCAATCAGTAGTTTCTGTAAATAAGGAAGGAAGGTCTCAAAAATTGAATAAAATTGAACCTTTCTTCTATTCAAGGAAATAATAATAATAAAAATAGGGGAATGGGGGGTTGACGTGTATATATTTGAATATTTCATACTTTGGAACAAAGTATTCAATTTTGTGTCAAATAAAAACAGCCGCTCGCTCAGACTGGAGAGACAAATTTAATACCCTCAGACATAAGTTTCTATTGGTCTATAAGCTCTTTATATTAATGGGTGATGAACTCTTCTTGGCTTCTATATAGCCTGTGTCTATGTGTATTAAATAAATACCGAGGTCGTCTACTCTTCCTCAATTTTTTCTGAAATGAACCCTTCCACGGCTTCAATAAACTCTTGAGGTTTTTCTGAAATGACTATATGATGCGTTAGCAATAGTAATTAGATCAAGACCGAATTACCTACCCCAGTGTCCTGATTCAATATCTTTTATCTCATAGTTTGGAAAATACTGCCTCATAGCAGGAAATGTATCGTCAGTAATACTACATAGTTAGCAAAGTTATCAAATTGAACAAATCCAAAAAAAAAGAAGAAAAAAAGCATACTACTTGGAAAGGGTGCCTCGAATAAACAATGAGGGGCCGGTGTACTTGCATTCACCAAGTGGAAATGGAAAATTGGCCATGTTGTCGAGAGCGTTACTCAAAATTCCAAGAGGAACGCGAAAGTGATATTTGCCATGGTGCTGTCGCTTAAAGTTGGCTAATAAAAAATGTTGAATGGTAAGGCTGGGCTCATATTTGCTTAAGACTTTATATGCTTCTTTGCTGGTATTGATATTTGCAGCCTCAACTTGCTTTAAGCCTTCTACATATCTTGGGAAGGATGAACTTAGCTTTCCGTCAGCTGGAGAGTTGTCAACTGAAATCATAGCAGCCACAAGATCTGGACGTCGAAACGAAATAGCCATTGCAGTCTTCGCTCCCATGGAGTGACCAATGATGATAGAAGGGCCAATGTTCAGTTTGTCCATAAAAGCCTCAACGTCTGCAGCCAATGCTGGATAATCATGTCGAGGATTGTGTGGACTATCGCCATGATTCCTTAGGTCGACGCAATAAACATCTCTTGCCATATCACGAGCAAAGACCCTAACTAGTCAGGAATCTCCTTGTTTCAAAACGAAAGAATAAACAATAAACTCACTTGCTAACAGTCTTGTTGTTGATTCGAGATCCAAAAAATCCATGAATAAATACTATCGGTTCCTTAGACTTATCTTCTTTGGCTGGGTGTTTGTCGTAGACAAGCTCAACGGTGGGGATATTCTTTGACAGTGAAGCAGAAGAATAATGTAATGGCTTGTTCGTATAGATAGCCTTGGCGGTCAACAAAGTAGGCCGCAGGGCCCAAATCCGTCTAGAAATCATCTTGGTTGAGTGTCGAAGAGGAAGAATTCATGAAAATAAAGACCTCGGAATGGATCTGTAACCAGTCACGTGAGATGGAAAAATTAGATGTTGGTTAATCCTGTGGTAGAAATTCGGCAAGTTCTGTGGTAGACGGTGTGGCATGCTGTAGTAAGCCCTTCGACTGTGGTCCATTGTAGGATGATGACGTTAATTGTGTACTGGTCCCGTACAGGCATACTAAAGATGATGAAAAATTCAGTATCGAAAAAACATGAAACCCTAGTAGAGACTCCAAAGAGGTACTCCAAGAGCAGGTATTTTCATTAATGCGGACAATTCACCATGCAAGGTCATTATGGTTCAGTGAGGTCCTTAACGATAACCTTAATGAGAAAGTTTTCAGCTTGTTCAAAGCATTATCAAAGTCATTAATCATTTTCATTCATCTCCAAACCTGATTTCATTTGGAAATCTATTCAAGTCCCCCACATCTGTGGTCATACCCACTTGATAAACAGGCATAGAGATACAGACTGAGAGACTCTTACAATCCTATTGCAAGCGAATGCTCTGCGTCTTTGTACTAAGCAAAAATAAGTATAACCGTAGTATTGCTGGTTGAAAACTTTTGGTTGAATACCAAAGAAGAGTCGTTTTGCTTCTTTTGTTTTTTATTTATTTTTTTTCATTCTAACTTTTCTTCATCTTTTTTAATACTTTATTCCATCTATTCAAATTCAAAGAAAGCACTTGTACTGGAAAAAGCTAGGTTTAGAAGGGAAAAAAAGATTAAGGAACAAAAAAATGTCGTTTGTAACGGATCGAGATTCTACTGAGGCTAGTACTCCAGCTACCTCGATCAATAGCAGCTTTGTTGATGATATTGTACTAAAAGGAAATCAGCTTGATGATAATCATAACAGTGTTGAACTTGAAAAATTGGTTAAATATATTTTAAGAGAAGCTTATGAAAAGGCATTGGAACTTCAAATCAAGGTAAATTAAAATCATAATCATAATGAACCGTATGGGTGGGTTTTGTGAGCCACTAATAATGCTAACTTCATTTGTAGACTGAAGAAGACTACGAAGCTGCTAAAAGTGAATTAGTCCAAGAAATGAAAAACAATGTTGATTCCAGTTATAAGGAAAAATATAGAAGAGTAGATTTGAAGGCTCGTCTGAATATTTCAGCAGAGCGAAACAAATCTCGGTTAAAGCTGCTTGAGGCAAGAGAGAAAATACTTGATGAGATTTTCCGAGAAACGTCAGATGCTCTTAAACACACAAAGCGAAAGAATGCCAAATATCACAGACTACTAAAAGATTTAATCTTGGAGGTGAGTATTTGCTAATTTTCTTTCGACGGTTAATTTGAATCTAACAGTATTATAGGCATTTGTCCAGCTACTTGAACCAAAGGCCAGAATCGTTGTCAAAAAGGGTGACGCATCTTGGGCTGAGAAAGCTATTCCACAAGTCATTTCGGAATACCTGGAAATTACAGGTCATACGACAGCTGAACAAGATATTGAACTCATCGTGGACCATGAAGAATTTCTTTCTACTTCTGCTGCGGGTGGCATTATTCTATATAATGCCCAGGGAAATATTATCATTAACAATACTTTAGAAGAAAGGCTGAAGCTTCTAGAGGAAACCAGTCTTCCCCAAATCAGAACCATTGTATTTGGTCCCTCAAATAACCGAGCGTTCTTTAACTAACTTCTTTCCATTCATTTACGTCAGGTTTAACAATTTAATTTTGCAATTTTAATGCCCAGTAGTTTTTTGTCTTTTTGTTTCTTTCTTTCTGTATAGTATTTATTATGTACAAACCATGCTCACTTTTTACAACTTGGGAACCTTGACGTATTGCTCAGAAAGTTGGGTGAAAACATCATCCTTGGGCTTAGGAGCATCCATAGGTCGTTTCCAAGCCTCGGGGAACTCGTGCTGAGGATACAAAGACTTGTTACGACGCTTACGAGCGTCCACATGTGAAGTACGCAGAGGAATATCAGCAAAGGTATCTTTCTTGGGGTCAGTGGTCTCAGTCAACAAGGACCGTAGAATTTCTCCGATATAGTTGGCGTTTTGAGCAGCCTCTGGGAAGGCTGTGGCAGAAATCTTGACAGTGTCCTGTTCATGATCATATCGAACACCAGCGAGCAATCGCAATTTGTGACGTTGTTCAGGAGTCAGATCCTTAAGGTCGTTTGTCTTAAAAGTAACAACAACCTTGGATTCGGCAGCGTGAGGTTCTCCCATATAAGTAGTGTATCTGAATTTCAGGGCCTGCTTATCCGTTCGCTTACGATAAGGAGTAGCAAACTGAGCCAACTGAGGAAGCTCATATGCAGCAATACGATTGTATTCACGCTGTAAACGATGGTCACGTAATTGTAAATGACCAAGGGAAGGAATATCATCATACTCGAAAGGCTTATGAGCATTCTGAATGTTTTGAGTCACATTCAAAGTATTGAGCAAAAACAGCTCTTCTTGTCGTGATCCAGGAGCATAGCCAGTGTCAGCAGCAGGATCCAAGGAAGAAGACTCAGTCGAACTAGATGCTTCTGTCTCAACTTCGGTATTAGCGTAGATTTCTCTAATCTCTTTTTCGTCGATTCCTAGTGCCTTCGCAGCGGCTAGTAGTGGTTTCAGCTCTTGCTCGGACTTTTTATAGTTAGGAACTTCTCGCATTCGACGAAATCCAATGGAAATGATGTCCTCAGGAGAAAGACCCTCAGTGTTTGAGAGATCCAATGGGTTCTTTTTATTCAACTGGGCTGGTCTGACCGAAAACAATCGTGTCATTGAAGGGGCAGTTCGCGCCCGACACAAGAGCGAGAGTCTCTGTAACACGAGTCTCTGTGACATTATTGTGGTGTTTAGATCCTGGTTAAAAAGGTAAGAAGGGGATTGCCTTTTGAGACGAAAACAAGAAACACTGAAATTCTACTGGGTGTAGCGAATTTTCACGTAAATATTTTTTTTTTTTTAATTGATGGTAGTGAAGTAAATGATCCATACCTAAATTTACTTAAGACTCTGAAATTCAAACACACAACTAAAGATCAAAGCCTTTACTCCCATCTGACTGGCCCAAATTTTTCCCTTTTTTCAGTCCTAAATTTTTTTTAGCTTTGTGAATCTGAAGTCAACCAAGGGCAAACACTTGCGATCTATTCAGTCCATAATTAATATCATGAGTGCAAGATTAATATCAAGAAGACTTGCTACTTCTCGTGCCTTGCCTGTTTCGATGGCTACCCGCATGGTTGGCTTGAGATATAACTCGACCAAGTCTGACAAACTCACAGAATCCAGCACCAACAACATCAACAACATCAAATCGACCTCACCTATCAATGCATCAGAATTTCTCGTTCCCTTGTCACAAAATATTGGAGAAAGCAGTAACGTTAGTGAGGCAGAAGAGGCTGCTGAATGGCTGTCGGCTATCCGAGAACTTCGAAACGACTTTACCAAGAATGGAACCTCTACCTTCATGCCCAACAAGGCCTTTGGACCTGACGATACTACCGAGGCTAACCTTGTTCAACAAGCATTGGAGGCTGAGACACAGAACCGTAAATTTGTACCTTCAGAACAGCAGGCGCTTAAGGCCTCCCAACTTCAAGGGGTTGCTGTGCCTGTTCGTACTGATCCCACCATCCAGTATATGACCAACATTATTATGAGGCATGGTCGAAAAGCTCGTGCCCAGCGTGTAATGTCAGAAGCCTTGTACTTGGTTCATCTTCAGACCAGAAAAGATCCTGTGGTGCTAATCAAAGAAACATTGGAACGTATGGCTCCTGTCCTGAGATTGAGAAGATACACTGATGGTGGTGCGCGTGCTGAAATGATTCCTGTGCCATTGAACGAACGACAGCGTCTGCGTCATGCTTGGACTTGGATTGTAGATGGATCCGATAAACGACCATCTAAGTCATTTTCTGTGCGTCTGGCTGAGGAGATTCTGGCAGCTTCCAAGGGCTCTGGTGCTGGTTTCGACAAGAAGGAATCGCTTCACAAGGCTGGTATTGCTGCTAGATCATTCATTAAGAAGTTGTAATCTTGTTTTTCTTCAGATGATCAATTTTTGTACATATAATAAATCTATTATTTTTATTTTTATTTTTTTTCTTTTTTTGTTGGAAGGCATTACATTAAGATCTTAAGATCTAAGAGACTCGAAAACAAAATACTAAGAATAATGATAACAACACTTAACAGAGATTAAATAGAGAATTGGTTTAAAAAATTGCGCTAGACTTTCTGCGCTTCTTGTCCTTCTTGTCCTTCTTATCTTTCTTGCCTGAGCTAGGAGCAGATTCAAGAACATTTTCTTTTCCGCGGGGTCGCTTGTGGACCTTTGTGGGAGTTTCTACGGCTGAAGCTGCGACTTGCTTAGACTTGCGAGATGGTTGGGTGGAAGGAGGTGCAACCATGACAGGCTCATCATCTTCTTCTTCCTCCTCTTCTTCAAGAGCATCAGCCATGACCTCATCTTCTTCTTCCTCTTCCTCCTGTGACTCGGATTCAGCCTCAACTTGTTCCTCGGCTTCCTCCTCAGATTCAATCTCATCGCTTTCCTCAGCTTCTTTCTCCTCTACCGGGGCAGGCTTAATTGGCGAAGAGGTAACAGGTGGTTGCTTTCTAGCACGGGACTTCTTGACTGGTGTGGCAGTGGCAGCAGGAGCAACTACAGCTGTAGCAGCGTCGCCAGAAGTTTCAGCAGGGGCATTGGCAGCAGCAGCCTTCTTTTGTTCCTGATAAATTTGCTTTGCTTCATTGTATTTGGCCATTTGCTCCTTGTATAGAGCATTCCATGGCTCCTTCTCTTGATCAGAAAGCGCGTTCCAGCGGCTTGCAATTTCAAGAGTCATTTCATTATTTCCAAGAGATTGTAATCCTTTTCTTTCACGCTCATCGCGTACAATCTTGCGTTCCTCGGATGCAAAGGAAAAGTAACTAGTTGTGGGCTTCTTTGGGGCATCTGGGTCAAGCACGCGTTTAGTCTTAGGCTTTTTGGTCTCCTTATGAGGAGTAGTAGATGAGGCACCTTGAGAGCCATCAACACCACCGAGATCCTTGGAAATAGCACCCAAGGTTGAGGCCAAGTTCAAAAAGTCGCTAGGCAATCCTTTAGTACCAGATAGAGAAGTGTAAAAGTCCAATGTGGCATTGGCAGTTTCTTGGGCTGCCTTAGATAAGGAAAATAGGGCGCTTACAAGCTAGTTGAATGGAGGGTTAGTTCAATATAATTAACATTTAGTAGAAATTTTGGTTTTGAGCTCCCTTTGACGTTCGTTATGAGTGTTGAAATATTTCAAGACGCGTTTTTTTCATTTTTTTTTTTTTCATTTTAGTTTTTTGGTTTTGTCCAGTTCATATCGCGCGGTACACGAGCACGAAAACAAAATAAGGTGGAAAAGATTGTTTGGAGACAATAAAAAGGCAATTATCAAAGAAATGAAAAACTTACAGCATCCTTACGAAGTTTAAGGGCATCATTCGATTCTGACATGATGGTGATATTGTTGGAGAGAATTAACTTGTGTGGTGTGGAAGATGTGTGAATTAAAAAAATAGGAAGAGAAAATAAAAACAAAAACAGAAGGGAAAAGAAATTGAAATGGGAAAAAAAATTAAAATAAAACAATTTCTGTGGTGGAACATCAGTTTTTGATGGGAAACTTACTTGAAGAGGCCGGTGGCTTTTAACTGGCCCGTGGTAGATTTGGTTAGAGAGAGAGAAGAGAAAAACTATGATGAGGTAGGGCAACCCACGTTTGTCAGCGTTCTAGGACGTGGAAAAGTGGGTGGGTGGGGTAAGTGCAGCGTAGTAGCAGTAGTGGGTGGTGGTGGCTGGGCAAAGAGCTACTTTAGTTTCAAAACAGAAAATTTTTGGGCGTGGCCTGTTTTGTCTGTTGTGACCTGTTGTGGCCTGTTGTGACCTGTTGTGACCTGTTGTGGCCTGTTGTGGCCTAGAAGAGTCGAGGTAGAGAAATGTGGTTTACCATGGGGAATTGATAGGGTTGGTAATGGTTCAGTCAGCCTGAAGTAAAAAAAAAATCAAATGAAAAAATATCTCCTGAGGGTGAGTCGAACACCCGATCTCAAGATAACAATGATCCATTACAGTCTCGCGCCTTAGCCAACTGGGCCATCAGGAGAAGGAATTCTGAAATAAACTTTACAATGAGATTAATCGAAAGCTTTAATTCATGCGACACGGCTATGGTAGTGAAAAACTACGATCTGATAATAATACGAAATTCTCGAAGGTGCTTGGTAATCGTTTATTTTTATTTTATGTTATTTTGTTATTTCTATTATATCTTTATACTTTACTTAGCTGCCTGATTGAACTGGCAAAAAATATATTCATTCATTCATTCGGTAGTGAAAAACTACGATCTGATAATAATACGAAATTCTCGAAGGTGCTTGGTAATCGTTTATTTTTATTTTATGTTATTTTGTTATTTCTATTATATCTTTATACTTTACTTAGCTGCCTGATTGAACTGGCAAAAAATATATTCATTCATTCATTCATTCGGTAGTGAAAAACTACGAT
>JAJLWW010000018.1:35655-205633 GCA_030570935.1 Geotrichum klebahnii | reverse complement strand
AGATTAATCGAAAGCTTTAATTCATGCGACACGGCTATGGTAGTGAAAAACTACGATGTGATAATAATACGAAATTCTCGAAGGTGCTTGGTAATCGTTTATTTTTATTTTATGTTATTTTGTTATTTCTATTATATCTTTATACTTTACTTAGCTGCCTGATTGAACTGGCAAAAAATATATTCATTCATTCATTCATATTTACTTAGCTGCCTGATTGAACTTCCAAAAAATACGTTCATTCATTCATTATTGACGATATTATATAGTTCCCTAAACCTTTTTATATAATAGTTAACTTATGGCGGAAAGGTTACTCATATCTTTAAGAAAAAGAGAAATACTAGTACAAAGACGTTATTTGAGTCGACAGAACTGGTATTTTAAAATCTGATACAGTTCAAAGAGACAAGTACGTTAAAAATCTATTATACATCCTTAAATTTTTTTGACATGAAATACTGACATCAAATGGAGAAATCTACAAGTCTATTGATTCCTTATATTCCAATACTTTACTGTAAGGCTGTATATGTAGTAAAAACAACTGAATTCTACCTGTGCTTGTGAACATTCATTATCAATCCCATACTATTTAACGCATTTCACTATGGAGTAATAAGGATAACATGCAACTATATTCAAAAAATAGAGAGTTCTATCAATTCTCTTAAGGATATTTCTCCTTCAGAAAAGTACATTTCGACTCAATAAACCACTGAAAATACACCGGAAATGGTATTTCCTTGAAAATCTCATAACGGTTCAGCAAACGCAACGTTCAAATGTAAGATATTTCTTTTGGAATATTTCTTCCGCCCTTGTTCTCTGCAAAGAACGTTCTTACTGATATTTTAAGAGAAAAATCTATTTAACTGCTTCGAAATTCCGGAATATCGGTCAAAGAACACAAAAGTTTAATTACTAACTTAAAACTTGGCTTTGCAAGCACATAAATATATTTGAGATGATACATGAGGATTTATTATTATTCCATGGAGTTAAACAGTCTTTTGCTGCCAGAAATATATTATCGTTACATTTTTTTCCCACTTTGAACTCGTTGATGGATATGAAAGTAGATCAATAGGGGAAAAGGGGGTAAACTTTCATTGTTAGGTTTTTGTCAACTTGTTCAATTTTTTTTTGGTTTTGTTTTGACATATCTGAAATTTGACTTTTTTTCATGTTTTTTATTTCTATTTTTCGTATTCTGGCCCTATCACCTTAATTCACATAGCAGTGGAACACATAACACCCCTGATAATCATCAAATGCTTCCGCGTATTGGTCGCCATAGAACCATCATGGTCCTTTCCATGTTTACATGCTCCGCAATATTCATGTGGTATCTACTGCTTGATGTGTCCGACATAGATCAAACAAGAGCAATATCTGCTGTTCAATCAGCCTTAAAGACCCTTGATTCAAACCCATCCATGCTTCCTGAGGTTGATGTAGCAGCTGCTCATGCTTCTCACCTAGTTATGGTTCCAGGTCATGCAATCTGGCGAGGTGGATCTGCCCAAGGCCGGTCTGCATCTGAATGGTTAGTTAGTTGTTACTTATCTTTGATCCCTTTATTCAGATTTTATAATTCTTTATTTTTGCTTTTTCATTTAGCTAACCAAATGGTATCTTTTTAGGGTTGTTGCAGACTTCCAACGAGGCCAGACCGACACATTCATTAAGCACATACAGACAGCAGCTCGAATAGCTAGAAATGATTCAAATGCAATTCTTGTCTTTTCTGGGGGCCAAACTTCCCTGGCTGCAGGACCTCTGAGTGAAGGCCAGTCTTACTGGCTACTTGCTGAAGTACTTGGTGAACTCATACCAGATACAAATGGTAATTCATTGAAAGGGCGCATGATTTCTGAAGAATTCGCCAGAGATTCTTATGAAAATTTACTCTTCTCGATTGCTCGATTCAAAGAATATACTGGCCGCTACCCAACTAGAATCACAGTCGTTGGACTTGAGTTTAAACAACCAAGATTCACAAATTTGCATCGGGCCATTCTGCATTTCCCCTTAGAACATTTTAGATACTTTGGAATTGATCCTCCTCAGCTTAAAGATAACCCTCCTACTCAGGGAGAAGCTGCTAATGCTGGAATTCCATTTTCAGAGGATCCTCATGGATGTTTCAACAAAATCCTCGTCTCCAAGCGTCGGGAACGCAACCCATTCCACAGAACTCACCCGTACACTTTTTCGTGCCCTGAGCTTTATAATTTGCTCACAATTTGCAATAGAAACAACGTTCCCGAGTCAGTTTATTATAGTCTTCCTTGGGGTCAAGCTTCACTCTCTATTTCGGAAACAATTGTTAATCTATCAACCGAAACGCCGGCCCCCACTGAGCAGGTAGCCAACACTGTTCCTTCTCCTAATACAAACGAAGAATCAGACAAAAAAGACCGCATAGATACAACGGATTCCTTAGATACAAAGGATAACTCAGACGCAAAAGACAGCTCAGACATAAATGAGGCAATTCATGAATTTCAAAGTAGTTCTGAACCGACAGAAACCAAAAGCACATCCGCTTCTAGCCCTTCAGCAGCATCGCCATTATCATCTAATGCGGCAAACTAATCAATCTTCCTTCAGAATAGAGAGGCATTAATTAAAAATCTATTCATCTATTAATTGTCTTATTTTATTTATCTATAATTGGAAACTGGGTGTATATTTCGTTTTATCGGGGTTTAGTTTTTTTTCTTTCTCTTTTCTCTTTTCTCTATTCATCTTTGTATAATTGGTATATATTGTTTTTAATTCTACTAACAGGTGTTTTCATAATCTACATAGTTTTCATTGATGTGATGCGGTCTGTACTTTACTTTTCACTCATCAAAGAAAAATGTCTTAAACATGGGCTCGTCAGCAAGATCAGCCTTCACGACATAATAAATAGTCATTAACAAAAATGGGAATCGTTTCGTAAAATATGCCAAGTAGCCTTCTGGATAAGGTTCCATGGCTGCCCGCACAGTTGGAGGTAAATCGTTAAAGTGATGGCTCTTATTGCGCATGGCCCGTAAAAGATCCATGATTCGGTCTCCGTGATACTTCCGGTATTTGCCTAAATTATCAACAAACCCTCGATCGAGTTTGCTGTGCCAGTCTTCTCCTACAACATTTGCAGCATCTTCTTCAAGAAGGTTGAGAAGGTCACTTGGAGGGTCTCGTGGTTCAACCTCGAATCGATCTGATACTTTTAAGAGAAAGTCCAGTCGTCGTTCGGGTGACCAGAAAAATGGATGCAATAGAACCTCATTGGCATCAGGCCGTTGTTTAGGATCTCGTGAAATCATTCGTTCAATCAAGTCATGAGCCTCTACCATATCAGGTTGCTGATAGTCCTCTAAATATTCCAGGCTATAACTTCCTTGCACAATATTTGCCTCGCGAAGATACTTATCACCAAACGGATGCTGACCATTAGATAAAATGTAATAAAACACACATCCCATCGAAAAGATATCAATTGCACGCGTTGCCCGTCGGTTAGATAAAGAATCAATGACGAGAGGCTCTGAAGAAGATCCAACGACATCAGAGGGGCTCACGACTGTTGTATTATATGTGCTATCCTGCTCATCAATTAGAAGCTCAGGTGCTCGCCATCCAGATGTGCCAGCGGCATGGGCTGTAGTTGCTCGGAAACTCGATTGATCTCCTTCCAACTTTTTACAAAGACCAAAATCTGAAATCAGCATGCGAACGGGTCCTAAGACCTCTTGTGACTGCTTTTTCAGCACATCTTTTTTATGCAAAACTTTTGGGGGAGCAACAAGAATGTTCTGAGGTTTAATATCTCGATGGACAATTTTCAAGCAATGCAAATGATGAACTCCACTTGCAATTTGATATAACACCTGGGTGGGTGTTAGAAGATTACTGAGATCTCGGAATTTAAATGGTTTTTCAATAAGGTCCTCCAATGTACCAGGGCATAACTCCAGGGCAATATAGAGAAATCTATCGCTGGCCTGTTTGCAATAATATCGAATAACGTTCGGATGATCATCACTTTCTTGTAAAAGAGAAACTTCTTGAGATGCTACTTCATAAAAGTCAAGCAGCATTCGCTTTACAGCAACTTCACGGTTTTCAAAAATGCCTTTCAAGACCACAGTTCCATGACTGCCATACCCAATGACCTCTTTCGAAACATCTAGAAGACTCATTTGAGTAGGATTGGAATTATTAACGAGGTTGACATCGCTGCTACCTGGGCTCACCCCTTTAGATACAACCTTAATATTAGCATCATGAACCACCTGAGTCAACAGTTCACCCTGTAGAGAAGGATCAACCTCAATTGAATCAGACTGAGCTTCATCCTTTTCCTTCTTCCTTGCATTATTCTTTTTACCTCCACGACTTCCTCGTTTTCTCCTTTTTGCGACTCCTGGTGAAACTGGAGTTTCTTCTACTGGTACGGATAATTTTTGTTCTGGTTCTATGATTACCACATTCTTTGATGAAGGATTTGGGGTAGAGTCGTTAGTTGAGATATGATCGCCAGTCAAGTCAGGTGTGTTGGGGGTTATGGGTGTGATGGCAGATATATCATCTGAATCTGTCACTAATAATTGGGGAGTGACGGTACCATTCAAAAGTCCTTTGAAGTTATCATCTGAATTCAAATCATCTGAAGAATCACTTGTTTTAGCAACAATAGCCTTTTGGCCACCAGGTTCAACCTTTGTTGTGGATTGCAACTTTTCAGCAAATTCAAGAAAACCTGCAAGTTGAGGCAACCAGCCATACCGAGCTGCAACAAGTAAAAATACAAAAAATACAAAAAATGCCAATGCATTTTCTAAAATTCTTAATGCACTATTTAAAATGCGTGACGTAGGGGAGGGAGAATATAGATTGGGCTGTGGTGGAGTAGGTGGAAGAGGATTTGGAGGTGAAGACCTAGATATGTCGGATGGGGATCTGTGGACTTGATTGTTATAAGGATATGGATTTGTTAACTCGCCCAGTTTTCCGCCATTAGGACCTTCAATACCAAGTAAGCCATTATTTCCATTGCCAATTAATGGCACATTAGGAATACCATGAGATTTAGGGAAAGGACTTGCGTTGCCGAGATTTTGGTGTACACCGATAAGTGACTCCCAAAGCTCATCTTTAGTTTTATAAACACTTCCCGAGGCATGCGATCCTACCCATTGGGCACGAGGAGCGTTGAGAACGAGAGCAGGAAAATTTTTACCAGACATGGCAAACCATTGCTCATTGCTGGTACGCTGAATAAAAGCACTAGTTAAAAGATGGTCATTATTATCTGTAGATTGCAAATATGAAGGATGTGGGAGGATCATTAGCGATAAATCTGAAGCTGACGTAGATGGACGAAAAACATCGAAAACTTTAACAGCCACAGAAGATGTATGCCCTACCCATCTAGCAGGTTTTTTCCCACCATCTGTAGACCAAGCAAGAATTGAACTATCGTGCAAAGGAGTAACATAAAGGTTATCAGGGGATTTCACGTGTTGAGCCATTAGATCTGAGTCTACCTTGTTTGGGCCCCAGGTAGAATATGTTACATTCCAAATCACTTCATTTTTATCATGAATTTGAAGCTTGTAATCTGAACTTGTTAGAATGGCTCACTGAAACTAATTTAATTACTTACCTGTTCTACCAATCATAAATGATCCATTTTCCTCAATGAGATCATTTGCATCTTTATCTAGGTCATCGTACTCCTCTCGCTCAATAGAGAATGGGTTTGATTGAGTGGGACATAAAGAATGAGACAAGGTTGACTTTTCAGCCCCATATACCTTTAGGATTTTTCCAGTGTTTGACTCTATGGAATAAAGGGTAGTGTGATGACTACCTGTGATGAGCTTCTGGTCTTTACCAAAAGCAAATGGACTTTGCACCAGCTCTTTGATGCTTATTGGGAGCTGCTGAAGACCTTTATTTGGAGTAAAATAATATAGAGTTCCCTCTCCAAGAGGCTCAGTAATCCAAATAAGATCGCAATCTTCACATGAAGAGGGAAAAGAGCCGGAGTTAGAGGCGTTCTTCAGTGATTCAGAAGTTGATACCTGTATTAATGGTTGTTCTCCAGGTATTGACCAGATATCTAAGCCAGTTTGACGGTCGAATGCGTGAAGAGATCCATCAATTGAACTAATGAGAATGAGGTCAGTGACTGTCCAGTCGTGAATTGATCGCGGGCGTACAAGTGACCCAACAAAAGATGGGTCTAACGCAAAATCATGGTGTATGTCCTCTCTAATAACTTTAGGTTGAGAAGGTGAGAGTGCAGACGCGGAGGGAGTGGGAATTACGCGTTGATTGCTAGCGGAGTCGTAAGAGATTACGCGGCCAGCGTCATTTAATTGTGAATGCAAATTTTTGTGAATTAGCTGGTTTAAAGCATTTTCGGATTTAGGTTGTTTGTTATCCCCATAATTGTGAGCATTGTTACCTGTAACAGGGGAGCTAATAGCCTGGCAAGTCGAGCAACATAACACGAAGATAGCTATGATCTTAAAGAGTAGGGCAGAGCTGATATTAGAAGCTTTTTCATGAGCTTGTAAATAAAGCCATCCGAACCTGCTCATATTATTCGGCTGACCTTAACAATAAGTGGAGTGTAGATATATATATCGAGCAAGGACCAAAAGCAGGGCGGAAATAATGGCAAATAAATGTTAAAGGGTCATTCCAGTAACGATATAATAGTATTTATAGTATGATTTGAGATCCTACTAGTTGAGTAAGGTTGAGAAAGATGCTGTGGATGTGGAAAGAAGCTGATGGAAGAATATGAACAGAAAACCGGAAAATAAACGTCTCAATGGAGAGAGGAGTAGAAACTCAGTTTGGTTTCAGCTCAACTTCGCCATGACTAATTTTGACATTAAAACTGTGCTTAATTTATATTTGTGATTAATTTTGTAGGGTAATGATTACGTTAGACTTCTGATGACATTTCTCGTTACAACGAAATTCGATTGATATTCCATGTAAATCGGCTGGACGAAAAATGTTTTACCGACCCGACAAGGCCTTTGAACAAATCTGAGTGCCAAGAAGGCAACGAAAGGCTGATTTAGAAATTAAAGCCAGTCATAGGCTGTCATGTTTGCCCTCAGACACGGCTTTACAGAAATTAAAATTTCTGTACGGGGTCAACGACAATATATCAACCACCACTAATTTGTTTATTCTAATAAAACAGAGAATATTTCATAGACTTTTCTGACTCAGTAGGATTTCTTATATATATTCGTTTAAGTTCCTTTCCATAAACTTTGAAAGGATATTATATCAAGCTCATATTTACTTCCTTCTACTCCTTAATCTTTATTCCTAGTAGAATTTTCTACTCTCACAAAGTCTCAAAACACAAACCTTACAGAAATCACACGATATCAATACAATACTTGCTGAATCAACCGAACAAAACCAGAATTAGAAGGTAAATTTGCTCTCTGAAGTCCACGCAATACATTTACTAACTGAATACCTGGACTATAGCTTTTTATTCATATGAGTTCAAACTTATCAACGACTCCCCCTGAGAAACAGAACGGTGGGGGAATTGTCCCTGTTGACACAGATAGCTCTGCTAATGGGGACTTTTCATCTAAAGAGACCACAAATTCTCCGAAACCGCTAGAAGAGAAGACAACGAACAAGAAAGACAAGAAAGACAGAAAGAAGAAGAAATCAAACAAACCAGAATATAGCACTTTGACTTATGAAGGGTTGGACGAAAACGAAATCGAGATTCTCAAAGATCAAGTTGCTTTGCCAGAAACAAAAGTTGGGTTCTTCACTTTATTCCGCTACGCCAACTCTTTTGATGTATTTATTTTAATAATTGCCTGTGTGACTTCCATCATCTCAGGTGCTGCACTACCTTTATTCACTCTTATTTTTGGTAATCTAACCCAGGTCTTTACTGACTTTTTCGTCTATGGTACTGATCCCAATGAGTTTCAACGAGTTGTGAACAAAAACACCCTTTACTTTGTATATTTGGGTATTGGTGTTGGTGTTGCGTCTTTCCTACAAACATATCTTCATGTTGATAGAGGTGAGGTGATTGCTGCCCGTATTCGACGAAAGTACCTCCAAGCTATTTTGAGACAAAATATTGCTTATTTCGATCGTGTCGGAGCTGGTGAGGTCACTACTCGTATTACTTCTGATGTCACCCAAATTCAGGATGGTATTTCTGAGAAGATTGGTTTAATTCTCGCAGGAGTCTCTACATTTATTGCTGCTTTTGTGATTGGATTTATCAAGTCGTGGCGAATGACTCTCATTTTATCTTCAGTTGTTGTTGCTATTTCTTTATTGATGGGAATTGCATCAAAATTCATCATCTCATATACCACACAAAATTTAACTGCTTATGGTGAAGCTTCGTCTATTGCTGAAGATGTTCTGAGTTCCATTAGAAATACTGTTGCATTTGGATCACAAGCTCGTCTATCGCAGAAGTTTGATGAAAAGTTGAATGTTGCCTTAAAAGCTGGTATTGGACGAGGTAAAGTTATTGCCTACATGGTAGCAGCCCTTTGGGCACTCATCTACCTTTGCTATGCACTTGCATTTTGGCAGGGATCTCGATTTATTGCTGATGGTGTGCAAACTGTTGGTTCTCTCGTTACTGTTGCCATGGCCATTATTATCGGTGCCCTCGCTCTTGGAGGAATTACTCCATGTTTTCAAGCTATTGGCAGTGCCATGGGAGCTGCTCACAAGGTGTTTGAAGCTATTGATCGTGTTCCCAGTATTGACATCTCTGATGATCAAGGTGAGAAACCAAGCCAACTAGAAGGCCGAATCAAGTTTGAACATGTCAAGTTTGCATATCCCTCTCGTCCAAATGTTCCTATTTTAGATGATTTTAATTTGACGATTGAGCCAGGGCAGACAATTGCACTTGTTGGTTCTTCAGGATCTGGTAAGTCCACCATCGTTGGATTGCTTGAACGATTTTATTCTCCCATTGGAGGTTCGATTACTATCGATGGGCACCCCATCGAATCACTGAATATTAAATGGCTTCGACACCAAATGGCTCTTGTATCACAGGAACCCACTTTGTTCAGCTGCTCTATTTATGAAAACATTTCTTTTGGTCTTATCGGATCAGCCTACGAACATGCTGATGAGAGTAAGAAACAGGAGCTGATCATTGAAGCCTGCCAGGAAGCAAATGCTTGGGATTTCATTCAAACATTGACTGACGGTCTTGACACTGAAGTGGGCGACCGAGGATTTTTGTTGTCCGGAGGTCAGAAGCAACGTATCGCCATTGCCCGTGCTATCGTTTCCAAGCCTGAAATCTTACTACTTGATGAGGCCACTTCCGCTTTAGATACCAAGTCTGAAAGTGTCGTCCAAGAGGCACTTGATAGGGCTCTCAAGTCTCGAACTACTATTGTTATTGCTCATAGATTGTCAACCATCCGAGATGCAGATAAAATCGTTGTCATGTCAAGAGGTAACATTGTTGAAGCTGGAACTCATAATGAATTGCTAAAGCAGGAAGGTGCATATTACTTACTTGTGAAAGCTCAGAACATTCGTGCCGAAGAAGAAAATGAGGCCGAAAACTCAAACGCCGCATTTGAGTCTGAAGATCCTAATGAGATTCTTGACCATAAGCTCACTCGCGGCACGACACGAGACTCCGAGCTGTCTGTTTCTGCTAAAGTTGTTCAAGATCTGGAAGCTAAGGGATTTTATGAGGAACCTGTCATCACTCGGTCTTCTTGGGTACTTATCAAGTTTCTCGGACATATAAATAATGAGGATAACATGAAGTTATACATTGGCTCTTTTGCTGCGATTGTCTGTGGTGTTGGCTACCCTGTCATGTCTTTCTTGTACGGAAAAGTTATCAACGCACTTATGGTTCCTGTCTCTGAATACGCTCATATGCGCAGTGAGGTCAATAAATATTCCGGAATTTTTGTTGCTCTGGCTGCTATCCAATTCGTGGCCTACTATGTCCTCCTCTCATGTCTCACATATCATAGCGAGAGACTTGTACACAAAATCCGATCTCGAATGTTCAATCAGTTCTTGCGCATGGATATTACTTTCTTTGACAAAGATGAAAATTCAACAGGCGCTCTCACCTCTACTCTTTCTAAAGACGGACAGGCTGTCGAGGGTTTTGGCGGAAGTACTTTTGGCCAGATTCTTAACTCATTGGCAGTCTTGCTCGGTGGAATGATTATGGCCATTGTGATCAATTGGCGACTTGGCTTGGTTTGTACTGCTTGTGTCCCTGTCCTTGTTGGATGCGGCTTTGTGCGTCTCAAAATTTTGACTGACATTGAAGAACGTGCTAAAAAGTCATACGAGAAGTCAGGAATGTATGCATGTGAGGGTGTTAGTTCTATCCGAACCGTGGCATCACTCACTAGAGAAGAGAGTGTGTATGACACATATAGTGCCCATGTAAGCGCCCAAGTTAAACGCTCCCGTATTCCACTGACCCGATCTGCTTTTATTTATGGTCTTTCTCAGGGAGTCACCCCTCTTATTATGGGATTAGGATTTTGGTACGGCAGTACCTTGATGCGCAAAGGTCTCAGTTCATCATATCAGTTTTTTACCGCTTTTACCGCAGTTGTTTTTGGAGCGCAGAGTGCTGGCCAGGTGTTTTCATTTGCTCCTAGTATCAGTAAAGCCAGACAGGCAGCGCAGAATGTTGCTCGGATATTCGACGTGGTGCCACATATTGATTCGACCTCTACCGAAGGTGATGTCATGAAAGATGTGATTGGAGATATCGAATTTAAGAATGTTCATTTCCGATACCCTACTAGACGTCACGTCCCAGTTTTACGTGGACTTAATTTGTCTATCAAGAAGGGACAGTATGTTGCTTTAGTTGGACCTTCTGGATGTGGTAAAAGTACTACTATCAGCCTTATCGAAATGTTTTACCGACCTTTGTTTGGTCAAATTTTTATTGATGGAGTAGACATTGCCACCCTTAACGTGAGTGGTTATCGAAGTCATATTGGCCTTGTCCAACAGGAGCCCGTTCTCTATCAAGGCACAATCCGGGAAAATATTTTGATGGGAAGTGGTGAGAAAGACAACTCTGAGATTACGGAGGATGAGCTTTTTGCTGCTTCCCGAAAGGCTAATATTCATAACTTCATCATGTCTCTTCCTGATGGATACGATACATTGTGCGGTTCGAAAGGTACTTTATTGTCAGGAGGACAGAAACAGCGCATTGCCATTGCTAGAGCATTAATTCGAAACCCCAAGATTTTGTTACTGGACGAAGCTACTTCTGCATTAGACAGTGAAAGTGAAAAGGTTGTTCAAGAAGCTCTTGATGCTGCTGCCAAAGGTCGTACTACCATTGCTGTTGCTCACCGATTGTCTACTATTCAAAATGCAGATATGATTTGCGTTTTTGATCAAGGAAGAATTGTTGAGACTGGAACCCACGATGAGCTGCTGGAAAAGAGAACTTTATACTACCAATTGGTCAAAATGCAAGAACTCGATAGGAAATAAAAACCTATCAGGTACCTCCCATACTCTCAAACCCCACTCTACTTTAAGTTGATATACACATTAATACATAGCACATTGAATATTTATTTTAAATATATAATTACAAAATACATCTCCATTCACATGAACAAACTATCATTGTAAATCTATATTATAACTAGATTCCCGATAGCGTTTCCCACATGAAGCCAACCTCAAATGAAAAAAACGTGCTGGGATATAAGTTTATATTGCTTAATTTTTAAAGTACTACCCAACGGATTGAAGGCAAAAATATAGTCAAAGGTGACATCTTTAACTCAGGGAAAGGTAAATGAGCCTACTATGAGTTGCTCATATGTATGGTAACTTTTCCCTGGTTAATTTTTATATCAAATCCAAATATTGAGCTATGATTTTCCTTCTATTTTAAATTTCCTACCTGATAGTGAATTCTACTCAATACGCGAATTTTAACAGGTATGGAATCTTTTTGAATACCACATCTCATAGATGTGCAGGTACCACAGACTGATACAGTATGCCAAATACCTGAAATAGAAAATAGAGAAAATAAAACAGCTAGTTTCTTTCTTTTTAATCAAATGTACACTTCTAGGAATAGAGAAAAAAAATCCAATATTTGGACAGGACCAATACTAAAGAACCTGATAATGGTTCAAGAAGTAATTCAAAAAGTAATTGATACTTTGGAAATTGAGAACGAAAAGGAAATATAATATTACAGAATAGGTGCGGAAACTTTACATGAGCTATGAAGCCAGATTTAATACATGTAGTAAAATCACATGTCTTTGATCCAAAAATAAATTTAATATTGAGTGATACCAAAGCTGTATAAGGTTTCATGAAACGCCATGAAATTTTTTGAATCTCTTTAAATTCTTATTTTTTTTTTCTACAGTTCCGTAGAACAAACGCCGCATATAAATTATTTTTTCTTCAGGTATAAAAATGGATTTAAATCTTGTTTCATCCAATTTTATAACGAAATATACCTAAATGTGAAGACATAATTGTGTTTTCAAGCAAAATGACTGGTTATAATTACTTTATGTACAGAACAAGAGTATTGTAGTAGCCGCTACTTTTGTGTCTTTGTTTCATCCAATGACGTTGAGTGCCCCACCACCTCCACACTTTTAACTATGAGGAAAACCTTGAATGCTTTTTATTTACTTTTCTCACTGATTAGGAAATCAACCACATGTGAAATATATCAAATGAAAAAAAAAAAAAAAAAAAATCAAACTTATTCCTTTAAAGCAACGGTGTCCGTATTGAAGGGTAGCAATGTGTATAGTATTCACTACAATACCATGGGCGCTGTTCAATATATATCTACTACTTGATCTGAAATAGATCTGAAATAGACCTTAATGAATTTGACTGTCGTTCGTATAAAAGAGAAACCTCTGCATACAGATTATTGAGATACTAAATATTAACATATCTTCTAGATTTATCAGGATTTTTTTATTTTTTTTATCAAGTTCGAATATCTATTCAAATTCTCGTACAACAAATTTTTATTGTGCATTTCAGAGCACTTATCCATTCCATGTCTAAGCCTATTTTTGCTGGTAGGATGGCCTCCCTCTCTGAGTAATACCAGCTGAAATCCGGCTTCTACAATTTTTAAATACCTAATCGCGGCGCTGGCTGTTTGGCAATCCCCCTTCTCGACCAAAATATGTCTGGAGCGAACGGCTGAATAACTGCAAGAAGATCATCCTAAAAGCCAAACTTACTTAGTACTTGAGAACGTGATATTAGCAACCTGAATCAAGTCCGTAAAAGTAATTCAAGCAATCCGTAGACACACTGAAACTCCTCTATACATTTTTATGAATACCGTGGCATATTTTAAAATAATAATTTTGTTGTTGATAATTCTGGAAATAAAATATGGCTTCTTTAAGATGTTAACCTAACAGGTTCCATGGCTATGGTTACAGAATTTAACCGCATAGTCATGGTAGGGTAGATCTGAAAATTGCTCTATCAACTTAAATTTGCCCTGGAAATTCACGTAGTAACATTAAACCACATTTCTCTAAGGCCATCTATCCTGTTGATAGCAAACATCTTAAGCCATAGAATTGACTGCCCTTAACCTCAAGCTCCACATAATGGGCTTCTAGACTGGTGATATTTAGTTGGCAAAGTCAATAGTTTCAGCATTAACTCTATGGAGAATCAGGATCTTTCTCTGATTGTCTTCTTCCAACCCCCCACAATAGTCTGGCAGAAAACTCTTCAAGATTACATTGGAAAATGTATTTTCTTAATTCAGGATGACTGAGTTATGATTTTATTTGGCCTACTATGCTTCTTAATTGACAAAAGCTGACAAGGCTGCTAACAGTAGTTATATTATCTGTTAAAACAGTGATTTTCATGAAATAAGTTTCTGTTAATTGATTGTTATGTCTGTTTAAACAAACTTTTATATCGAGTTTCTGCATCATTCATAATTTTGGCTCAAGAATTATTCTTTTGTTCATTCACTACCACAACTATTTTCCTAGTAGATTTTTTTCTTTTCATCAATACTAAGAGCTCCAGCTCCAGTGTTAACAACCAACAATAAGCCTCCAATGATACTCATAATCTGGAAATGCTCATAACGCAAAAAGTCACGGACAGGATTGCCGCTCTCAAAGTTCCAGTACTGATTCGCAGTTAAATTGCGATACAGCAGAATTAAAATAAGAACTGCAGCAGACAACCTGGCCTTGTAACCAATTACAACTAAAACGCATGAGGCCATGCCAATGAGGACTCCAATAAGACTAAGCATAGTCAAACGTTCTGTAGCAACGTAAGCAAGGAAAAGGAAGATCATCAAGACTCGCCCAGTCAACATGAAGTATTTGCTTCGATCCTTGTCTTCAATAACAGGAAGGCCTGGCAAGGACAGTGATCTGCGGTCATGCACGAATGCATCCGACATCACCATCAACAAACCACCAATGACCGAAAGATTTCTAAAGAAGAAGGAGAAATTAAACAGTAGACCATAAACCAATGCTTGTGAAATGATAACAAACAAAAGAACACCTACTCCGATGAGCAAATGTCGGTGCCAAATAACAGATGCCGAACCAGCGTACATGAAGAAAATGTTAAGAGCGAGGTAAAGGACTGTAAGGAATCGTGGCACTCCTCGGTAGGTCCAAATATAGCTGACTTGGGCATTCCATTGAGAAAGAATACGGAATCCATCCTCAAAAAATGTGGCCACAATCAAGAAACGGCCAATGACGGGCAGGTACGGCTTTAACGGAGTTCCCAGTTTGCCCAGAAATGTGTCGACGTGTTCCGAATACTTGTGAACCTTCGCCAGAAATCCGTCGTCAACATCCAGGTCGGCAGAGCTATATGGCATAGCACCTGAATTCACACTGTAGCTTTGGGGTTGGCCATATTGTGAGCCATAGTCTGGGGTACCTACTGGTAGTGTGTAATTGTTGGCGTCATTTCCACCCACTGAAATGGGCATGGAATGGAATCTACTAGTTCCTCGAATAGACATGATGAAGCACGAAAACTGCTATATTTCGTAGAGGGAGATGGGCTCAAGTGGTTAATTGTACTGTGTTTGTGCACAATTATTTTTCGCAGGCCTTATGTATAATCTAAAGAGAGTAACGAAGGAAGAGAGCGCTAACTATTATCTGTTGAATTACAAGAGTTCAACCAGAGGAGAAGAAAGAAGACAATAGGAAAGAAAAGGAAAGGAAGAGAGAAAGGGAAATAAAAAGAAGAGAGAAAAGGAAACGTCAAAATAAACAGTTTGGCATTAGTGAAAGAAAAAAAAAAAAAAAAGTCTATATTGCATAGAGGTATACATACGAAACAATAAGAAAAAATGGAAAAAATACAAAAATAAGAAACATCTTAAGCATTTTACATGCGAATGGTCCAAATAAGTTGGATCCAGTCAGGAGTACAAATCAATGCTACAGAAACCGAAAAACCCGACTTTTTCATTCTCAGTCGAATTCTTTGCGACCGGAACCTCAAATTTCGAAAACGTAGCCGTTGGAACCGACGCCTTGGTCGGTTACAGTGCCTAGGTCATGTGATCATACCAGTTATCTGTTATGGCCACGTAAATAAAAGTCACGTGATAAAATTACAATACAAAAGGCTAAATATGCTGTTCCGGACCGGGTCTCTGAAAGTCAGGGTTAGGTGGCACGACCTAAAAATAGTTTGTATTTAAATTCTGCTTCATCGTGATACCGGTCGGGGTTTCTCATGATTACACCGGATTCATTACTGTCCATACTTGAATGCCATGGTACTTCATTTTCGTTACTTCAAGTAGACCTAACCCTCTAGTTCCCCTTTTTCGCTTACAACAGCCAAAACCTATGCCAGCTTGATTCGTTGATTTTTCATTCTTCCTCTTTCTTTATCTCGAACCATCACTCATTAATCAATCATGACTACTCCTAAGGATAAATTTGAGGCCCAGTTCCCCTCTATTGTAGAAGAGCTTGAAGCTGTTCTTACCTCGACCAAAATTGCTCCTGAGGCCATTGAATGGTACAAGAAGGTGGGTTTTCTGCATGAATCTGATTGATTTTCGACCAGGCTAACACAAATGAATTATAGAGTTTGGTTTATAACAGTGTTGGAGGAAAGGCCAACCGAGGTCTTTCCGTCATTGATACATACAGACTCCTCAAGGGTAAGTCTTTAGATGAACTCTCTGAGGAGGAATACAAGCAAGCCGCTCTGTTGGGATGGTGTGTTGAGTTGTTGCAAGCCTACTTTTTGGTTGCCGACGATATCATGGATGGATCAATCACTCGCAGAGGTCAGCCCTGCTGGTACCGTGTTCCTAAAGTTGGCATGATTGCCATTAATGATGCTTTTATGCTCGAGGCTGCCATCTACATTCTTCTTAAGAGTCATTTCAAGAAGGAGAGCTACTACATTGATCTGGTTGAGTTGTTCCATGAAGTAACCTTTCAGACTGAGCTTGGCCAGCTTCTTGATCTGTTGACTGCTCCCGAAGATGAAGTTGATCTTTCCAAGTTTTCTCTTCAGAAGCATTCCTACATTGTCACTTACAAGACTGCCTTCTACTCATTTTACCTCCCTGTCGCTCTTGCCATGTACATGGCTGGAATTGCAAGCCCTGAAGATCTCAAGCAGGCTGAGGACATTCTTCTTCCTCTAGGTGAGTACTTCCAGATTCAAGATGACTACCTCGACTGCTACGGTGACCCTAAGTTCATTGGCAAGATTGGTACCGATATCCAGGACAACAAATGTGGCTGGGTTATCAACAAGGCCCTCGGAAAGGCCAATGCTGACCAGCGCAAGATCCTTGACGAGAACTATGGTGTCAAGAGTGCTGAGACAGAAGCTAAGGTTAAGGCTGTTTTTGCCCAGCTTAACATTGAGCAAGACTTCTTGGAGTACGAGGAGAAGATTGCTGCTGAGTTGCGTTCCAAGATTGCCAAGGTTGATGAGTCCAGAGGTTTCAAGGGTGAGGTTCTCGAGGTATTCTTGAACAAGATTTACAAGCGCCAGAAGTAATAAAAATTAGCTATATACTGATAACCATTAATAATTAATCATCCGAAAATGAAACGGCGTCTTCAAGAAACTAGTTGTCTAATCAAGACAATTGAACTAGGATATTAGAAATTTCATTTTGAATAGCTCAGCCATTCATAGACGGTTAAATATACAAACTGATTTTTATTTGTTGGCTTTCCAGTCGAGGTTTTTATCAGTAGGCGGGTGAAACTATCACATGTAGTTACGACATGCCGAGAAATCAGAGAGTGGTAATCAGGCTTGTGAGCTACTCACTCATGATGGAGGATAACACCATTCATATTAAAGCTACGCGTATTTTGTAATTACCAAACGAGCCCGTCACATACTGGAAAACAAGAAGCAGTAAACAAATTCCCCCAGAGAGAACAAAGTCATAAATAGGTGCTTGAATTTCATTATATCTACATAAAGCCAGTAGCAGCAGAATTCCATGCCTTTATAAAATGTTCAACTGCTTTATCAAAGCCTTTACTCTTGATTGGAAGCTGATCATTAACCTCATGGAAAGGATTACACACATATGAAATGTATGCCCTGTGTATTGAGCGAAATGTCTAGACTACCCGTTAGCAAACAACAAAATCAAGAATATAATTAGATTTATAAGTGGCACATAACACTTACAGTTCTTAGATCAAATCTCACGCCTTCTTGTGCGTCCGTTCCAATAAGAATCTTGATGTTGGTGTTGGTCAAGCTACCATATACAGCGACTCCATCATGAACAAGTAAAAGAGCATAGTCTTTAGTTGTTTCTGTTTGAGACAGTTGTGTAATGATGTAGTCAAGAGCCATATGTGAAAGAAAATGGTATCTTAGTAGCTCTTTATCCTTTTGGACTTTTAGTTCAGAATCCTCGGTTGTATTATCCCCTTCATCATGCTTCTCTGTATCGTCAAAGCTTTTGATATATAGCGGCGAATTCTATTTAAAAAAAAATAGTTAGAAATAGTGAAGTAATGAGTACTATTTACTTACATTGCTGCTGATAATAGACACAAATCTTATTGAAACTGGCATTGTTGTTGTCAACTTGTTGATTAATGTTGGTAGGTGAAATACTGGTGGGACGAAATATGTATCACTTCTTCTCCCTCAGCGATCCCATCCGTTTAATTTTACCACCACAATCTCGCACAACAAGAGGACAGGGCATGTTCAGGTCTCAGCATTCGTTCTTTGCAAACATCTTATGTCCAGGACTTGTGCAAAACAAATCATGCTCCTTGCCACATTGTATTTTTTCCCATAATATCAAACCAAATCTTAAGAAGCGCGACATTGATGCTTTGGATTTAACTGAGCCACAGCATCCTGATAAAAAGATCAATACAGGATCCAATCCGATTAAAGACACTGAAGAAATAAAGCCAGTCAAAAGGAAAGAATTTGAAACGAGTAGAGCAGTTATGGCGGATGTTAAAGTACCAAATGTAAGGGATGCAATTCCAACTCCGGCTTCTGATTCAATCACTGCAGTCCCTAGCAGACAGTCCCCAAAGACTACCGAGCCAGTAGCTCGCAATTCAATGTTAAATGATGTTAAGAGACCTCCTTTGGTATTAGCTAAACCGGCATCTACTAGATCATCTACACCAGTGAATCCAGCTAAGCCTCCTGTTCCAACATCATCTCCCTCTCCTTCCAACTCACTTTCGAGTAATTCACCTGTGCCTCAAGCTTCAAAACAGAGCGCCAGTTCATCTACGGTATCACGCAAATCTAAACCAGTCCCTGTAGCTGAGAGAACAGATGCCATCAGTCTTACACCACTCCCTGTCACTCCCTATGCACCTGCTCCACATCAACAGCGGATTGGTTTTCTAAAAGTCATTTTACAGGAACTAGAATCTAAGAATGTACGATTTCCGAAGCGAGTTGCTATGAAACTCGAATACAATATTGCAAAGACTAGTAGTAAACTATTATACCCGAAGAACATTCGCATATTAGTTACTGATATCAAGAATGGGCGATTCAGTAAGGCTGGCCAACAAAAAGAAGAGGAAAATAAGAAAGCCCAGGAAGAAAAGTTGAAGGAGCAACTTAGAAACGGAATAAAAGATCTCTTGATTCCTCGGGACCTGCTGGAATCACACGAATATGTTGTTGGTATTGTGCTACCCAAACCGGTTGACTCAGATTTTGTAACAACCTGTGAGCGATGCGGTTTAAATTTTAAGCCTAGTAGTAAGAACAGTCAGTCCACTTGTTTTTATCATTGGGCAAGACTTCCTTATGATTGTAAGTAAACCCGTATCATGCATTAACCTTTTTTGTTATTTCTCAAGCTAACAGATTTAGCGATTGCAAAAAAAAGGTCAAACATATATCCATGTTGCTCGCAGCCAGCGTTTGAATCAACAGGATGTACTAAGTCACCAAAGCATGTGTACAAACTCAGTGAAGCCCAGCATATGGCAAGCATTATCCCATTTGCATTCATACCGATTGAGGCTACACCAAAGACATTGTTTGCGGCTGGAATCGATTGTGAAATGGGATACACCAAATTTGGAGTTGAACTTATCCGGGTTACAGTTGTTGACTGGGATACTGGAAAGACTGTGTTAGATCGTACAGTATTTCCATACGGAGAAGTCATTGATTTGAATACCAGATTTAGTGGAGTTAAGTCCTTGGATGATGGTGTTACTCTGGATGACATACATTATCCTACAATGTCTTTTAAGCAAGCCAGGGAAGCTCTATTTGAATACATTTCAGCCGAAACTATCATTGTGGGACACGGACTTGAGAATGATTTAAACGCACTACGACTATTACATACCAAGGTTGTAGATACTGCTATCAGGTACCCGACCCTTAATGAGAAAAGGAAGCATTCACTCAAGAGTTTGGCTCACACTTACTTGGGCCGGACTATACAGACTGGTGAGCATGACAGTGCTGAGGATGCTCTAGCAGCAATAGATATTGTAAAGGCTAATATAAAGAAAACGTTATCCTTGGTATAATTTATCTTGAGAACGACTGCATAAAACATGAATACAAATGAAAATCATATGAATAAATAAATAAATTGTAAAAAAGAAAGCTGACATCAAAATGAATATGATATGTTTTTTTATCTCAACCTATGCGACTTTAAAGCAGCACGAAGTGTTTTGTTTTCTTCCTGAAGTTCCTGAATTTGTTTTGCTTGCACTTGCATTTGCTGTTGTAGTTCTTTAAATTTGCGGAGATTATCAAGTTGAATTTGCTTAATTTCACATTCTAGTTCTAATAAAACTGAAGCAGAAGATGATGAAGCTTCGTCAAAAGTACCTGCTGTCTCAGAAGTTAGTTTTCTTTTGATTCGTGACGCTTGTTTAGTTTCCAAAAGAGCTTCTTCTTCACTGATTTCAATGTCAGAATCTTCAGATTCAACATCTTCATTTTCTCGTTCATCTTGAAACGTTACCACTTTACGTCTTTTTGTTGGAACATTGTGTTCATGTGATAACGAGTTCTGATAATCACGCAGTCTGTTTCGCGATGTACTTTTAAATCGCTGAGATGGAGATGCAGCAGATAATTGAAGAGACGAAAAGGTCCGTTTATGAGTTCTGTCATTAGCTGAAGTGGATGAGTCCAAGGTGGATATAATAGTTTTGAATTGCCTTTCGAGGGTTTTCCTTGACGTAGAGTCAGAGTTAGCAGGTTGGGTAGGTCTTAAGGCAGATCGAGGGGTATTCAGTTGTGGTTCCTTTCGATACTGACTTTGACTTGCACTGCTGGAGTTTGCCATTCCTGTTCTAACTCGGCTCGCTCGCTCACGAATGGTAGGTGCGGCGGCAGGGGTACGGATTGGTGAAAAGAGTCGATTTCCGGTGTCCTCGCGGGTTCCTGACAATCCTTGCGCATTATTTCGAAGAGCACTTTTGATCCTAGATGAGGAACCGAGAGACTGCGGAGGATCTATATTTCCTCTTGGAAATGGAGTAGAGGGCAGCTTGAGGTTCTTAGTATTAAACTCATGCCTGGAAATATCAATATGTTTAAAGGGCTAGACAATGTTAGAAAAAGAGTAATTAGAGGCAACTATAGATACATACTGAACGCTTGTAGGGAGAAGACACTACTGGAGTCGACAATTCTGGGTAAAGTTTAGCCATGGTTGTGTTAATTTGCGAGATGGATGGTGATAGAAATGATATTGATGATTGTTTGTTTACATTTTTCCAGTATCATTAACCCTTGCCCATTTATAGAGATGAACGTGAGGCATGTGACTATGTGCTTTGTGGAATTTTATTGAAGTTGGATATTTACAAGAGAACATTACAGTGCATTGACTATAATCAAGAATTCAATCTTTAAATTAATTTCATATATTTCATATATTTCATAAATAACATCTACTTAAACACCAGTGGTAGGAGGTTTGGTGGTGGTGGTTGCTGAGTCGGCAGGAGCGGTTTGTTGAGCAATGTACTCAGCAGCGTGGTTAACAGCAACTTTAGCTGAGTTCAAGAGATGTGCACCCTCTTTTTTAGCAGATTCCAGGTAACCACCTTGTTGCTTTGAATCATGTGCATTGTCACTGACTCTTTGGAGAACTCCCTTCTCAGAGTCGGGTTGAATTTCACCGACAAGTCTGTCAGCACCATTGGTGATGCTCTCACTGATCTTTTCAGTAGCAGGCTTTTGGCACTCGGGCTTCAGATCCTCTTGGATCTTGTCAGAAAAGTTCTTTCTTCCAGCTGTCTCATAGTTAGACAATGTTCATTGTTGGGAGGAATATTAAGGTTCACTTACCATCAGACATTTTGAGTTATAGTTTATCAATGAAGTATAGGCAAGGTTTAAGTGTTAATAAAGTGAGAGAGAACTCAATTGATAAAGATAATGGAGATTAGAAAAATGAGGGAATTCATGGATGCTTTTATATTTCTCTGGAAGTAGCTGAAATGGGTCTCGTAGACATTATAGATCCGTGGGTCCAAGAGGTAACGAACTCATCCTGGGCCCAATGTCAATTCATGCTGTCATGAGCACTCCAAAGTGACATTAACAGTGTACTTTTGTTCATACGTAAGGCTTTTTGATGCAAAAAAGTTAAACTGGAGAAAGGAATTTAAGTCATTTAAATGAAATGCTGCGCATTACGTTGATGTCGCAGTTGATACTGAGGGATAAAGAGTTCAAATGCTTTGTCTGGAGTAATACAGAACCATCATAGAGTATAGAACGAGTTATTCATTAATTGAGCATCCTTTAAATCAATCTTAGTGTTTTGAACTGACCACTATTATAATTCCTTTCACTCGAAGTGAAGCATACTGAAATATGTTACTTGCCAATTAAGGTGGCCAGTAATTTCGCACCATTCTTTTTTGAAAATAAACTGATTTCATCAAATCTAAAAACTTGCGTTCTTCTAGATCTTCCAATGAACTGAGCACTGATTGATCTGGTAATTGTCATATGAATGTTCGTCAAAACACAACTTTCAAAGTGACAGGTTGGACCCATGGACGATAAACAAGTGGCTGTTCCTATGGTCTTTCCCCTATTGAATAATGAATAAAGGGAAACAAAAGCAGGCCCACTACCTGTTCGGCTCGGAATAACTGGAGACATCAATTTCCTGTTGAGATGTAGCTCTGCCTTGTCTTGTTCTGAACAGAGATCCCTTTGCACCCATACACTTTGTACCTATCAATTTGGTTCGGCATTCCAGGAAAAAAAAATTCACATGATGATGAATTGGAAACTCGGCGTTTCCCTGCTTTCATCTTCTAACAATTACATCGTAGACACCATTCCACTCTGTCGTTGAAGAATGATTCAACAATCCTTCAGGCTTCGATAACTGAACTACTGAACCCATAAGATATCTCTAGTAGGGTAAGATCAGGGCTTCCCCAGTATCAAAGATACCTTGCGGACTGAATACTGCAGTGGTCTCTAACCTCCCACATGGTTTTACTATAAAAATTTGGCAAATTTTTCAACCCGACGTTTTTCTATATCATTTTCTTCAAGTTCACATTCTCATATCTGAGAGTATCAAGCCAAAGGGCTTTTGCAATGAAGTAAGTATTAAATATCTGCTGTGAAGGGGCTTTGACTTTTATGATGACATCTTTTTGTTGCTTGACCTGGATTAGGGAGAAGTCCTTGAGCCGGTTGTGGAAGCACATATTATTTAATAGACTACAACGGTATCTGAACAAGTCAATATACCTTTTCATGACTTTATATTCTAGTGAATTCAACTAACATTTGTTATCAGGTAATCATGACTACACGGTCCACGAAGCGGCCGAACCTGAATTCATTGTATCCTCATCCTTTACCAGTTAGGATTTATGGACTTCCTCCTGTAATTCCTCACAATCCCCTTTCGTGGATTGCATACATTGTGAATTATTTGTATTCTCCTGAGGTGGAGTTAGTAAAATGCCGGGCTGTTTTAGAATCTATAGGCAACACTATCATTGTTAAAGTACAAGATGTTAAAGACCAGGAGACTCTTTGGAGTATGGGTTTTTTTGGGAAAGGTATTTTAAGTCGAAGTGAACCATCTTGGTTTACACGAACCTCAAGACGGCTTAACTTGGAAGGTTCAGACAAGCTCCCTCTGACCTCAGAAGAGGTTACTATGGTTCGTCGTCAAGAACGCAAAAAGTTTAAAGAAGAGCGAGCAAGAGTTGAACAGCAGGAGTTAGAAAAGCAACAAAAATTGGAAAAAGGTGAAATCATTGATGATATTGCCGTTGATGCTGCTCCAGTTAGACCTTCAGATTCTGTTAAAGTCGACATTGAAAAGATGAAGACAGGAATGCGATCTGAGGACGCAAATATTGTTGATGACGAAGGGATGTTAATTCAGCAGGAATTCATGCAACTTATGCCTGTTGAAGCCCTCTTTCTTTCTGATGCGTTGAGGACTCTTGATGTATTAGATAATAAAGGTGTTGCTCTACATGGCGCTGACTTGTTCAACAAGCTGGGTCATCTTGATAAAGTTCAGTTTCTTTATCAGTACGTTGCATACCATCATTTCAGAGCTAAAGGCTGGTGCGTCAAGTCTGGGGTTAAATTTGGAACCGATTTCTTGTTATATAATCGAGGACCTCCTTTCTCGCATGCCGAATTTGCTGTTATGATTGTTCCTACTAGTGACGATGAGGAAAAGAACAAGGCGCTTGCTCCTGAATGGTGGTGGGCTTCTAGTGTTGGAAGAGTAGTTGGAGGAGTCAAGAAAACTTTAGTGTTTACCTACGTGGAAGTTCCAGAGCTTCCAGAGGATGGCAGTTTTGATTTAACTCAAATTCTGAAGGCCTCACGAGTGACAGATATAGTATATCGAAGGTGGCTGCCAATGCGCAGTCGTGATTAACCATCGTTATTATAGTATTAAATCCAAACAACCAATTATACCTCATTTAATTGAATTACATTCTGTAGGGAAGAGCCTTTGTTGACTATTTCTCCGTTTGTAGTAGGCCTCCATATGAAGCTACCAACTGTTGTGAGTAAAAGTTGTGTCTTATTTAAAGAAAACGTTTATTGAGCCAAAAAGAAGCAGCTAAGCCTCTTGCTAAAGTAGTAACTACACCATCAAACTTGCAACCAAAACCTTGTTCAACAAGTTTATTCTTATAATTATTTTCTCTCTCTTCTTCTCTCTTTCTCTTCACAACCTTATTTCCATCTATATATATCTCTCATACTCAACTGTTAATTGAATTTACAATGGTAGGTGAAATGAATCAATAGCTATTACTTCATAGCGGACATTTGCCCTTTGGCCCTAGTAAGTAAAGCTAACTGTCTAGGCTGACCAAATTACACCATCTCAAAATGAGACAATCAAAGAAGCATTCGCCTTCTTCGACAAGAACCATGATGGTATATTTGAATTAAAGTAGGCATGCTGTAAACCAGAAATCTAACAGTAAATAGGACACATTGCAACCAGGGACCTTGGTTCAGTTATGCGAAGTTTAGGCCAAAACCCCTCTGAAAGCGAGTTAGCTGATATGGTTAACGAAGTGGACGGTAACAGAACGGGCACAATTGACTTCCCTGGTATATACCTCTTTCTAAAGTTCCGACATTTTGAAAATATCTGACAATTAATATTTAGAATTCCTTACCATGCTGGCACGCAAGATGAAAGATACTGATTCTGAAGAGGAGATCAGAGAAGCTTTCAGAGTATTCGATAGAGATGGCAATGGTCACATTTCTGTAACTGAACTAAGACATGTCATGACCTCCATCGGTGAGAAGCTTAACGAAGAGGAAATTAACGCAATGATTGATGAGGCTGATGCCAGTAAGTTTGCCTTAGGTTTGCTAGTTTAAACTGAACTTGAGCTTTGGCTAACCTGACGATTAGATGGAGATGGACAGATTGATTATAATGAGTTTGTGACCCTGATGGTAAGCATAAAAGAAATAGGTTTAGGACCCAATTACTAATCTAATACAGCATACCCACTAAAAGAGGGCATTTGCTATTGCCGTTAACAAAAAAAAAAGGCTCAGATTGACCACATCCACTCGTTGTCCCCAGTGAGCCCAGTGAGTAGTTATGTTTGTTTTTTGAGTAGTTGAAGGCTTCCCAAGCTGGTTGGTTATACAAAAATATTATAGCGCGGCTGAAGCATTTTTACTTTTTATATCACTGTGGAAACCAGATGTAAACATTTGTCTAAAAACGGATATTTTTCAAAAGCAATTTCTTCCCAAAACAGTAATCAAACAACAATCTACACTTCTCAGGTCTAACATCCTTCTCTTTCTTCTGTTAAGGAAAACGCAGCTTCTTTCTTTATTTCACTCTATCCATCTTAAAGTCAATGAAATTAGTATAGCACTACTTCATCTTGTATATCATGACCTCTGAATTTGAGCCTTTAGACCTCATTGGAAGAGGTTCTTTTGGCCAGATTAGAAAGGTCCGGCGTATTTCAGATGGCAAGGTAAGTTGCAAGACTTTGCACTGCTAAAAGGTTGTATCTAATAAGTGCTATAGATTCTTGCTCGAAAGGAAATTTCTTATAAAACCATGAATCAAAAAGAAAAAACCCAACTTATAGCTGAGTTCCGCATTTTAAAATCACTCGTGCATCCGAATATCGTGCAGTATTATCATCATGAGCATGTTGCTGAAGAGCATGCTGTTCATTTGTATATGGAATATTGTGGAGGAGGAGACTTAGCTGGTGTCATAAGGGCATGTAAAAAGACTGGAGAATACGTTCCTGAAAGTATGGTATGGTCTGTTTTTACTCAAATGACATTAGCACTCTTCAGATGCCATTATAATAGCGATCCACCTCCGCCTGGAGAGTTGTTCAACTCAGGTGATAACTTCAATCCGCCTCAACCTGCAACTGTCATTTTACACCGAGATATTAAACCTGATAATGTATTTCTGGATCAATTCAACTCTGTTAAGTTAGGTGACTTTGGACTAGCTAAAATCTTGGACCAGGAACACTTCATGGCAAATACATACGTAGGGACACCATACTACATGAGCCCGGAGGTTCTTCTAGATAAACCTTTTACTCCACAAAGCGATATCTGGAGTTTGGGATGCGTTATTTATGAGCTGTGCGCTAAACACCCACCTTTCCAGGCGAAAACTCATTTACAACTGTCTCAAAAAATTCGAGAAGGTATTTATCCTTCATTACCATCAGTATACTCTGCAACACTAAGCAAAACAATTGCCGCCTGTCTCAATATGAACTACCTACAACGGCCAACCACTTCTACACTGCTACGACTTGATGTTATGAAGCTTTGCAGGAAAGAACGCGAAGCAGAAGAAGCCAAAAGAAATATCCAAGAGCTACAAAATCAATTACTAGCAGAAAGAGAAAGCACTATGAAGCAATTACAAATTCAACAAGAGCAGCAACAAGCACAAATGTTAAATCAATTAACCGATGAATTCAAGGTACAACTAGAACAGGAGGTTGAGCGTAGAGTTGCTGCAATTCTACAAGAGCAAAGCATGAATACTCAAAATCAAAATCGCAACTCTAGATCTCCAGCCCTTTCTTCAACTGGAGAATGGCAGGCACCAAGAGACTCTAATACAGTTTACAAGAATCCCACAGATTTTTCAAGTATTACAAGCTCCCCAACAGATGTCATTATGACATCTGCACAAAATACTCCGGTACCTTACGCTCGCAATGTAAAAGGACCGCGGACTATTCATGATAATCCAGGATCTCCTATTTTATCTAGGTCACCACTAAAAACTCTATACTTTGAGGAGATTGAGTCTCCTTCGTCCAAATATTCAACCCAACGCAAAAGGGTCCTTCAACCCAAACGTCAAAGTTTTGATAATACAAACGACAGCAGTACAGTCACGATAAAAAAGAAAATGCCTGGTAGCAAACAGGAATATAAGCCCAACAATCTAGTGAACCATCTTTCGGATTACCAATATTCGTTTCAAAACAAATCCTCTAGTGAAGTTTCTGCATCAAGTTCAATTGCCTCCACATCTACGTTTTCTTCTCAGTCCTCTCAATTTTCATCTGCCTCTTCCGAAGGTTCACATGGGTCATGCGAATTAGACCATCATTTTGGGCCGTTAAAATATAGTAGCACTCCAATTGCGACGACACCTAAAGACTCGCCTTCTTCCCCGATAATAGCACCAAGAGAGCGACAAGCACCTCATTTCCAAGCAATGTATGCGAATAAGAATCCAGTAACTAGCAGTGCTGGTACTGCTGCAGTATTTTCAAAAGTAATTGGCATCAAGGGTGGGCCAGCTGGTGCTATGCGTCAACGAATTGTTCAAGGAGATATGAACTACAATAGCCAACATCAAAATTCAATATGGGATGAGAATATACATGGTGATGATATGCCTAGCCCATTTCTTAAAAGACGAGAACGTAACCGGCATTAATTGATGATGCCCAAAAAACTTTTCCTTTTATTTCTATTCTTTCTTTTTTTCAATGATTGCTTATGATTATGATTTCTTTTCACTTTATATATTATTTTTTGGCTTTATACACAGTATATGTAGGTATATAGTTTTGCATTATTATGTTTTTCTCTCTTTAAGTTGTTGTTATAGACATGGACTTCTTGGTCTCGATAAGTCTTGTACTTTGTTCAAGACGTGGCTTTAAGATCTTTATAGATAGTTAAATGGTTAACAGAATATAAATTTCAAGAAAAAAATCCAGTATTAAAGCTATATATAGCATGCTAACATATTGATTTTTCTATATTAACCTTTCTATACTCTTCAGAGGTCTATAATCTGGGTCTAATCAAGCCTTATCGTTAAGAACAAAATGTAGAGATACTTTTGTATATATTTACACTTAAATTTAACATAAAAATAATTAAAAGAGGCATTATTTACAGACCCTATTCAATTTTTTCTTCTAGATTCAGAAAATAACTAAAAACATAGTAATAATAGATTTTATTTTAACTTCTCACTAAGAACGAGGCAGGACCTTCATTATTATAAGGCCAAACAATTGTTAGAATATGGATCTCCAACAACTATGCTGAATTTGGAGTGTCCCAAAGATCTCTAAATATGATATGCTTGAATTCATATCTAAATCTAATTTCAGTCTCGTATCAACATCCTTAAGTAATAGGTACCATCTGGTCAAGTTGAATCCCACTTTTTCGGGATTCTTAACGTTGGATTCACAAAGAAAGCGATTTGTTTTTTAACTATGAATAAAAATCAAATTTGTGAAAACATTTATCCTTAATTTTAATATAGCCATTTCAGGTACTTACTATTTATTTCTTCTGATATTAACTAATTACTAGCGTTGAAAGATTTCATGACTTAAATGTATTATATTAGATCTCACTCGGCTCATTAATTTTACACAGCCGTACACCCTAGCCCTAGCCCTTTTGTTTACAAAAGCAAATGCTTGTCACCAAACTTGAGTCGAATTATGTTTAGCAGATATCACCATGGACATCAGAGACGATTTCTTTTTCAATGCTTCACTGACTCTGTTTTCCGGTCCTCGGATGCATGGGTTCAGTTCCAGTAAGATTGGAGAGTACAAAAAGACACTCGTAGAATTTCTGACACGCGTACAGGAAGCTTCAGAAGAACCTGAAATCAACAAAGGCAAAGTCGAGCTCAAGTGGAAACACTGGGGAAACATGAGCGACCATCCTGGTCTGTCTTCCGATGTCACTTACTCAGTTGAAATGGTTTTTATTAGGTATAATCGAACATTACACCGACTTTGCATTATTACTCGACATCACTTGAAAAACAAACTCGAAATTTTGAGGCATAGCGTGGTCGTACTTGCAAATGCTACGCCTGAAGTGTTAGATGTCTGCAGGTACTGGATGGCCAAAGAATTTGATACAATGTTGACACCGTTTGAAATTAACCAAGACGCGATGTTTTTGGAATATGACACATATTTAAGGACATCTTCCAGAGCTTCAGGGTTTGGCACAGATTCGGAGCTTGTATTTTCTGTTGAGGACTCTTTTTCCAAAAAGTTGAGAGATATCACAATTGCAGTATCTGGGCAGGATCTTCCTGGTTATTTGGCTAATAGGTAAGCTTGACAGTCATGGATATTATATTTAAGCGATTATATTAACTATGTACAGTGAGAGTGTTTCTGAAACAGTGATGAGGCATTTAGAAAAGACAACTGCTATCTCTTTAAGAAAGCTGCGGTTGAATCGGATCAATTGCAGTGGGCTGGTCCTAGTGGCTAAAGGAAAAATGAAGATATTTCGTGAAGGAACGTGGGCAGAAAATGAGGGAAGGAATCTTTGGAGTTTGATTGAAAGATTAGTAGAACAAGCTATTTTGCAAGAGCAGTTGGATCAAAATCAAAGCTAGACCCACAGCCACAGCTAGATGTGGCATATGGGCTGTTGGCTACCTTGAACTGACTTCCAATTAGCTCAGTAGTGTAATCAACAGTTGAGTCCCTTAAAATCTCCAAGGATGTGGCATCTACAACAAACTTGGCTCCATCTCGCTCGAAAATCGAATCTTCAGAGTTATCAATGGTGCTCTCATCTTTCAAACCAAGAATATACTGGTACCCGTGACAACCACCACTTTCCACAGCAATTCTTAATACTTGAGAAGGGTTTTTGTCATGAATTTTGATACTATTGAGTTTCTGTGAGAGTGTTAGGGTTAGCTTGCAAAAGGTTAACCAAGGGAAACTGGAAAGAAAACTTACTTGGGCAGCACGTTGTGTAATTTTGAGCTTCAAGGTCTCACCATCCTCGTTTTTAATTTCATTAATGATTTTCGTATTATCTTCTACGTCAAAGCCCAACGTTGCTTTGGAGGCCAAGGTGCGTCGAGCTGAAGATGCTACCGGGACCCAGGAAGCCGAGTATCGGGGGCGTAAGATGCTAGGACATTGTGAATATAGCCGCTTACTATAAATACTTCGTGAAGTAAAGCTAGAAATGTATTGCTTTTTCAAAGCAGCTGTCAAGGTCGTAGATGGTCGCATGTTGAATGAGTTATGAAGAAGGAAAGTTCATTAGAAGACTTGATTTGAAATCAAAAGAAATCTAAAGAACTCGGCTTTGCTCGCTCGGCACAAACGCAAAAATGTTGTTAGCTTTATGCGTTGGGACTTTTTGGGGGTTATGTTTGGGAATTAATTCCCATAACAAAAAAATAAGTTCGACTCGATATTCTCCAACTTTAACATTTCCAAGACCTTTTCAGCTTTAAATTTATTTCCTTTTCATAATATGAAAGACAAATATCGAGCTATTTATTATCCGTTTCTTTTGCTACTTTTACTTTAAGTCAAACCGACATTCATGGTTTAATGGATTTGGATCTGTGCTCCTTCCCCACAAAAGTTCACCCCACTAATATTCAATCATACATCCCACTCCAGAATTTTAAAGCATGAGCAGCAACAATAACACTTTTGTAGCTCGTACGGTAGAGTCATCTGTTGCTCAAATCGTTAGCCTAGTATTATCAAAAGAAGAGTACGAAAAACTCCTTCGTTGGCTTGATGTTGAGGTTGATCATGGCAAATCGGGTGCAGCCCAAAGATTGCTGGTGCCCCATTCCAACTTGGTTGATTCTGATCTAACCGATGATGTATTGACGTTTGAAACTAATTCAGTGCCAAACAATAAACCTCATGTTCATTCAATTCCTCATACAGTGAGGTCACATACCCGGTTTTTTCTCAAATTATATTTCTTGATTTTGGGAGTGAAGAATGGAAGGGCGATTTACAGCAGAAAGGGCAGAGTTTGGGCCACACTCACCTCCTTATCTTTTAAAGATGGATCAGCTGCATCCGCTGCATTTGCTTTGGCAGGGATCGCTTTATTTTATAAGCTGTCTTATAGACTACTGCGGCTGTTACAATACCATTTATCTACTCTGATAGGTTTTTTTGATCAAAATGAAGATCTAAAACCAAAATTTGTTGAAATATTAAGGGCTAAGTCGAAACTTGTAACTTCAATTGCAGCTGCTTTAATATCTGGTTCAATGTTCAGATACTTTCCTCAAGACGCAGGCCGAGATGTGATCACTGTATATGCTTTGGTGCGTGCCATTGAAACTAGTCTTAATTATTTGAATACTGAAGGATATATAACAGCAAAGTCTGAATTACTTAGCTCTTGGGCCTTATATCCTTTTGCATTTTCTCAGGTACTCCACTCATTTTTCTTTAATCCAGAGACAATTGGAACAGGTATGAATCGAGTTCTGTTCAAACTCTCTGATGACTTTTTCCCCGATCGACCTAAAACATATTCTCCTTCCAGTCCGTGGCCAGGTCCTGAGCAAATTGTGGCTGGAATTGCCAAGGTTTCTTCTCTGAATTACCCCAAGTTCAAATCCACCATCATGTTTTCAAATTCTTTAACTTCCCCTGATTACCTGGATGAAGTAAAACCTGTTTTACTTCGAGCGCACCCTAAGGTTCAGACGTTGATCGGTGCCATGACACATCCATTTCAGCCTTCTATGTTTGCAACAATCGTCAAAGCCATTCTAAACAAATACAATAGCGTTGGCAAATATATTCTTGTTTTGTACATTATTAAGGGGTTTATGGAAATTAAGAATACGCAACCAAAAAGTGAGGACGAGGATCAGAAGATTATGCCTTCTAAATATGTTACAGTTTTGGTTTCTGCTATTGCTAAAACAGTTCGAACTACTACATTCATTGTAATGTCTACCGCAACAGCATGGGCAGGAATTGACGCAGCCCAAAAATTATTTTCACCTTCCTTCTTTCCCATGTTTCGGTATAAGATTATTGGATTTTTGGCTGGACTTTGGGCATTTGTGGATAAACATAGTGGGGGATGGTGGTATTTATATGTCACTCGCGTTGCCATCTTGTCTTACTGGCGGGTTCTAGTTAAGGAAAACCGAGTTAAGCCCGTTCGCAATGGGGATGTCTATCTTTTTGTTACATCCTTTGCGATCCTGATGAGTCTATTTGAAAAAAGCCCCAAATATGTATCTGGATCATCTCTACGAAAAGTTCTTTTTTGGATCAAAAATGGTGATTTTAAAGATCCTGTATTTGTATAGTAATACGCAGTTAAATAATTTTTGCATCCTTATATTTAAATTAATTTCATTTTATTCTTTCGTTCTATCCGAAATTGAAGTAAATCATTAGATTTTTTATCTGTTCTAGCATGACCAAAAAAAAAGAAAAAAAAAGGGAAGAAAAAATCTAAAGCCAATACTCCAATAACGAAGGAAAAATGGAAATAAAAAAAATTAGAGGTTAGACACTGTTAACTTCTTCTCAGTATCCAGCGGATCCAGGAGCATCAGGGTTGCCTTTAAGAGCAAGAAGAACCTCCTTAAATCTAGTTTTATCATGAAGCTCACTCTTAGCTCCCTTGCTAGAAGTATCAATAAGTTTTACAATGCGATCCCAAGTAGTGCCAGTTATGCTGTTATCACGTTCTTCAATGAATGCCTTTTCATCGGCTCTGACTTTCTCAATAGCCTCATCTGTTTTCGCTGAGTAGTTCTTGTAAAAATCATCAATAGCTGTGTTGGCCTTGGTGCGAGTCTCCTTGCGTTTGGCGTCACTCAGTTCGTCTCGTCGTTGGATCTCAAGTGCTTGACGCTCTCTCCATTCTCTATTATGGTGGTTAATATTCCAATAACTTTAAATACAGAGGCTAATTTAGACATACCTTACTGCCTCAGAATCCTCTAATGACAATTGATTGACTCTGGATGTAAGCTCAGGTTGCGAAGGTAAGTAAGGCTCGGAGGGCTCGGAAATAAGGCCTGAAGCTCCGAATGAACTCTGTTGAAAGTTAGAAAATAAGTTGGTAAAAGACTAGAAACCCAGGATGCAAAAATAATTTCGTAGCTTGCCCTACCTTATTATTGTCACTTTCCAAAGCAGGGAAAGAACTGTTAAAACCGTCGATTTCATCAGGTTGGCTAGAACTAACATTCTTGTCTTCGCTGGTCTGGAATTCAGACGCAGCTTCTCCTAGAGCAGCCTTTTCTCGGGCTAAGAAGTCGTCGTTGTTACTTGTAAAATCGTCAAAGTCACCATCATTATTGGTAGTAGTTGTAAGGTCATCATCGATCTCTTCAAGGGAGGGAAATTTCGAACTCATTGTATTGCTTTAGTTGGGGGTTGTATTTATCAAGAACGTTGAATCGTAGTAGGTGGCTGACTGGAATTGAAATTGACGCTCTATTTTGAAATTGTTAGGTATCTTACACAAACGTGTGTTGGCATGTTTAAAATACCCGTACCCTGTCCTTACCCAATAAATAAGCCGCATGTATTTACAAACAAGGGCACGAGAATCTAAGAAAAACCTAAGAAAAATGACTTCAAAAAAATTAGCAGACCCATGAAACTGACTGTCCTCGGTAATATACTAAGCGAAAATTAGTAGATCTAAGTAAATGTATTTCATAGTAATTGGAAAATTTTTTAGAAAGCAATGCTATAGAATGTAGCTGGTTATAAATAAAATGCGAGCCAATATATGAGATTTCATGCAATATTCTTTGCTTCTACCAAATCTGCTTTGCAGCCATCTTGAACCGTTCAATTGAAAGCAAATCTCGAAACTCCTTTACATTTGATTTCCGACCCTTGAGTGGAGGCACAGGCTCTTCAGGGAGATATAATTTTTCGCGTAAATGTTTTGGGATCTCAACTAGACCTTTACCACCTTTCAAAAGTCCAGGAACATGATCACTTTCATCAGATTCATAACCAGACTGAGCTGCTAAGTTATTTGCCTGAGATTGCGTTGATTTTGCTGTTGTGCGAGCAAGAGATTGTGACTGAGCCCTACTTCTGCTTGGCTGTGAAATAGATCCTCGCGTAGAATGAGGTAACATAGAATATGTGGTTTGTGATCTACCCATTAATTGAGCCCTTCGATTTGAAGAATATTGTAGTAAAAAGAGACCCAGGATTAACTTCAGTGCAAATAGTAAAATGAAGCCAGTAAGGAATACCAGGATGAAGGAAAGGTAGGAGTAAAATGCATCAGGATTTATGGTGAAAGAGGGGGTAAAGAAAGTAATTGCTGATTTTCCATTTTGGATAAAGTCGTCTAGTAAGTTCAATGGAAAGCTTGAACTACGAGGCGCTTCAAAAATAGTAACAGCAGAAGTCATTGTTGTGACATTTGAAATTTTACTACTCAAGACAGTAGTAGGGGTAGGAGATGCTTCGAATATTGACATCTTTGGGCCTTTATGATCAGCTAGCATAGCATAAGACTGAAGTAGCATTCGAAAGAAAACTGAGGCAATAGGGAATATTGGAATTCCCACTCTTTTAATCATAATGTCGTCAGAAAATGAATTTTCAGAATAATCATAAGCAAGAACATCCAAAAATTTACGGTAAACTTTTGGGCGAATGTTGTTGAACTTAGCAATGTAAGCATGCTTAAGCCAATCAACACAAACCTCACTACCAACAACCACAATCATGGGGCCAATTAAGGCACCAAGCCATCTGTTCCAACCGGACCACGAGCGAGGAACTAATCCAGCGTTGCTGACCTCCACTATATTTCGGGTTCCAATAATGAAAAGCATCGCCGTGAGTTGAAATCTCTCAGTTATATCAGCACAAGTGAGTTGGAACAGATTTTCTCGTTCAAACTTTTTAAACACAGCAGATTTGATTTCGCTAAACTGGTTACTCAACAATAAAGTGAGTAAAGCGTTAGAATAAGAGTTCACAGCAACGTTAAGAGTGATAAGTTGGTATAAGATCACCAGGGAGTGAAAGTATACATAAATAATACCCAAAATTGCAAAAATGACGGGACGGTAAAATCTGGTAACAGTATCTTTGTAATTACGATTTAATGTCTCATAAGAAAATAAACACTCCAATATGTCTTGCCCCAAGGCTGAAAAAAGCTTATCAGCAATTTCTAAGACATTGAACATAAAATAAAGCTTAAGCGCTGCCTGCCCTCTAATGCTGTGATAAATTTTGCTGGTATCAAGTTGTAACAGTAAGTTCAATACCAGAACAAATATCAATCCTTTAATAATGTCAGCTTTGCGCGACATAGGTAGGCGAGTTTTAACACCATTCAAGAAATTGTTGCATAGTTTGTATAATGCATATATGAATCGAAGCGGAAGGATAGTGAAAAAATGTAAAAATGAGTCGAGACAAGTCAATGTACCAAATATGATAACTTGTTCAAGGTAGAAGGGCACTTCAGCAAAGTTCAGAAGATGCTCAGTTTTTTCTTCTGTAAACACTTCATTTTTTTGAGAAGCAAGTTCAAGGAGTAAATATCGCCAGAGAGTCAGTGAATGTGGAGGAGATTGTTCTTTCGTTATATCCTTAGGAACATGATTTCCTCCATGCTCGTGATGCTGCTTCGATGGACTTGTACTTCGAATTTCAGGCAGTGACCGAGATTTATCATCTTGGAACTTTTCCACCTTTGAAGATACGGAAGCTTGTAGGTCTGATTGCAATTCTTCTATCATTCTTTTCCGCTTTTCTCGCGGAATTGGATTTGCATTTTTCCCTCTTAACCTGGAAGTACTAGAAACAATCTGTGATTTAGGAGACTTTATTTTCCGAGATGTGCCAGATCCCTTCGACATACGGATATTGAAACGAGGGGAAGAAGGTACTTTTGGAAGATCAGAGAGGACCTGAAAAGAAGATTTAGTTAAATGCAAAGGAATCGGGCGGATTTTTGAAAGCTTTTCAGGGATAGAGGTGGTTGATTTTGATTCAGAAGATTCGTTGGGCTCCACTGGCGCACTACTCGCATCCAAACTAAGTTGTTGAGTACTGCCAGTTGAGAGTTCAGGGTTGCTCTTGATGGTACGTGCCAGATCGGAGTCTAAATTGACGATAGCAGAAAGGGGATCGTTTGATGGTGTCAGCAAGGCTTCCTTCAACGAAGAGGGAAACTTTTGCCCGTCTTCCACGGTCACATCATTTAGTAGTGGATCTGAGAAAGGGTCGATAGTTGAAGCCATGGAAATATTTGCATTCTGATGTGAAGAAATAAAACTTTTATTCAGATTTCTTTCACAAATACTGCGAACTGATTTTAATGAATGGCTCTATCTTCTCGTAACTTTTAAGTAAATATATAAGAAAAATATCAGAAATAAATAGAAATTTAGCCCCAAGAGAGTTGAATAAAGTGAAAAGCTGGCGGGTCAATTTGGGTATTTTGAAGCTAAGATAGCTCTGCCCTTGCCCTCACCGGACCTTTTATTTTTCCCAATATCACACCAAAATCAACTCAAATGTCAGCTACAAATATATACAGCAGTGAAAATTTAAACCATACGACGAACGCCTGAATGAATGAAATGGAGGTAGGGTCGGCGTTTCTTTTCCTTTTCAATATTGGCCCATTTCAGAACATTCCTCTCATGCTTCCCTTGTAACTCAATATCTTTCAGACGTTTCCTTGAAACATTTGTTGCAACGTACTGGCTCGTCTTACGTTCAAATACAGTCTTTTTGACCCGTAGATCTAACAAGGCGCTCTTAATTGGCTGGGTCCATTGCTCTTTGAGTTCTGCTACAGATTGAGAATTGTCAGGGTTAACTAATGCCTCCCATTGTGCTTCGTAGACAGCAAGTTTTTCGAGCTCCTCAAGTTCAGCAACTTTCTCTGGCACCTTAGTGTGAACACTTGCATGAATAAATCTAGTCAGATCATGACTCTGACCCCAGGGTTGGCGTAGAAAGTAGATTCTGCCTAAAGGTGTAGGCACATAAACCATGTGAGTCTCTTGGGGTTTCTCCGTTTCTATTCTTTTCCGTTTCGCAGTTCTTTCACGTTCTTTTTTCTCCATCCATTCAGGAAGTAATACATAGTCAATATATGTAGGATCTAATAGATCTTTTCGTGCAGATATCAATCCGTTTTTTTGATATTCCTTGATCATTTTTTGTCTTTGAAACTGTGTTCGGCTCATACAGATGAAGTTTTTAAGTTCGACACCCTGCTTAGGTGGGTTCCAAACTAGGCTCTGATCTGATTTTTTTTGATACTTTTCAAGTGATTCTCTCATGTAGTCATCTATCTGATTTTGAATCCAGGCAAGATGAGTATTAGTATTAGTATCTAGGCTCTGACTCAGCTCCATTTTGTCAAACATTTCCAAGTCAAACAAAATGGAATTTCTCATGTTCAGCTCCCATTCATTGGCTGTTATAAGTTTTTCTCGTGCTATAGATGGGGCCATGATTTTCTTGCCATCATGAAACCGGCGTGATACTTCTGTCCTCAGATATACCTGATAATTAAAGGAAAGGGGGACATGATATGTGTATTTTATTAATCTTCGGTATAGTTGAAATAAGGGCTTACGATGAGATTCAAGTTGTTTGAAGTGAACTCGCCGCATTTTTGAGTAAAGGTAGGAAAAGATGATTCTCCCAACTGATGAAAGTATAAATATTTGATTTCTATATAAGAGTTGGTAGTCGGTGCTTGTGATAATGAAGCGCTTAGCAACTATATCTTACTCTTCATCACCTTCATCATCTAGCATTACAGTGATTTCGAATTCGTCTTCCGGACTTACCACAAAGGCCAGAACATCTCTGTCCCTGAATCCAGTTATTCCAGCCAGCTTTTCTTTATCAGAAAACTCTGTATAGCCCGTAATTGCCCCATCAGCAGCCTTAGTAGGAATAGCGAGACGAATATCTTCGACTAGTATTTCTTCAGGTTCGGTCTCAGCATTGTCAGAGGGGGGATTTTCGGTGTCCTTGTCGTCGTTTGTAGCAAAACTAGGTTTTGGCACTGGAATATCATCTGTATCGAAGCTCGGTTTCGGAATCTCAATATCATCTAAATCATCTTCAATAGTTGTTATTCCGTTCGAATCGCCTGAAAATACCTTGGAATCGTTTAAAGCCTTTGCTAATTTAGTTTTGATATCCAGGGCTGTATCAGACTTTTTAGCGTAAACCAGCACTGTGATTTTCTGGCATTTTAATTTTAACGTGAAATCTGGAAGAGGAGCCTTTGAGAAGTCTTTAGTTAGATTTAAATAAAAGCATAAACATATACCATAGCTCATACCATTGGTAAAGAATTATAGAATACAATGACAAGGGCAACTACGACTATTAAACTTGATTTTTGACAATTTGTAGTTACCCTGACTTTTTGAATTTTACTGGCAATGAGGATTCTACAGGGAAACTTTTTTAAATAGCAAACAGTGGAGTATTTTAAGCCATATATTTAACGTTCTCATTTGGATCTCACAATAAAGTGAAAAGCCAGCTTAAAGATTTTGGTTCAATTGCAATTCCAAAATAAATAAATTGTGCTTCGAAAACTTTGAAGTTAAAAATACATCAGCCGAAGTCAGGTATCCTTGTTCTGTTATTATCACAACTTGACAAAAGGTGGAAAGAAGTGCAACGTAAAAATATCAGTGCAAGGATTCTTTATTGAAAACTTTTAAACCCTTCACACAATCTCTAGCTAATCTTGAAACTAAAAGGAATTCCCTGTGTCGTTATAACAAGGCATAATTTGGTAGCGCGACTGTTTCCTGTTTAGTTAAATTGAAAATCTACCCTAGCCCATAATTACGCGACGAAGTTTCCTAATTTGATAGTATTTTTGTTTACTTTATTTTCGCGTTTGTTTTTTGTCTTTTAAGATTTACCTTTCTCTCAACTCTCCAAGATTTTTTCAATCCTTAGCATCATTATTAGCATATCTAGCATTTCATTTCCTTCTAAACCCTTTTGCATTTTTAAAGCCACTAATATATCACATCATGGTTCTAGTTAGAACTCCAGCACGCGCAGGTTAGTTATCAGATCATAGATTTGAAAAAACAGCAGTTCTGACATTTTTCATAGGCGTAAGAAGACAGATTGTTAGAAAAGATCCCATAAGACCGGCTGAAGCTGGAATCAAAAAAGAGATACCCTTACTCTCAGAAAATGAAGATGTCATTGATAAAAATCCTAAAACCCCAGGAAAAGTTTCGTTATCAAATCTGTTTCCAGAAATTTCACCATCACCAGCAAAGTTAATGAAAGAAGTTCCTGTTGTGGTAATTGATGACGATGATGATGACAACGTTGAGAACGAGAAAAATCCATCAGATCTAAATGAAGACACAAATCTTGAACAATTTCAGGCAAATAGTTTGGTGCCTCAGTTTGATAGTACTCAATCTACATTGCCTGAGGTTTCTCAGATTTTACCTAAACAAAGAACCACTACTGAGGTGGTACCAAAGACTCTGCCAGATCAAGATGTGAATAGTGATGGTCTGAAAGAAGTTCCAGTGCCTGGGACCCCAAGGAGAAAACGAAGATTTGACATAACTGATAATAGCCCCAAGGAGACCAACGAAGAGTATGGCCAAGAGCCTCGGACTCCGTCTGCTCACAGAAGTAAACGAGTACGTGGAGTCCGCACACCGCAGAGTGCACGAGTGGTTTCCGCAGATGCCTACTTTCCATCAATTGTACGCCGGACACCCACGCATAGAACCACCAAAACATTAAACCCCTACTATTCAGCCCCAGCAGGACACCTTAGCACACCTTCAACACCAACAGTATATTCCCTTGCAAAAGCATTATTTCAGCGTGGGTCTAATTCGACTCAAGTTGTTGGTCGCAGCCAGGAGCGAGCAGCACTGGAAAAGTTCTTAAACAGACAGCTTGAGACAAAGGGTAAAGGTGCACTTTATTTAAGTGGACTCCCAGGAACTGGTAAGTCTGCTCTTTTGAATGAGGTTCTTGAAAAGAGAATGGCTCATTATAGTGGGCAATTTCCAATCAAAGTTGCCAGTATTAATTGCATGACCGTTGAGAATGCTAGTGATATATTTACAATGATCCACCAGGAAATTACCCAAGACGAAGATGAAACAGATTTCATAAAACGAGAAATTAAAGAGGAAGAAGAAGAAGTAGAGAAAATGATTTCAGGAGATGGAGAAAGGCTTACCTTGGATCGAGGTAAGCGAATGATTATTGAAGACTTGGAAAGACGAATCTTAGGACAGCCTAGCTCAAGCCAAACTAGGCATGTAATTGTACTAGATGAGCTTGATCACATCATGACGAAAGACCAAGAAGTTCTTTTCCGAATTTTTCAATGGGCATTTGCAGCCAATTCTACACTTATTCTTTTTGGCATTGCCAACGCTCTCGACTTGACAGACCGATTTTTGCCGAGACTGCGATCCAATAGTCTGACACCCCAATTATTAGCATTTAAACCATATACAGCACCAGAAATTGCTTGCATCATTGAGGAACGGCTATGGTCTCTCCTAGGAGGTCGGAAAGAAGGAGACACTAAAAGCGCACCACCATTAATGCATCCGACAGCAATTCAGTTATGTGCCCGAAAGACTGCATCCAACACTGGTGATCTGCGAAAGGCTTTTGATCTCTGTCGCCGGTCAATTGAAACGGTAGAAGAGGAGGTCCGCCGACAGAACACCCGGGATAGTAGTAACGCTGATACAGAAGGTTTGCCTCAAGGGAGAGGTAGTCCCGGACTTGCATGGAAAAGAGCCTTGGTAAATGGAAGTAATTCAAAAACATTGACAGTGTTGACGCTAGAAACAGCCCCACGGGCAACTATTTCTCATGTGGCCAAAGTTTGTTCGACAGCATTCGGAGGAACTATGGCACAACGAATCAAAGTTCTCAACGTGCAGCAGAAAGCAGTACTCTGTGTACTTGTTGTTGGAGAGAGACAATCCACTACAAAACTCACCGTCATGAGGCTCTTTGACAGATACACGCAAATTTGTGGCCGTGACAAGGTGCTAACCCAACTTACATTTGCAGACTTTCTCGACGTGGTTTCTGCATTAGAGTCTAATGGAGTGGTTAGTATAACTGGAGTGTGTGGACGTAAAGGCCTAGGTTCGGCAGTTGGTAGGATGCGAACATCTAAGGGTGGTGGTGGTGCCAGTGCTTCACGAAGTGCTAATGGTGTACGGGACGACTATAGCCAACGTCGCATCACAGCTAATGTACATCAGTTGGACTTGATGAGTGCTGTTGGAGCAACACCGTTGTTACGATCCTTTTTGATTGAAACTTGATCGGACAGATTAGATGTTAATCACTAGTGCGGCTGTAGCGAGTAGACGAATTTCATGCTGGATTTTTAACTTTGTGCCGCATGTTACCAATTTTGGACTTCGATCTCCAAGATCCAGATACGTTACATTTTAGTTTTGATATTAGTATTAGCAACGACTACAGCTACTATTATTGGCTGGATGGATGGGGTAGGGTTATGATCACAACATCGGATCGGGATAAAGTTGAGCCGGCTATGGCTCCTTGTCTCATAAATAGTATGTAAACATGATTACCTAATAGTTATGTCATTTGCAATGTAATACGAAGACAGTTTTGTTGTGGGTCACGACATAAAACACTACCTTTGTTGTTTACTTTCGTGAATTTTTGCAGCACTGGGATATAATTTGAGAATTTGTTTTCCAGGGGTGTTGTCCTGGCAACCACTAAGATTTAGAAGAGATTCCATAGAAAATTCAGGACACCAAAAGAAAACACCAAACATAGAATCAAAAGTTTAACAACGACCTGACGTTAGATTTCTTATGCTTAATCATCCACGTTTCTTTTTCTTCTACTCTTTTTTGTTGTATACCCTTATCTATGTGACAATAAGTTTGTTGCAGCCGGCGGTATACAAGATTTTATTCGTTACTTGATGTCTGTTGTTTACCGCCATGTACATTACAATGAACGTGTTGTTATTATTATTGTTCAACACCCACTTCTAAGCTGTTATTATAAACATAATCAAAGCCAAGCACACAACAACTAGGTCGTCTCGGTCAACCCTTTCTCAGGTATTCCTCGGGTTTTTTCTTCACGGTTCTTCGGGGCTCGACAGTGCTACCCGAGCCTTGAGATCTAACCGGCACACGGTTCGTGATCTCTCCGAACCTTCCTACTATGAGTTAAAAGTTCGGATGCTTTCCTAGCCCCATCCGACTGCGCCTACCAAATTGTGCCAATCAACACCAAATATTTCTTATTTGGGACGTTCAGCGGCTCAAGGATATTTTGCCACTGAAAATATTTTTCCAAATTTTCCACCACCAAAAATCTAAAATAAAAAAATTGATGCATCCTAGTTGATTGAAATACCTTAGAGTTCGCCACCCTTTCGCTTTTCAAAATTTTTTTTCTCTTCTTCCACGTTCTTTTTTCTAGACTTTCCAGCTTTTTTCATTTGCGCCCAAGGATTCTTTATAATATCATTTCAAGACTTCTTTATTCTTCTACTCTATTCCTTTTCATTCTCCTTGATTACTCATGACTTTCTTAACTTCTATCCCAGAGATGGACCTGGGTATTGATATTGGGCCCTGTGACTTGTTGCCTGCAAACAGCCCTCCCCCATTAGATCCAGGTGCTGATGATGAGATGGACGAGGTAGACGATGTTGAAGACCCTCTATTTGACTTTAAAGTAGTCACCCCCAACGATACTCGCACTCTGGCCTTCTGGGACTTAGGTAAACTAGCTGGCGACTCAGACCCTCATCAGACTCAAAAGGATAATATTGCTATTGTACAGGAGTTACCTCCTAGTTTGGAAGGCAAACGATTATTTGGTGACTCTATTAACTCTGAGTTCAACCCAGTTCTTTCCAACAATTCGCCTCTTCCTTGGGACGCTTTTGTCCAATCTCACATTCAATTTAACTCAGATAAGCTACCTGAACTTCAACGTAGTTCTAATGCTATTTCTACACAAACAGTCACACAGTCTGTTCCATCAGAGTCTTCTGACAGTTTCCTGCTATCTTCAGCAGACGATTTTCTGGATTTGTCTCTAATTTCTGGTGGCGCTATCGTTTCAAATTCTTCTATCGATCCATTAACTTCGACAGAGTTTACTTCTGATTCTACTTCTTACTTCGATTTTTCAAATCAAGATCTTCCTACTATCAAAAAGGAAGATAGTATCACACCTTCTTCTGAGTTACCAGAAACTAATACATTAAAGCGTAACAGCAGTTCTTCATCCGATAATATGTCAACTACCATGGAGCCAGCTCGAACTGAAGAGGAGCGCAAGCGCCGCAACCGAGTTTACGCAAAGCGTTCGCGAGATCTCAAGAACCAGAAGTATAAGGAAACGCTGGACATTAACAAGGATTTACAACAGCAGTTGAAGCTGTTACAGGAGGAGAATCAGGAACTTAAATTGCAAAACCAGCAACTAAGCTATCAAGTCAAAGAATTTCTTCACAAATTTCAGTCTATTGAAAAAGATCTAGGGATTGCACGACTGCAATTAGGGTTTAATCAATCATCTAGTTCAACGCAAAAGCTGGCTTTTGTGAAGGACGAATAAAGTATTGATATAAGGTGGAAGTATGTGGGTTTTATTTTTATTCGGTTCATGACTTGACTTGACAACTACCTCATGGCTAAAGAACACAGGAGACTAGCCAATTAATTAATGACCCAACAATGATGATGACGATGATGATGATGACGATAACATTTTGGGGTAGTTAGTGTTTTTTTTTTTTTTTGTTACTTTTTTTCATATTTGTTTTGCTTTAATTGTGTTCGTTCAAAAATTTACATGTTACATATTTTTAAACAGTTCGTCTATCGGACATGTATCGAATGATGGATCCTTGACCAGTAACTTCCACAGTCTTTTCAAACCAAGTGAGGAGAATTCCACCATTTCCGTGAGCCTGGCCCAGAGGCGAGCCCATTCCCTTGTAGATGTACTTGATCAAAGTGTCTCGCTGATCAGCAGACAAACCCTCAACAGTAGATGTGATTTGGTTGGATCTAATAGTGGCCAATACCTCCAGCACAGCCTGGAAGTTGATATCCTATACAATATTAGTTGGTCAGGTCTTCAATTCAAAACTTCACATAATATAAAGCACATAAAAAGTAGTTTCACCTAAATAATTAAGATACCTTACTTACCTTGACTTGGTCATTACCTCCATATGGAGGGTCTTCAAGACCAGTAGCTAGAGCAGCCTGGTAGTTACCTTGCGATAGCAAGCCTTTGACTTGTTGTGCCAGAGCCGTCATATCAGCGACAGAAACTGCAGGGAGCGGAGGTACAAGATCTTGGAGAGTCAAGAACTTTTCAGTATCGTACTGGTCAACATTGATTCGGCGGAAATTGACGTCCATTGTATGATGCGTTTAATATCTCTGGGTGGAAGAAAAGAAACAAAAGATTCTAGGTAAAGGTCGGCTTGAGTGAAATCTGGGATTGTTGGCAGTAACTTAGGTGTTTTTTTGGAGGTGGGAGCGAAATGAGCTGGTTGATGACTAAGCTTCTGAAAATGATGGCTGGTACAATGATTCAGGACAGGGAAAGGAACGATTCAATGATACTTTAAAGACTTCTAAGGGTTTTAATAAAAGAGAAATTTCAATGCTATTGTTAATAATTGTATACGAGTGAGTAGATAAATTGTATTGGATGTCAAAATACAGCAGCCAGAGAAGTTATCTATAGCAGGAAGTAGACCCAGGAGAATTGTTTGGGATCTGTAAAACATATTAAACGTAGTTAGACTTAGCAAGAATTTAGGATATTCTTAATCTTGTAGATTTTAAGGAATTCTCTTGTAAATTAAATTCACATGAAAAGGTTTTCAAATGCTTAAGAATCCAAGTCATGACACTAAAGGATGTTTAGATTCTGTCAGATTAATTTGAACACTAGCTCCTCACTTCCTTACTATTTTAATTTATTCGGTATAGGAAATTTTGCCCCTTTTCCTCTCACTGTTAATCTAATATCATCATGATTGACTTACCTTAAGTGACATTGGGGGCCACTGAAGATTATCCTTTGGTTTTAGATCCTGTTGCCTTTCTTGCTATCACAAGCTCAATCTTTAACATGCCGACATGGAATCGAGCCTTCGACAATAATTCCAGGGCAAGGGCAATTTAAAAAGCCTTGTCTAATTTTTTTTATATTGACCTTCCCTAGCAACTTGACTCGCCGCTCTCCATTTCTTTCGTTTTAAGTCTTCAACGATAGAGAATATTTCTTGTATGATTTGATTCCATACTTGAACTAGCTGATTTCTTGTGTGACATCTTTTTTTTTGCTCCCTTCTTGCATTTTCACACAAAATGTCCCCAAATACCTTCTATCAAGATGGGTATTTCCAACGAATGCTCGTAGCTCCAGATGAGCGGGAACAACGTATAGAACGCTTATTCAAAGCACTTGACAGTACTAAAACTGGAAAAGTAGATGCTGATTCACTGCTAGAAACTTTTCGTGAGCATTACCATCCCCTTCCAAATACCGAAGAAGCTGTTGAGCATGTCATGTCTAGCATGGCGGAACGAGAAAATCCTGATTTCATTTCGCTAGACGATTTTAAACGCTTTATTTGTCTAACCGAAAAGCATATTGCTGTATCTTTCAAATCTCTTGATAGCAAACAAGACGGTCGTTTGGATCTCGACGAAGTTTATGGAGGCCTTACAACACTTGGCCTTGATATTGATCTGGAGCGCGCTGAACTGTTTTTTAATATTATTGATGTCGATGGTGACGGTTATATTTCTTATGATGAATGGACTCAGTTTTTATTTTTTGTCCCTATCGATGACGAACCTCCATTACGAGCTGCTTATAATTTTTTTGTTGAGGAGTTGGACCTTTCGTCTGAAGGTGATTTTTTTCTGAGTAGTGAAACTCTCAATGGATTGGGCTACTTTTTAGCTGGTGGATTTGCAGGAGTTGTTTCACGAACATGTACTGCTCCATTTGATCGATTAAAAGTTTATCTCATTGCTCAATCTGGGCCTTCCGTCAAGAAATCGGTAGTCAAATCTGCTGAAGCTGCTGTTGCTTCTGCTGTTGCATCCTCTGCGAAATCCCAACCAGGTCCCCTAGTCCGAGCATTCAAACATATTTGGAGCCAAGGTGGAATACGTTCGTTTTTTGTTGGCAATGGTCTCAATGTTATAAAGGTATTTCCGGAATCTGCCATGAAATTTGGCTCATTTGAAACGGCCAAACGATTTTTTGCCAGCCTAGAGGGTGTCAGCGACACTTCTGAAATTTCTCGGGCATCTACATTTTTGGCCGGTGGCTTTGGAGGTGTTGTAGCTCAGTTCACAGTATACCCTATAGATACGTTGAAATTTCGAATACAGTGCGAAGCCTTATCAACAACATTACGAGGAAACGAGTTACTGTTTAAAACCGCTAAACAAATGTGGAATGAAAGCGGCTTTCGAATGTTTTATCGAGGTTTGGGAGTAGGCGTATGTGGAATTTTCCCGTTCGCCGCAGTTGATCTAGGAACATTCGAGGCAATGAAGCGTGCATACTTGGCTCGCGAGGCAAAGAAACAAAATGTACCTGTTTCTGAAGTTCGACTTGGAAATCTGGTCGTGCTTTCAATGGGCGCCTCTAGTGGGTGTGTTGGTGCTACTCTAGTTTATCCCATCAATCTATTGCGTACCCGATTGCAAGCGCAGGGCACACACGCCCATCCTTATACATATACCGGATTTATGGATGTCTATCACAAGACTGTGGCCCGAGATGGGTACAAGGGTCTCTGGAGGGGACTTGCCCCAAATTTAGCCAAGGTGGCTCCGGCTGTTAGCATTAGTTATTTAATTTACGAAAACTCAAAGGCCTTACTAGGCCTGAATTAGCATGTAATTACCAGTAACTTTCTTGACCCTTATTTGGTTGAGTTTTTACATGTTACAAAAGGTATTGTCTGTTACTGATCATGAAAGAGTTGGAACTTTCTTTCAAGTCGGTAAGCAAAAAGTTATTCATTTATATTAATCTTTGTTTTATTTAATTTGTACAAAATACCAGCAGGCGCACGTTGTTCAAACATCCTTATTTATAAGATATGCCGAGAAATTTTGACTATAGGGCATTACTGAAAATATGGGCCCAAATCTTCGTTCTTAAATGCTGGCAACTTCTAAGTAATTGCTCCTTTCGCAATGAGCTCCAGAATGTAGTTACTAGGTAAACGGTTAAGATGGCCCAAGAAATTTTAAAAAATTATTATCGTATGCTTTAGGTCTATGAATTAGCTTTGCATAGTAAATTTAATCAACTAGTTAAGTTGCTCAAGACCTATGACGAGACTTGCTTTCAGTTTCCTCAGGTTATTACGGTAAACTACACCGTAACGTGTTTTTTTATAAAATTAAAGCCAAATATTTTAAGAAAGTATACTTTCGGCTTTACTGTGATTAAGAGGGAATATTGATAAATGATTCTGCGGCTATTGGTTAGTATAGTCAGGTGTGGCATTCTTGAATCATTCATTCAAAAATGAGACCGCGATCCAACAATTCAGATGATAACCAATTAGCACGTTTCAAAGAATACAAAGAGAAAACGATGGTTATGACCTACATTCACAAGCTCTCTATATTTAAATTATCATACTTACCCTCGGTATTTGTAGATGGAAAGCAATTTGTGTAACATCCATTATTTTCAAGGTCAAGTTGGGAGCATAACGCGTTTTGCTCCCCACCATCTCTAACATGACAGAAATATCAAATGACCGAAAGATCAAGGAGATCCAGTCTTCGTCTGTGCATCAAATCACATCTGGCCAAGTTGTCATTGACTTAGCTTCAGGTGTCAAAGAATTGGTGGAGAATTCCATTGATGCAAACGCGACAATAATTGAGATCAAATTTAAAAACTATGGCCTTGATTCAGTTGAGGTTATTGACAACGGAGACGGAATTGCTAAATATGACTTTGAAGGCATTGGCCGAAAGCATTATACATCAAAATTAAGGACGTTTGAGAATTTAACTATGGTCACAACGTTTGGATTTCGTGGAGAAGCCATTTCTTCGCTGTGTGCTCTGGCTCATGTCCAAGTTGTTACTTGTACTCAGGCACCCTTGGCTACGAAGCTGGAGCTTGATATAAACGGAGAAATCAAGAGTAAATCAGTATCTCCGGGGAAAAAAGGCACAACTATTACAATTTCAGACATATTTCATTCGCTACCGGTGAGACGAAAGGATTTACAGAAGAACATCAAACGAGAATTCATCAAGACCACTGCTTTACTACAGGCATATGCCGTGATCTGTCTAGGTGTTAGAATAATAGTTTCTAACACTCTATCCAAAGGGTAAGTGATAGTTATTTTAATTATTATTAGTACTAACAGTTAAATAGCAAAAAATCCGTCATGTTTGTATCAAACGCTAACAAAAGTCTCAAAGACAATATTGCAAACATCTACGGTGTAAGCTCTATAGAATCTCTTATGCCTTTAAACATATCATTTGAAATGGCTACTACTTCCAGCATTCTTCAAAAGTTTAAACATTCGGACGCAAATACAGCCCCAAGTACTGTTCAGGTTGAAGGATACATTTCGAAGCCAATATTTGGCAAGGGACGAAACTCTTCAGATCGACAGCTGTGCTATATCAATTCTCGCCCTTGTCTACTTCCTCAAGTAGCCAAAGCTGTCAACGATATCTACCGAAGTTTCAATAGCACGCAGTTCCCATTTTTTGTGTTAAACCTCAAGTTAGATACGGCTAGGTATGATGTTAATGTTTCGCCAGATAAACGAACTATATTACTGCATGGGGAAACCATGCTGATTGAGCTAATTCGAGAAAACCTGTCGGTGGAGTTTGAAGAAGCGGGACATTCTATACCAAAGAATACCGCAGTTAGCGGTCCCTCAGCGGGAAGGACTCAAGGAAGATTGTTTTCTTCAATGATCTCCCGCTTCACTAATGGCAACACCGAATCAGAGGAACCGGAAACTTCAGAGACAACCGAAGAGCGTGAGGACCCTAAGGACGAGAGTAGCGACAACCTAACAAAAGAGAAATCTGAGTCCCTCACCCCAAGAGGAAGTTTGCGTAATGAAGAAAGCACATACGTTGATCCTGATACAGATTTGAGTGATGACGAACTGTTTGTAACAGGTAGATCTCAAGAACTCATGACCCCAACCCCTCGAACCAGTATTCGTTCTGCTGCAACATTAGTCGACTTTCCGGCCTTTCCATCTACTGAAAAGCTTGACTTTAATGAGCCCGTGCAAATTACATCGTCTTCCCAAAAGGGCAAAACTGAGTACGTTAAATTGAAGAGACCAAGCGGAACATCAAGAAAATCATCGTCTAAAGGTTACAAATCGCGAGAATCAATGGGAACATCTAACAATAGATCGCTAACTGAGTTTGGCAAAGTGCTCAGGTACGTGAAGCCGGGCGATAATGAGACTGAGGGTAGCGAAGATGAGAATGAACGTGAAGATGAGGATAAAGAAATGGAAGATGTAGAAGTTGAATCTAGTGCACCTTCTCCTCCAGTGGCAGCGGATGAGCCTACTGAACAGAGTAAAGCTAAAAAGCCGGTATTTAGCCAACGAGCACAAGCTTCATACAGAAATCGCACTCATAATCTAGACTTGGCAGTTCCTGTTTCACTTAAAAAGATTCAAAAGGGAGTCAAACAACTTCAGAAGATCAAGTCTGCTGCACTCAAACCGAAAAGGACTACAAGTACAAAATCCAGTGCATTCAAACGTCTATCTGACATTACAGTTTCCGATATTGCTGGAAGTGAAGAACTGGTTGAAGGAATCCTGAACCTGTCTATTCATAAGGAGGACTTCTTAAAAATGGAGCTGGTGGGCCAGTTCAATTTAGGATTTATTTTAGTGACCAAGATCAATGAGAATACTGGTCAGAAGGACTTGTTTATAGTTGATCAGCACGCAAGCGATGAAATTTACAACTTTGAAAGGTTGCAACGAGAAACAATAATCCAGAAACAGCCTTTAGTAGTGTAGGTTAACTTCCGACAAACGTTGATATTATTGTTGCTAACATTTAATAAGGCCATTACTTTTGGATTTAACAGCCATGGATGAGCTTACACTGTCAAGTCATTTAAATATTTTTGAGTCAAACGGATTCAAAATTACAGTTGACGAGGAAGCTCCGCCAGGTAAAAAATGCCGACTTCAGTCCGTACCACTTAGCAAATCTACTACATTTGATGTCAAGGATATCCATGAGCTTATTTACTTGATTGATACGCATCCTGGTAACCAATTTCTTAAATGTTCAAAACTAAGATCGATGTTTGCCATGAGAGCATGTAGGTCTAGCATAATGATTGGCAAGTCGTTAGCACCTAAAGTGATGATTAAAACAGTGAGGCACTTGAGTGAACTAAATAAACCTTGGGTAAGTTTGTGTTTTTGACCATGATGTTCATAAGTAAAGCTAACTTGTGAATTCTAAGAACTGTCCTCATGGACGTCCGACTATGCGGCATCTTGTGAATCTAGGACAATTTGAGGGTCAAGTAGATGATTTTATATAAACCAAGCATAAATTTAGTCATTTTAAATCTTAAAGGTATGTAAGAATAAAAAAATAAAAAAAAAGACAAATGTGATAGATAAATAAACACCATAAGATAAACCTCAATTAGATTTGAACATGGTATGCGTTCAGTATATTTGAAATATATTTGTCATATAGCATTGAGGGTATAACAATATAAGGTTCTTAGGAATTACCTGTTTTTTAATATTTAAAGGTGAGATTAGCATTGTGAAAGTGTTGAGGCTTTGGTGGTTGATAGTTTAAGTTCAATTTTAAAATATTGAAATAGGAAAGAAAAACAAAGGCTTAACACAAGCAGTTTATTTCATTTCAACATGAAAAATATGTAGATTTACCATTCTTTAATGGTATTTGAATAGTAGATATACTGGTGATATTAAGACTCTTGTGTTGAAGAAATAACTGCTCAAATGACTTCAGTACAAATTGGACCGCCAAATCTAGGTAATATAGACCCTACTATATTAGCAGTTGCCAAGTTTCTTCGACGGAGCTCCATCTTGAAACAGCGTAAAGGAATCATATATAAAAAACGACAAGACTTTTTTCGAGGTAATACGTTTATTCAGTTGCAGTTGTCGTCCAAGCTAACAGTGGTTTAAACAGTTAAACGAGGAGTTCGTGCGCTACTGTCTCAGGAATACCTAAATGCAGCAGGGAAATTGAATTCTCATTTACCAGAGATATCAAGTCAAGACCAAGCAGTGGAAATACTGAAACAGCTTGTAATTAATCAACTTGCATTTCAAGTCAACAAACTTGACACTGAAGACGCCATAGTGCTTTTAATGAAACCAAGAGCCGGTGTTCCTTGTTTACAAATCAATTATGACCAACAGTTTGGTGATGACAATTATATTTGTTGGTTTTATGAAGCTCCAGTTGGTATCATGACATATGTATATGCAGTCAGTGTGCTTGTGCTTATATTTGGGGTCATCCTATTTCCATTGTGGCCTCTCCCAATGAGACTTGGAATTTGGTACTTGTCAATGGCGTTTCTCAGCTTGGTAGTTGCATTTTTTGGTATTGCACTTCTAAGACTGGTTGTGTTTATCTGTACCTGGCTTGTTATTAAACCAGGAATTTGGATATTCCCCAACTTGTTTGAAGATTTAGGAATTATCCAGAGTTTTATTCCAATTTGGGCCTGGCATGGGGTTGATACGATGAAAATGCATCGGCCCAAGAAACGTATAAGCAAAAAGAGGAAGCTAGCCAAGTTAGAGAAGCAAAGGGTTAAGGACGAGCAGATGAGAATAATGCAGGAGGCAGAGAAGGAATTGCAAGTCACGTTGGAGTTGATAAATGCCAAAATTCAAGCCATGACAGAGGAACGAGAACAGAGTGGTAAGCCTATGGAGCCAGATGAGATTGCTCAACTAGGACAGCAGTTGTTTTCCAGCCATCTTAGTTCCGTAGTGCAAATGCCAGATGAAGAGCCAGATGAAGAGCCAGATGATACTGAAGATGATACTGAAGATGACGGTGGGAATTTGGAAATGTACTAGTATGAGGGTTGCTGGATGTACCAAGGTAATTACCAACAAATGTTATTTATATGTGTGTATGGAATAGGAAATCATCGTCAGGTACATGGCATTATAGTTCAGGACCAAGAATTCCACATTTTTGGTCGTCTTCTTCTTTTTTTTTTTTTTTTCTTTTAGTAAAAATGTGTATGATGTTTAAAGTTTCAAAGACCTGAAAACAAAAAATCCTTTATGACCGTGGTTATGATTATAAACCACATACTAGATTGAGTCTAACCATACATGAAAACCGCAGGCACGGAAACCAAAAAACACCGATTTGTAACAAATCAAAGTTGAAACAACTGGTGGTACAAGAACGGATAGGATGAAGGAAGATTTTTGTCTAAGAGATCTGAAGACGAAGGTACTGCTGCCCAGATGTCCACAGACTTGCAAAGATCTCCAGAGGTTTCTGAACTGGTAAGATTCAAATCTGTTTGTCGTACAATTCTTCCACATTTGTCTGTTTTTTGGGGGCGCCTGCCTTGAATGAAGATAGTTTGGTGCACCATAGAAAACATGAGCTTAACTTAGCGTAACTCGAATTAACCTAACTGAGTAACCACACAAGATTATTGCTGGTCTTGATGTTTAGGACTTGGTGATGTCTTTGAAACCAAACATTCGCATGGTTCACGTTGACTTTGGCATTTAGTTGTAGTTAGCATCAGCTGGCATCTCAGATAATAATTTCATATAATAAAACTCGCAGATAATAATCTCAGATAATAATCCCAGATAATAATCTCAGATAATACCATGGAAATTTGTTTTTTATTTTATTATTTTGGTTCTTTTTTTACAATAATTATCCACCCGACATGTACATGCATCTCAGACAATGCTACGTTAAATGCTCATCACATCGCATCGTAAACAACCGCCTTTAATGTAGTTACTTTATGTTAATTTGTGCGTTTCCACGTTAGCACCTTTTTTATTTTATTTTATTTTGTTTTTGTTTTTTAACTCACCTCGTGCCCCACCAACACCACTTTAAAGAGTTTAAAACCACCACAACCAAGTAGTGTTTTTTTCCCTTTCTGGAGAGAGTGTAGACCTAATTATTTTTCAAGTCGAAAATTATAGTCAAACTACTGGAGAAGCTCTACAAAAAGCCTTGAACAGTACTAAAAGTGCTAAGAGGCCTTTAGAACATTTTACATTTCAACTGTGGAGACAAATCAAATCAAATAAATAAACCGATGAATAATAAAATCAAAAACAGACTCTTGTATTTACTCTATTCAATGGTATTCTATGGCAGCATTAATTATAATATTATTTCAAATATATAGATACTGAATATTTTGTATTCTGAAGCGGTTCAGATAATAACCAAACATTGTCCAAGAAAAAAAAACTTTCAAAGTATTGGTGCAGATTTCACATGGAGTATAAGCATGTCACAGTAATGTACTGGCTACTTTTGTCTAATAAATAAAACAATGGAGGTACCATCAAATATATGAGAAAAAGTTGTTTGTTTGTTTTTTTGGATATATCGTCGGTTGGTGGTGGTTTTTATATTTTGTGTCTTGTCAAGGCCCACGTTTGTGACACACAAAGATTGTATTTCACGTTATGAGAAGTTAAGTCCATTCACACTTTCATCTATTTCGTAAAGTCTTGAAAGTAAATAATAAACAATAAACGATAAAGAAAAAAAGCACTCTTAAGTCAACCATATATACTGCATTAGCTTTTAAATTTCATTTATTTATTTATTTACTTATTTATTTTATTTTAAATGAGACCCAGCCTAGCACTACTTCTACTTTGGCTAGCGGCCTCTCTCTTCTCGCCCGTAACCTCATTCTCAGTGCTCCCTCGACACTTTACTAACCCATGCGACCTCACGGGAAACTCTTGGATTCCATATACTGGATACCGCATTCAGCGAGAAGTTACATTGGTGCCCAAGCAAGGTCAAAGTCTCCTTACGTCAATGGTGCTGTTTTTCAAAAACAAGGCGAACAAGGAATCCAAAACTACAAGCAAGTTTGATATCGTAGACCATGTACTAGTGACGAGATGTGATCGTGGGCTGGTCATGTATGAGGCTGCATCCAGAATTTATGCCAGTACCAGCAGTAACAGCACGAGTAGCAGTAATGGGAACAGGGAAAACAGCCTGTCTGAAAATATTTGGAATACTACGGTATGTACCATACCTAAAAACAAGCCCACAGATGAAGAAACCATTTTTTCAAACGCAGAAAATGAAGGATGGTTTGGGGCCGACAGAATGAGAGAAAATGAAGTGAGAGTTAAAAAGTACGGAGCAGAGCCGATTTGTTTTAGACTTGCTCGGCGTATCAAGTATCTTGAGCACAATAGCCACGAGCTCCGCAAACTCATTCCAGGCACCATTGTGGGCGCACTTTTCGAATGCATGCAAGACATGCCTCCGTCATTGTCTTCTCTGGAAACAGCACAATTACAGCAGCGACAACCTGCCACCTGTACAAGGCAAAACATACGGCCAGTCCTGCCTTTGGTTGCAGATAAGCCATTTCACGTATGGACTCGGCTGGTTGGTACACCAAACTCAGGCGGAGGAGTTTCTATTCGAATCCCATTGTTTTTTACGCCAGATATCATGGATAAACAGTACCCACACATAAACACTCGATGGGCAATGCATCCTGGGACAAGCAGGCTCCGGCTGCCGCATTACACTAAGCAACTTCAGTTAGACCGAAACTGGGCCCGTAGTATTGATCCTTTTGAGCAGTATGTGCATAAGAGTGAGTAGAAGTATGTAGGTAGCATGGGCTGTATAAAAGAATGAGAATAGATGTTAATCATACCAACATTCCAGATAATAAAAATTATCCAGTATATATTGTTGGTAGTTTGGTATTAATGATTAGAGACGTGAACTATTAAATACCAACCAATATAATTAACAATCAATAAATGTTACAAGGAATCAGATGGAGATGAAAAACAAGCTTGGTCAGGACTTGTGCTTGATATTAATTAATGTAGTGTAGATTGAAATGAATTGAATAACTACACGTTGGATATATATATTAAAATAAACGATAAACAATCAACAGGTAAACCAAGATCAAAATGAAAAACCCCAATTTTTTTCTTCTTTCCTAACATTAAATTATATCGCCAATGTCCCTTTAGTCTCCATATATTCTACACCTTTAATTTTCCAAAAGCTCCACTCTGTTTTTGGTTGTTTTTTCTTTCTCTTCTTCTTTTCTGATATCTACACTAACCGAGTTATAAGTTCCACCAGAGAGTCAAACAGTTTCTGCTTTAGGAATGAATCAATAAGTGAGAAATTGAAATCAGTAGACAAGTTTGTTTTAGGGCATCTTTTAACTGTTATTGTGGGATGGTGATGATGTGATGAGCTGAAAGAAACCACTCAAGAAAAGAGGATATCCACCGAGAGCTGGTATAGTACGTTGGAGAGTTAATAGTGCATACACGATGTAGTGGATTCTCACATTGAAATATTATTATCATCACCGCCATGTAATTCTATGGTATTTCATTTATTTTATTTAATTATTTAATTATTTAATTATTCAATTATTCAATTATTTATTTGTTCCATGGCCTAGTGTGAAGTTGTTCAGTACAAGGTGAATAAAGAGAATTCCTGGAAGAGAGCCGTAAGAGCCAAACGGAAACGAATGTTCCATGCAATCCTTTTAGACTATGAGGCAATGTCAACTACTACTACTACTACTACTACTACTACGACTAGCAGCTCATTTAGCTGCTGGCTGTGTTCATGGTGAGACTTCTGGTGCTTTGTTGGTGAGTTAAAGTTCAAATCGAATCTAAACGAGCAAAGTACTAGAAAATATAATATAAAATAAAATGAAGTAAAATATAAATAGTATCCACTTAAAACCATCCATTTCATCCAACTTATAGATGACGATATCTCATTACAAGTCCTTTTAGAGTAAAAAATAAAATTTTGGTGCTGTTGCAATCGTTTTTTGTTCATGAACTCCTACATTAAACTATTTTCATTATATAAGAACACGGAAAATAAAATAGAAATAAACAAACTTTCATAAAAAATATCTCGTATATTAGGCTTAAAAGGAAATATATCATGTCTGTACACTTTGTATTATTATTTACTCCATCTTTTATTGTTTGGGTTTGACTTTATATTTTTGTTCCATGGTCGTATTTAAATTATTATTTATATATCAGATGTATTATTTATATTATTTATATTATTTATATTATTTATATTATTTATTATTTATTATTTATACTCTACAAGACTTTACTAGTTTTGTGAAATTATGATTTGTTGAACGCAACTTGAACACTTGAAAAAATAAAAATATTTTTTTTACTTTTATTTTAGACTCCTAGCAGTTGAACTCTGTCTGTTGACTTGGTTTCTTATTTATTCCTAAATATAAGAATTAAAATTTGTTTTCTATTCACCTTGGCTCGTTTGATATTAGTCCGAACTAACGTCGTAATATAGTCTCATTCATCTTATCCAGGTGCTTGAGATCAATGTACGAGATAGAAACGGTTACTGAGGAATGAGCAGCATCATCTACACATCCGCAATATCTGGTTCCTATTCCTTCTGTCTGTGCATAAGGTTATCCAACAATACGAAAGAAGCTGGAGTTTAAAGCCAACGCGCGCGCATGGCATCACGACGACACATGAACATGTAAACAGATGTTTAGAGTAGAGTACACTTGAGATGATTCATTCAACCAGCAGCTGGCAAATAATTAAAAGCTCCTTCAAGTTGTTTGTTTGTTTGTTTGTTTGTTTGAGTAGGATATTGTAACATTGAACTCATCTGCTAACCAAGACAAAATGTAAAGATCTGGCTGCTTGGTATATTATTGCTCTTGTTGTTCTCTTCATGCGCCAGCCCAAGCGAGGTTCCTAGTCTGTAACTCTCTGTACATGGAGCAACTCAAGTCTTCTTCCACCACCAGGTTTTTCTGTTTCTTTTCATCAGACAAATAATATTAAATTTAATAATGTCTCTATCAAAAATCACAATGTAGCCTTCCTGTCTTGACTCTCCTTGACTTGGCCTCCTTGAATTAATGACCGCTTTTCTTTAAAATAAAATTAAACCACTCGGCTAGTTGTGTGTTTTTACTTTTTGGTTAGTATAACGTAATAATGCCGGGTACCACAAAGATCAAGAATATGAGTAGGTTTAATATCTGATTCCAAGAACCACTCATGATGGTAACTCCCCCTCCTCCTTTTCCAACTTGACTTGATCCATGGTTCTGGCGTGGTCTTCAAGTCCTGGCGCGATTTACTAAAATAATATTTTACCAGAAATAAGGCAACACCGCCCTGGGTGGTGGGTAGAAGAAGAAAAAAAAAACATTCTGGAAGTTTCAAGTCGCCTACTGAAAGCAGCTACATTATTATTTTGGTATCTTGGTTCATTCATGGTCTTAGCGTAGCTATGAGGAAGGTGTTTCAGTCATCGAGGTCTTGGAAAGAATGCACATAGTCAACATATATACCCAGTAGTTAAATATCTCTTGATCATTTCATAATCAGAGTTACGTAGCTTAAATGAAATTTATACCTCCCTCATGACTGACCTTTAGTCAAGGTTCTCCCGTAACACATCCAAATTCGTATTTGCTCTCTTTTGTCTTTAAAGTAGTTATCCCTGTCTAATTGCTCCTCTATGACTTGAACTTTCCATATCTTCGGATGTTTGTGTGTTCATGGAGGGGTATATAACCTTCTTATTGGGAATGTGCTTTGGTTTAAGGCTTGATGCTACTACGACATTGACCAGGAATATAAAGTCTACGTGGGCCTTGAGGACGTAAAGATGGTCAGCAAGGCCACAGACCTCATTAAGGGATGAACTAAATTAAAATAATTATCAATAAATAAATTAATAGAAACATTGTTAAATTTTCTGAATACTTCTCATAAATTCCATCGTTACTGATCAGTATATCAGTCTGCTAATTAGATCTCAGAATTAAGCAAAGTCTCAGGTACAGAACGCCAACTGTTTAATTATCCATTGCTCAATTCACCAAAAAAAAAAAAAAAAGCTTTGCTGATACTCAAGCATACAATCCCATGTTTTTTTGCAAGATGTGGAAAGTTTTTAAGTGCCCTAAAACTTATTATCTTGCTTTGGGTTTTCTGTAATCTTATGTTAATAGAAGGCCAATTTTTTTTGCGGTGATTCCAAGCATCTACTAGTTCTACTTTTATATGTTCTATTGCCCACTCAACTGATTGTCGATCAAAATTCAAGATATATATATGGTCTTTGATATGAGTCTCTCTAGCCTCAACCATGTATGTCTGTTATTTTGTTTGTTTTATCCTGAAAACATTGGCGTAGATCTTGATTCAAGGGACTAAACTAAATCTTTGTCTATCAGGCACAAATCTCCATAGTATTCTATCGCTTCAAGTACTGGAGATCTCCCTAATAGTAAGACACTAGGGCTTTAATCCTCTTCTCCCTATCCTGTTTGGTCTTGTCTTAGAACTCTCTTGAATTAAAATAATAGTAATAATATTATAATCCAGCTTGGTCATGTCTTTCTTACACTTTAAACGCCGGGAAGCAGGTCTGACTTAATTAGTATGTACTCCCATGTACTTCTTTACAACTACATCATGTACAATCCCTTCTTTTTTATAGATATTTAAGACTTTCTGGTTAGGCTAACTTTTGATTGTTTACAAGCTAGAATCAATCAAAGTATAAGACTAGGTATAAGACTAAGAGAATCGATTAATAGACAAACAGGTATTGTGCCTTGCCTTCTAGAGATTTACTCTCGTTTCAGCTCTGTAGGTTATCCTCATTAAAATTGTTTTGCTTCCGAACCAAGAGGTACGGAGGCTCTTGTGATTCTTCTGAAAGCGCAATTTTAGAGACATGATAATTGGGGTCGAAACGTCTTTTACGTTTCTAGATGAACATACATGAATTAGAATGATTTCTCAACAAACAAACATTGCACACCAATTGCCTAGTCTTTCAGTTGAGACTAAAATATATTTAAATCTCTTTGCTATAAATTTAGTGTACAAAGAATCAATTGTTTGGCTTATAAACTTGCAAACAGTATATCAGTCCAACTTGCCATATATTCATTCCAAACTATTCAATTCACAATGAAAAAGTTAAAAAGAAACTTTTGTTACATGCGTCAGCCCGGAGTCGAACCGGGGGCTCGTCGATGGCAACGACGAATTTTACCGCTAAACCACTGACGCTTTGGAACCTGAAAATGCTGTTCACAAGAGTACGCAAAGTCAAACACTAATAATTTGAAAAGTTCCCGTATTACCTAATATCAACCACGTACTTACGTGATAAAGTTTTTAACTACCATCTCATCTACGTTTTTTGTTTGTTTTGTTAGTCCCAAATTTGTTCTAGAAGACCTCAGCACAAAAACCCAAAACCAAAACCAATTCAATTTTATTATGGGCCATTTCATCACACACCCCCAGGTAAAAACGAAATAAAAAATGAAAATATGAACCAAAAAAAAAAAAGGTTTGAGTGTGGAGGGAGTAGTGCAAGTGTGGATATTTCTTAATGAAGAGAGAGAAAGAGAGATGAAGAGAAAGTAGCAATAAACAAACAAACAACGTTAAACTACATGAATCAAAAGAAAAAGCCAGAGCCAAAGCCAAAACCAAAAACCATATATCAATGCCCTTGAATGGCAATAACAACAGTATTTGCGATATAGTTAGTTAAAGAAACCAAAACCACCTTAACATAACGCCTAAGAATATATAACCTATCACTCCTTTTTTTTTTTTTTTTTTTTGTTCTAATTCATGGTCAATGTAATTGAGATGGTTTGAAGGTGGAGGAAGATGAATGGGGTTATAAGTCTCAGAGTGTGTTCAGTGTGTCTGAGTATGTTTCTTCTTAACTTTGTTTTATTTATTTTTATTTTTATTTTAATTTTTTTAAATTTTTTTTTTTTTTTCACCACTTTTGTTGGCCTAAAATGAGATTGCCTAAACAAGAAGTGGGCTGAAGCGGCTTCTGCTAGGTAGATCCACTCTTTGCAGCCGCTCAAGCCGAAGTTGGGAACACAAAAACAAAAAGAGTAGCACACGCGAATTAAAAGGGTGGCAGGCAACTAGGGCCAAAGAGCTTATCATGAGGAATCATTAGCAATGAATGATGCTTAAAAAAAGTGGTTTTATATATTGAAATCAAAAATTCAAAAGGAATCAATAAGGGGTCCTTGAGAATGGACAGATTGTTGTAATTAAAGTCCAAGGTTATGGTCATATCGACGCATAAAGATGATAAAGGATATATTGGAAACTACGGGATCTGTAATCTAGAAAGAAAGAAGAAACCCCAAAATTCAATACCCAAGACGTCTGGCCGGGTGCTTATCCGCGATTTGAACGGCAAGTTAGGACGATAGTTTATTCTATATTGCTTGATAGTCGATATTCACTCATCTAAACAAGAAACACTAGTTCAACAGGGTATCAAAAAACACTAGACAAATCTGAGAATCAAGACGACGGTTTACGAAACTTGCCAATTATCAATTGAATTTAATTGGCATGGCAATATCACCATTAGCTACAACTGTGAGCCCCCCATTAAATATGGCCCAATACAAGAACCAAAACGAGAAGCTGTGCCTGTTGTTGTGCTTTGACCCATGTAAAATCATATAGATATAGATAGTATACCCCAAAACGATAGGTGGAATATAGGTTAACCATATATTAGACTATTGGATCATACATGGACCTTGTTCAAAAAAGGATCTGGTACAATTGGACAGGTATAAAACAGCATATACAAACCACGATTACTGATAAAGCTTAGCCTAACTCTGAGTTAATAAGCTGGAAGCCGAAAACGAGTAGTTGGGACCTTGGTCTAATATGCATCTAGATACACTTCCCAGCCTTCTTGACCAGAAACCTATCTTACAAACAGACACACACATCAACGCTCTCTCTTGTTCTCTCTAGCTAGTTGCAGTCACCACCCATTGCCTTGGTATAGGTTAGTGTGTAGGTGTATCGGTTGAGTGGGGGGAGGTCATGAACCAATAAACTAAAAAACTAAAAAACTAAAAAACTAAAAAACTAAAAAAAAAAACAAAAAAAACTAAAAAAACTTTATATGCATCTGATTGTTGTTTTTTCAATACTTCTTCGTATTCTGATCTGACAGTGTTGTGCCCTTTTCTTCTCCTGGAGGCAGTGGGAGATGATACAGGGTTGCTTGTTTCTGGAATATGGGGATAAAGGCAGGCGGAGGAAGAAGGTTTGATTTAATCTTTGGTAAAAGGGCAGACAACAGGCAGGCACGGATGCACGCAGCATTCGAAATTGACAAGGTTAGTATAGTGGTTAGCTTTAAGAGTTGAGGTATTGACGGAACGAGGGTTTTAGGTTAACTGAACAAAAATTTCATATAGGAAAAATGAGTGAAAAAAAAAAAAACACTGCTACCTGGGCTGGTTTAACCTACCTTTTCCAGAGACCGGTTTGCTGTATTAATGTTTCAACCTATAGAGGAAAGAAATGAGTTTTTCTTCCTTTACTTTTGCCTTCAGTAACCATAAACCAAGAGAAAAACAAAAAAACCAAATAATTACCAAGATTGAGAGGTTTTCGTTTCATGGTAGTTTGACAGGTGCACAGGACAGGGCATGCTAGCAGTTGGCGATGATGATCCGTGTTCAGAATTGGAACCTGACTACATAATAAATATTTTAACTGAGGGAGTGGTGCCTGAAGCAAAAGCAAAAAGCAGCAGAAAGAAAGAAGAAATAAAAACAAATAAAGTACCAGTACACACTCAGTTGTTTTATGTTATGGCCACACTGAGGTCCATAACCGCCAAATAGTGGAGCCTCTAGACATGACCACTTTGAACATGGACCAGTTGAGTATTAGAAGAAGAAAACAGAAACCAAAACCGAAACAAAATAGGGTCATCAAGGCCATACGGTAAGAAAACTCTTTGGACAAAAGAAGAAATACAGACGAGCAAAAACAGACGAACCACAAACTTTCAAACCTTAAGAAACTTAAAGACTTGCTCATAATCAGGCATCTTCTTTTCTTTGAATCTTATAAATCTTAATTCAGCTCCAACCAACAAGTATACACATGGAGAAAGAGATGGATGATTCATTTATCCGTTCATGTATACACTACCTACGTATAATCAATAAAACCTTGGATATATAGAACTTGCTCAATACCATACCCGCTAATATGATGATATCAAGAACAAATATGGCGATCTGCACTAAACGCCTATGTAAACACATTAATCCATGGTCGTTTCTCGAGTCTCTCGAAACTGCCTGGGTATACGGGATTTCTTCCAGTTTGTTTTGGTGTGGATTCAGCAAACCAAAATGTAATTACTTGACAAAGAATGACCAACATTTACACAACAACAACTTCCACCATTAGATCATACAGTCACCAGTGAGAACTCTTTGAGACTTGACACTTGCTTGATTGGTCCATGCGCGTGAGGCATAACTCTTGAAAGTTTTGAGTGAGTGAGTGAGTGTGAGTAAGTGTGATTTAGAAGTCCAATTTCACTTTTGCTCGAAGCTAGATTAAGACGCCTACTTACCTTCCTCCTCTTCGTTCTTCTCCCCCCTGATACTTTATTGTTATGATTTCTTTTGTCTTGATGAGTTGTAAACACACGAGAGCAAGCGCGTGTTCGCATGGTAATATTGAGCGCGGCAGCAGAAGCAGCACCAGGTGGGTTGCCTAGGCCATTGACTTTGTATTTATTTTATTTCCAAACTCTCCGTATGGTTAAGGCAGGTTCATGTGTTGACCTCTAAAACCCAGTTACAAAGAAGGCACTGTAAGGAACCACTACCTTCAAGGAACGACCGACCCAGCCAGCCCATCTCTACTGACATAACCGTAAGGAAAATTAAAGGAATAATGTAATAGACAAACCTGGCATCCAGCATGAAAACAAACATCATCATCGTATCATGGTTTAAACTAATGACTCGGATATATACCTTTTAAACCAGATTAGTCTTTTCATCACACAATTTATTTTGCTTTTTTTTTTTCAAAATTGACAAAGTCTACTACGAAATGTAATACAAGTAAACTGACCCACAGAAAAGTCAACCAAGTTGTAGACTGAGAAGGGGGGATGAGGACATTAAACTTGGCTTTGGCTTGCTGCCTAGAAACGACGATGATTACAATTTAAAGACGGTCAGAAGAGGAAGGGCTGGTCAGACAGACAGAAAGGTAAAAGTAGAAGAAATGTGGGAACCAGAGAGATGAAATAGGAGAGTCTTAGAGTAAAAAAGAGTTTTCTCTATTCTGCTGTTTGAATATCAATCATTCAATGTATGAAAATCTAATATGGGGGGGTCAAAACTAAGGTAAACTAAGGTCAGAATTGGGTTGAGGTTGGGTTGAGGGCTAGGGCTGCGCATTTAAGTAGTGGTCCTTGACCCTCTTTTCTGCAGCCAGGTGGCCCTAACCCAAAGTCATCGCCACGTGCACCTGGCCTGTTCTTTTTTGCTTTCAGTGTTTGCTGTTGTGGGAGAGAGAAAGGGGAGGGAGAGTGAGGTAGGTGGTGGGTGGTGGTTCTTACCCACAGTCCACTGGGCTGGGGCTGTTACTGGTAGGTCCTATAAGGTTAGATTATGGACTTGGCCCTGGATGGGTTTATTCATCTGTAATTGCTGTCAAGCCATGAAACAACTACCAGTGTATCTCCCATGTCCTTGTCGACGACCAGTTCACACTGAAATCGAGCTTCGATCCACTGGGGATCTACTTGAGATCTACTTGGATCTACTGAGATAGACTTCTATGGAAACAAAAAGAACACCTATCCACCCACGCACCCGGGACTACTTCAGGTACATTGCCACATTATATCACGCTCTCATATCCCATGTCTTTTTACATTTCCACACATTCCACTGGCACTTGAAAAAGGTTAATCAATATCAACTTATTGTACCAGAAGTCAGAGAGAGAGAGGTTTATAGACTTGGGAAATAATCTCAATTCATTTTCTGACGCAACAACCCACTGTAGCCTTGTTTATTTATTCATTTTTATTTTTATTTTTATTTTTATTTTCAAGTCTTGTTTCTCTGATTTGAATGATTGCGTTCAAAGTATAAATATATAAATATCAAAATACATGAAAACATGTTTATATTATTTATATTTTCATATGGTTTATATTTTTTAATAATTATAATTATTATGCTTGTTTATATTTATTTCAGATGGCCATGGGGCATTCAACTGTTTGCTCGTGCTCTTCTTTTAGACACCACGTTTGAAGGATGCGCATGCTCCATCCTAGATCCATTCTAGATCCATCCAAACGTTTACTATTGGTCTGTTGAGTAACAAGTAAACAAGTCACCGCCATCACCAAGTGAACACGATGTGAACACGATGTAGACACCAAGTAAACACCAAGTAAACACCAAGTAATCACTAAGCCGTTCAAGTAAACAAACCCTCAAAAGAGCAATACCCAAACAAATAATCTGAATTCAATGTAGACAGACACCCCGTCCCTAGGAGGTTACGAAGCAAAATAAACATATAACTTTGCTTCTATAGCCATATGCTCAAATCTTGATACAGAGTCACAGACCGTTTGGTACTCATGTCAATTCATAAAGTATCAGAATGGCTGGCAGGCGGTTGTTTTTGGATTCTCACGGCCAAAGAGAAACTTCAAAAAGCATTAAAACGTATTTTATTCATTACATGACTTCTAAACATGATATTAGCATTGAAAAAAAAAGAATGATAATAATAAAAGGGAATATACTGTATATATATGTATGTTTGAAATCAAAATGAAATATACAAAAAGACATTGCTCATTCGTTCACTCGTAAAGGCAAAGCAGGTAACAATGATGAAGAGAAAAGTCAGGAATAATAAGATTAAGAAAAAGAAGAATAACAAATAAATGATAATAAAAAATAACAAGAATAAGAGTAAGAATAAGAACAATAATCAAGAAAATCAAAGCCACCAAGAGCTCGACTGGTGCCAGTTAAAATTATTAACCACCAAGTCTTGTGCATGTTTTCAGATCAGTAAAAGTGGGTATAACAAATTGATTTTCTTTTTTTTTGTTCTTCTTCTTCAAGAGAATTAAAAAGAATTTTTTTGGTTTTTTGACATAGTTTTGGTTTTTGGTTTTTGGTTTTTCTGGTATTTATTTTTTTGGCTTTTTTTTATGTTGTTGTTTTCATCCTGGTAATAATAATAATAATAATAATAATAATAATAATAATAAAACAAAATTTTATTTTTCTTCTTTCCTTTCTGTGTATGATATGTGCGGGCGAGTCTGCGTACTCCAGTTTGGGGGTCCATGTGTTGCAATACCACTTTTTTGTTTTTTCATAATACCTCTGAGACAATCCCATGTGCTCTTCTGCTTGACTAGTACTACTATGAGTACTAGTGCTACCGTTGATGCTACCGCTGCTATTGCTACTGCTGTTGGCTGGCCACGGCTGAATTGTTGTACATTTCAACCGGGCCCTCTAGTTGTTGATGCTGGGGTTGTTGTTGTTGTCGTTGTTGCTGCTGCTGTTGCTGCTGCTGTCGTTGTTGCCGTAGTTGGTGATGGTCCTGTTCTGGACTTGAAACATTGGTTGTTGCGGGAGATGGAGCTCCAGAGTTAGCGAGAGGTGCTAGTTGATGCTGTTGATGCTGCTGTTGACGCTGTTGATGCTGCTGCTGCTGCTGAGCATGTTCCTGGTAGGAAACGATAGTACCATTTCCAGTTTCAGTCATGGGTGATGGAGGTGCTCTAGCTGTAGTAACTGGCATCCCCGTACTTGACGATGGCTCCATGGAAGGACCTGCAACAGAACTTACAACCGTGGTCACCGTAGCAGCAGGAGCACTATTGACACCACTAACTCCGCCGTTAACAGTAAACGAAGAAACAGGCCCACTTGATGAATGATAAAATGAACCATACTGTGGCCCCGAGTTTGACGCTACCACAGCCTGTCTGGGTGACTCGTTAACCATGCCTGCTCCCACTACATTCGAGCGAGGAGATGCAGGATAGATATTAGTGTATCGCATTGTACCATCCTCCATGGGAGGAAGTAGTGATGGCTTCATGGGATCTGGCTGGTATATAGCCAGCCCCTGACCTGAGCTGGTCTGGCGGTAGAAATTATTCGTTGGTCCTGGGTAAGTGGGATATGCATAGTTTGACGATGATGAAGAAAGCGACGATGACGGCGAATGCTTGCTGACAGTGTAATGCTGTTGTTGTTGCTGCTGAAGCTGCTGCTGGAGCTGTTGCTGCTGAGGTAGTTGAGTGTAAGTAGGTGAATATCCTATTGGAGCTGAGTTGGAGACCGGAGACGTCAAGGGAGATGCACCTAGGGTTGGAAGCGGTTGCTGAGGTGGAGGGAGTGACGGATGTGAAGTGTTGTTGAGTGTTGCTGGGGTACCAACTGGTGAATTTCGAATTTGGGGCAATTGCAATTGTAAGGGAGGGGGTTGTTGATGTTGTTGCTGCTGTGGTTGTTTGGGGTTATAGTATTGAGATGATGTGGCTGCCATAGGGATACCTGGATAAAAGTATGGCATTCCTGCTGCCGCTGCCGCTGCCGCTGCCGCTGCCGGGTCTGAACTTGTCATAATTGGCCCATAGTAGGGTTGAGGAATAATGCGCTTGGGAACTCTAGATACCGCTGCACACTTGCCAGTAACCTGAAATTTCGCTAGGCATCTGGCGTAGTGTCGTTTAAGAATATCACTGCGACAAAATGTGTCTTGACATATTCTACACACATGAGGACGATTGCCAGTATGCTTCATATAATGTCGCTTTAGATGTTTGAAGTGCAAATAACTCTTGTCGCAAGTCACACACTGGTACTTTCCTTCCTCGTTCTTGAAAGACTCCATATACTCTAGGCTAGGCCCAGCAGTACGTGACCGCAGTCGAGATGGATCGTATGAGGGCTGAGACGATATATATGAATTCATGGCGATATAGAGAGAGATGATTAAAAACAAAAGGAAAAAAAATATATAAACCAGAGTCGAGGAGGTATGAATATATATAAAGTTGCTGAGGTTTGTTTATATTCAATCAATTGCAACAGTAGTTTATTATATTTTTTTTTTTTCAAAAAGTGCAGGGAATCATCGTTCACTTTTCTTTTTATTTAACTTTTATTTTATATTTCTTCTTTTTGGTTTTTCTTTTTTTCAAGATTTTTTTTTTTTTGCACATTACTTTTTCCTGAATCACATTGCTTTTTTCTCGAAATTGCTTTTTGTCGTTTTTTCTGCAACCTGGAAATGGTACATGGTCAACAAATGTGCAACGAGTTCAGCAGTTTAAGGTGTGTGCAGTTTTCATAGAGACGACACACTTTGAGCCTTCGACTTAAGCGTAAATACCAGTCTGCAAATATCTCAGACACAAGCACTAACCACATCTAAGGGTTATCGTTACCCCAATCTAACCTTAGGCCGACGCACGTTCCGTCTTATCGTTGCTGCTTACCTTTCGAGAAGAATCAATGGAACACAATGATGATGTTCAGATGAAGATGGTTCCAGCGAGATTATATGCCAGTGGAGAAATCTCTTCATGGACTGTCAAAACTTGTAATTCAGAGCGATGTCGTTTAACCTATTTCTAACAGTCCTTTGCTGCGTCTCTATTTCTTTTTCATCGCTATTGTCTTAGACACTCACTAGTCACAGTCACACCACATGCAACATTGAAATGTCGTTTAAAAAAGCTCTTCACCTCCTGAACGAACGATCGCAACTTACACGATTTACGCGCCATTGCATTTTGCGTACCTTCTTCAACTGGAAATGTTCCAGTTGAGTTTCTTGCGTAAATGCATGTTGAAGACATGGACCGAGACATTGAGTGACACTATCGATTGGGCTGCAGTAGTAAACATAAACCACATGTGACAACCTCAGCCGCCGCCGCCGCCTTAGGAAAAGCCGCATCAACTTAAACTTTTTAACCGACGCACCTTTATGCAAACATTCAGATTGGGTTTACTACTAGTGCTAAAGTACTATCGTTTTTGTGCTAATAGCCAAATTCTAGCATTGAGTAGATGTCGTGCCAGCCTAACTCGTTCCCATAGATCTCAGGAACTTGTGTTTACCTTTTTCCTTTAGTATTATCATATGCCTGTTTTGACTTTCAGTGCGGCATATTGATAGCGTTGTACTGATAATTTGAATTAAATTGGCCACATTCCAATGCAATTTTATTCGCTTGGATCTAGATGACCTAGCAGCAATGTCTGACTTTTGAGTAACAGTTTGCATCGCAAATTTCTTGAATGAATGGTAATTCTTGCTGGTGCAAATGTTTTCGGTGCCTGTCGCGATGAACTGTACGGCATGGAATTATCTGACTGGGATTGATGGTTACATCGCTTGAATGACTTTGGATTTGTGGTGTACTTAATCCATGTATGAGCAGCCAATCGAACTTGCAGTTCAAGGTTAGTCAACCCCAACCCCGTGTTCTTTTTGGCCAAATCTTAGCTCAATTCGACGTTTTCCCTAGTTGTTTCGTATGAATGCCAGGTAAGTTCCCCAGTTCTCTCGTTTAGTATTTAAGGTTATACTACTTGATCTTGAGTTTCGAGCTTAAATTCTAGGTACTTGACAACGTTGATGAGCATAGAAAGTAAGAGGTATCGACATCCCAATGACCTGTGGCATTACAAAAAAAAAAAAAGATACCACTACTTGTGAAGTAAATGGTTAAAAAAAAAGAGATCTGGCATAACAGTATGCATCTTTGAATTTTATGCTCCTGCAGAAGTTACTTTCCAGTCCTTTGCTAAAAAGATTAGTAGTCGAATATGTTGGATATTTACCACTTTCGGCTTTTAATATATCTATAGACAAGCCCATGCTTCCTGGATGCTGCCAATTAAGTTATTCAGCTCGAATCTTTTCTCCTGGCCTTTAATTTAAGACGACCTCAAGAATGTTGGCTATCCAGGCTACCAAGAATGTATAAAGTCTCACACCATGTCTTTCCAATACACATTTGGGGTTGAGACATGCCAGTCTTTTGGAAACCTAGACGTGGCCATCCGATCAATGCTTGAAGGTTGATATATTTGGAAGGGTTAAGACAGTCTCAGTCTCCCTTGCCAAAGTATGGATATCTGCGTGTGATTTTGAGATGCCACCATGAAAGTATCCATCATAGATGTTCGTGAAAATTTGAACTGCCGTTGTCGAGGAGTGAAAAAAGAATTTAAAGAAGGAGAAGAAAGATTTAGAGAACATTAAGGATATTTATGGGCTTGTGAATCATGGGTTTTTTGGCACAACAATGCCCATGTTATGAATATACCAACGAGGCCGAATTTTAGCTCACAACTAAATGAGTCTGCGCGCGCATGACTGTATGGATATTTTATGGAGCAGTGAGCACATAGAAGACTCCAGCACGAAGAACTGAGCGCACATTTCTGTGGAGTCGAAGAAATTTAGTGTTTACGACTCAAGGATTTACCAGACAATTTACCACTTTCTCACCTTACCACTCCAGCAGTTTTCTGAAATAACCTCAATATTAAAATGATTGCAGCCGGAACTGGATCCCAGCATTTCGACTAGGCGATGATCGAGTACGGTATCTGGTTACGTTGCAATTGTCAGTGGCCGTAGGGGGCACGCCAGTCAAAATATCTTATTCTCAGCTCGTAGAAACATTAAACTTTCTTCTCCCCCCTGAATTTATGAATTGTTACGTTGATCATAACATCTTTACGGCGACTCTCCTGAGATTGTGAAAGGATGTGATATGTAACCTGGTATTCTTTCTGGCCTTATCAAATTTGGCTCTATAGTGAACATTTGTTCAGCTTTGCTTCAACCTTAGCAACATCCTTACAAAACCTACAGAAGAAACCACACCCAGTACTCTCGTGATTTTGAGATTAAGCATTGATATAGTGTTCGGTCCAGTTATCAGATTTTGTTAATAAAGATTCCAGTAGAATGGTTGATGACTAGCATGCTCGGTTGCTTTTTGATTTAGATGAACAAGTACTTGCTTTTAATGAAAAACCATACTGTTTACTCCAAATTACCGGCTGTTTAATTAATATGATTATTGCGATCTTTGTGACCCTTAATTTTTCAGGATTCTTCTTTGGCTTTCTGGCCATAGGTCAGAAATCCTTTGGGCGTTTAGCCTGAGCTACCTGGTTAAGATTTGCATGCATAGGTTTACTTTGTGATCACACACTATTTCGGACTCGATAAGAGTTTAATATGACTCCACCAATACGATGGATGGCAAGAATATTTGGCAACATAAGGAGAACAAGCAGCAGCGTTAAATATTAAATATTAAATACTAAATACTAACATTGAACTCAGTGAGCGATATTAGAGTGCTCCAAGCTTGAGCAATGATCCCATTCTATGCACCGACTTGGTTGTCAGTTCATAAGTCTGAACGGAGAGAATGGATTTCAAGACACTGTGGATAAAAATCAATATAAATAGCTTTGAAATATCATGAATAGCATCAAGATATGAGACACGACAAAAACACATTACAAAAGATATATCTCCTCATGTCCTTATACAATTTCCAGCTTCTTTTATTCCATTCTGTGGCCTATCTTCTTTGAATCCCCGGAATTGCCTTCTCGGTATACTTAAGGTGTTCACATGATTGATTTTTAAAAGGAACGAACAGTTCAGTGCAAATAATAATAATTAATACTGGCCAGAACCTAGTTCGTACGCTGTAGTTTGGTTTTACTCGTTTTTCGTTTCAGTTCTTTGATTTATGAATCATTCAAAGGAGAGGGAGCCTTGGTCAATATCTATCTGGCCTTGCCAACAGCCAAGGACAGTTAAACGTCCAACTTTGTCGAAGCTTTTTAAGGCGTCACAAACTTAATCGGAATTTTTTTTTTTTTTTTTTACATTTCGCGTCTATAACCTTGCCACTGACTCCTCAAATACCGCTGAAGTCTAAATTATCAAGTATTTTTTATCATAATATCCGCAATTTCCATAATTATCCACCCTGACTCCGAAACTGCTGCCTTCATGATAATTATCAAAGGAGTTAAAAAATTATCTATTTATTACAAAGGCAAGACCTTCAATTGCCTTTGCTGGACCGAGAGTTTATATTGAATCTTTCAGTAACTTAACGTACTGATATTTACGATGGCATTCCTAGAATTACAACGGCCACACGCTGGGCTGTGCCCGCGTCCGTCTCTATGTAGCGATAGGCAGTGGGGACAACCTAGTCAAGCAGTTTAGTCTAGCAGTTTCTACGAGAACAGATATCTGATGTAATGTGAACTATCGCCACAGGAATAAGCTGGCGAGTCCAAGTCTTTTATCCAAGTCTTGTACTGTTCGTTGCCATATATAACTGGGTGTTGATTCCTCTGGTGATTTATTTTCATTTTAAAACTTTTCTACTCAAAGCCTCTGGCACTACACCGTCATGGTGAGGGATTCAAAATTTTTAGCATTACCATAATTTCCCGTTCGATCTCACTCTTTTCTTCCCCTTCTTTCAAAATTTTTATTATTTCTCTCCACCATCCTCCCACAAGAAAGTACTCACACGAGCACACACGAGTACAGTCTGTGCTTTCCTCCTTATGATTGTTGAACTGTTGCTTTGTGCACTGTGTTTCTGGATATATCTTTCATCAGACACTAGGTTACCACAGGAGAACAAAGAACAGCACTCAGGCAAAACCGCCCACAAAAAACGGTTACAACCTACCACAATCGGCGGTAACGGCAATCCAGGCTCGAACTCCGGTTTTAAAGGGTATCAAAATAGTAGTCCTGGAGTTGGAAATCAGCATACTGGATCAGATAATAGTCAGTACCTTCAGACTCAGCGTCAACAGTTTGAACTCTACCAGCAGCAACAGCAACAGCAACAGCAACAGCAACAACAGCTATTTCAACTACAGCAGCAGCAGCAACAACTTCAAAAACAATACTACTCTAAGTTTCAAGTTCCCCCTCCACCTTACTCACCTCAAACCTTACAAACACACTCTGGACAGTATTTCCAATACGGTTCCCAAGCGCATCCCCAACAACACACTCCACCAGCACAATACTACGAAAATCCCGTTACAATAACTCGAAGCCAGTCCAAATCTCATTACAGACCAGTGGGAAGACGACAGTTTGAAACTGAGCAAGCAGCTGCAGCACTTAAAAGCAGGCAGAACAAACGCCATTCAGCACCCCCAAGTACTACCTACGAGCCACACCCAGCACAAGTAAATCCCTATACACGAGCATCGGTAGTACTACCAGTAGCATCTCCAGAACCCGCCAGACCAGCACCGGTACCGGCATCTGAATTACATTTTGCTGAAATGCCTCCCAAACAACGAAAACAAGCCAAGACAGCAGCTGCGGTGGCAACCAATGACCACAGTAGCGAGTTCCCTCAACTAGCAGCCAAAGGTTTGTATGCATTTGAAATCAAAGGAGACGGAAACTGTATGTTTCGAGCTTTAAGTGATCAATTCTACGGCGACGGGGGCAAAAGTCATGGGCATGTACGAAGTACAATTGTTGACTACCTAGAAGCACACCCGGATGACTTTAAAGTATTTATTGAATGTGAGGGTCATGAAACGTGGGAAGACCATTTAAGAAGAATGAGATGTGATGGAGTGTTTGGAGACCATGCTGAAATCGTGGCGTTTGCACGGGCTCAAAACGTCAATATTATCATTTACCAACATGCCACACACTTCTTGGTAACCCCAGAGGGTGAATTAGATGAAAGTGATGATGCAGAAGCTACTAGTAGGGCGATTCGAAGCCGGCCTACTTTACATATTGCGTATCATTCATGGGAACATTATTCATCTATTCGGAAGGTTGCTGGGCCTCACACAGGGCCCCCAGGCATAGATTTCAAGTTACGCATGGGCGGTAATAATAGCTCGCCAGATAAAAAGAATGGTTCGGATTCAACTAAAAATAAAAAGACCCGGCAGAGGGAATTCGAGTCCAAAGTGCAGGTGATTCTCCAGTCATGTCCATTCATGGTTGGTGTCAATGATAGTACCAAGATGGCAGGGCAAGTACTGCTTGACCATCATGGGAATGTTGACAAGGCCATTGAGTATATCTATGAGCATTCGGAGGAATTTACAGAGCCTGAACTTGAGCCTGATCAGCCTCCAAAATTAGAACTAGAGTCTCATATACCACGAAACCCACCAGCAGTTGAGACCACAACCAGTAGCTTCACAAGTACTTCTACTGCCAGTACAGTTACTGCGGGCAATGTAAATGTGATTCCGAGGAAACCAATCACACGGAAGATGACTGCACGAGAAAAGAAGGAAAAGCAAAAACGTGAACAGTTGGAGAGGCGGCGACAGAATAAGTTGCTTTTATCTTCTGGAGCGTCATCCATAGACGACCAATCTTCTACAATGGCACCTAGTATTCGAGCAATTCCAATTTAAAACTCCAGTTGCGTGCACGCTGTATGAACCCATCAAAAGATGAGAGCAATGAGGGAAATGGCACCTCATAGTTGGTGATGATTCTGGGAAGTCTAGCAATTCCATTTTATTAAGCCAGTTGCATGCACACATGCTTTTTCTATTAGTTTAATTATTTATTTTTATTGTGTAATTTACTATATAAATTGAATTGTATTCTAACGTTCAAAATATACTGTTTAATTTTTTTTTTCTTTTTTTTTTTTTAATAAAAAATCATTAAATTAATTGCGAATATTAATACTAATACTAATAATACTAATAATATACATTTGTATGGATGGTTGAAGTGGTTTAAGCGTTAGCCTTGACGGTAGCCTGGAGCTTGCCAACGTTAGCACCAACGACGGTATCAATCTTTTCACCGTTCTTGAAGAACAAGAAGGTAGGCATGGCTGAGATACCATATTCCTTGGCTACATCTGGAGACTCATCAACGTCAACTTTGATAAAGTGAGCAGCCTCAAAGGTAGAATCTAACTTGTCAAGAACGGGAGCCATCATTTGACAAGGTCTGCACCAGGTAGCGTAAAAATCAACAACGGTAAGACCGGAGTAGGCAATTTCCTTTTGGAAGTCGGCGAGTCCTTGAACTTGGTTGACCATTTTTAGTGATGTAGCTGTAAAGTAACGGTGGGTGTTTGTGGTGGATCTAGGAAGAAGGTATGCAGATTTAGCAAAGATTGAAAAGGTCTTAGGAATAAGTCGAATTGATGATGAAGATGATGGAAGAAAGGGCATGATGAAAGGAAAGGAAGAAGAAGAAAAAAAAAAAAGAGAAGTTGAAAGGAAGTGGGAAGAAGGAGAGGTACTTATAGGGTTGTAGAAGAAAACGAGAGAAACTAAAAGAAAAATAAAAATACAAATACAAAAATAATAAATAATTAATAAGTCTGAATGAATGAATTGAGAAGAAGACGAAGGGGAAAGAAAGAAAATGGAGGTTCTCATCAGTCAGTTGCAACTACGGAACTTCGGGGTTCAAACTTATTATGATGAATATGACTATATGGTATTGGATTGTTAATTAGTTTTACTACGGGGCGTCGGGTCCAGACGATCATCACTTGAATTACAAATAAAATTTCGAGACCCGAATCAGATGTACAATGAATTAAACCAGCACCATGATTGCTAATGGAGGGAGGCTTGTTTTTTTTATTTTTTTTTATTATTATACTTTTTTTAAAATTCAACGTTCGTGTTCTTATAAATCCACCAAATGACTTTGGAACAGTTTGATGATTAGAATTCAATAAAAAATATATATATATATATATATAAATACAAATAAAAATAAAAATTAAAAACAGCTGCTGATGGCAATGATGATAATGAGGTGCTGCTATATCATAATAATGCTAAGGCTTCATGATGGGCAAACTGATGAAAACGAGGTGAGGTCTAGACCAATCTCGGATAATATTAGTAATAAATGAGAAATAATGACACATGATGACTACTTACTAAGTCATGATTATTATATATATATTTGTCAGAGTTATCAATCTCTTAGTCACAAATTATTTATGATTTATAATTTATTACTCATCGTTAACAGTTTTTTAATTATTTACCTTCGATTCTTGTTCATAGCCATACCTTGAGTCTTGATAAAATCCATCTTCTATTCTTCACCATCAAAATAAGCAAAGCATAGACATACAAGATACAATGGAATCTCGAATCCACATAGGCATGTTTTTTAATTCACACCCCACAATTTATTGATATCTTTTTATGAATAATGTTTTTTTATACTAACTTAAATGTTCATAAATAGCTAACTTAGATTGTACCATAACACAAGATCACATCTTAGGCCTGTTCCTACCATTTGGACCAGTTATTGAAGTACTCCTACCAATTGATAATAAATCCAAAACGTTGTCGCGTGGGTTTGCAGATGTCCAGTTTGAAAATGAGGTAGATGCTTTGGCAGCTATTGATAATATGGATGGAGCTGAAGTTTATGGCAAAGTGTTGCAGGTTAGAAAGTCTATCAAAGAAGGGCCCAAGCTAGATAATAAAAAACCAGGTATGATGATACAAAGTCCAAGCTAAAGAGTTATACGAGTTGACTCTACTAACACTACGATATGATTTAATAGTATGGGAACAATCAGAGGTTATGGAAAATACAACAACAAGAACGGAAAATCCAAATCAACTGGAATAAATGAATAGTTATTTAAAAAAGAAAGAAAGAAAAAAAAACCAAGACAGGACAAATATCTCTATAAATGATGATTATGCTAAAGTCAGACTAAAAGAACGTCTACAACAACAAAGACAGGTTTGTTTAATGTTCATTGTTTAATGTTCATTGTTTAATGTTCAGCCTTTCCTTGACGAGTCAATCTGAGGGTAGAGTCCTTAGAGAACTTGCCAAAGACAGTGTAAGTGGCAGCAGCGACGGCAAAACCCATAGCAACGACTATAAAATAAAACATCAAGAGTTAGATATTGTATATATGTAAAAAAAAAAAAAATCAAATAAACTTACAGAGAGGATAAACTTCGACAGGAACGTTGTCCTTCCAAGAGGCCTTAGCGGTTTTCTAAAACAAGAAATTTCGTTAGCAACTAAAGGTGACTACCAAAAACAACCAAAACATACGGCAGAAGACAAAAGAACACGAGTGGGAATCATAGTGGAATTAGGTATGGGAATCTGATCGTTGAAACTGGCAGGTTAAAGAAAAGAGAAGAAAGAAAAGAGAAGAATATTCGATATATTTATATATTTATATATAAAAATTTATTTTGCATATATATCACTAAACCTATCAACTGCATCAATGCTGGCTCCAACCGGGATTTTACTCGTTGCAATAAAAGTTTTCCAACAAATCACAGCCCTTAAATCACCGTCTCCATCCATCACAAATCACCACTCGAGGAAGAATTTAAAAAACCGCACAGACCTAACCCCATATGTAACTCACGTCGGATAAAAAATGATGCAATACTTACTAATCAGTGCTATGTCAGCGGATTATGTCATTGAGCAAGTTCATTTTCCCGCATCCGGCTCTTTTTGTCTTTTTGGTTTTGCTTCTTGGGGGGGTTGTTGAGATCTGATTCAACTTGGATTTTGTTTGATTTCTCAGGTCCTCTCTTGTGTTATTTTTTATATTTTATTTTTTTTTTCAACTTTATTTAGGCTTCATTCAAGTCTTGATACCTATATCTATCACCTCTTACTCACTGACTTCTCTGGTGTTTTGTATCTGTTCTCAGATCTCTGCTCCATTGCTCTCTTAAGGGTGCCTCCTCACCTTTGGTCTAGTCTTGCGCCTGCCTTCAGTCCGACCGGCAATGTCCTACTACTACTTCAACCCAAAGATCTCAACCAACCCAGCCATACCTCTCCCCACAGATGCCGTCTATAGAAAGCCTCCAGTCGTCCATAAACCATCATCTTCACCCGTAAAACAGACGCCAGCGCTGCAACAGCCTTCAAACGATGGTCAAGTGCTATCAGGTGCGGCTGCTGCCACTGCTGGTGCCCTATCAACCACTCTACCATCATCAAAATTATCTCCAACAACTACTGATAATGATAATTGTTACAATATTCATGGGCATGGTTCAAATGAGCAAGTCTCGTCGCCTACTAATTGGTCACCATTTTCTATTGAAAATTCTGGTAATCATGGTCTAGAATTGACCGAAAGTTCAAGTGAAAGATCTGGTCCTTCATCAGCATCGTTTACACCTTCTTCAAACATCATAAGCCGAATAGATAGCAGCCACCCCTCAATCCAACCGCTACAGCAGCAGCAACGATCTCCGTTATCAAATTCTTGGCTTCAATCATTGTCTCTTGATAAAGAATGGGTAATATTTTCACCGGAAGAGGGTTCTGAAGAAGACCATGATAGCAGCTCCAATGACCTAGATGACGAGAATGAAAACGAGATTAGACCTACCGCACTGAGCTTTCCAGGTCATAATGGGTCAGGTTCATTTTTAGATTTGCTTAACCGCTCTATCTCGTCTTCTGCTATTGTAGCTGCAGCTACGACTTCCAGTACTACTCTGTCATCAGCAACAGTAGATAGGATCAATGCATGGCGAATAAACCAGTCCCAACATATCTTACTTCAATTCAAGAAGTTAGAACGCACTCGCAGAGAATCAGAAGTTAGTAATGGCAGTGGAAATACAACCAATTTAGTCAGTTCTGAAATATCTTCATGGGGCCTTCCTGAAGAAGAAGAAGAGGACGAAGATTATATTGCTCAGAGTCATGAAGAAATTGCTGCTGCCCTCAGCAGTACTTCTTCAATCTCGCCTACCTCTCAAAGCACTTCAGCATCATTGGCTTCTTTGATTCTGCAAGACTTTCATCAAATTTTGAATTCAAGTGCCCCGTATCAAGCAGCAATCCGGCTACTTGCAACTGCAACCGAGAATGCACAAAACAAACAACAACAGCAAGCACTTGATCATGCTCTTAATGCTATTCTAGATCCATCTGTATCGTTAACTGGATCTTCATCTTCTACGGAGCCCGCTGAGACGGCTAGTGCAGCTACAGTTGAATCAGTCAAGTCACGTATAGGTTCAAATGAACTACGAGCACGGCATAGTATCCTTTGGGATTTCATTACTCAAACTGTGCTATACAACAACTTTATAGGCGTCAATGATAAGCTTCTGCAAGTCATTATGGGTGAACAGTTCCTAGGCTCGCACATAAAAAATACTGGTAGTGACATATCGTCTTCACAACATTATACAGGTTACGGTAACTATCTGTCGCATACATCATCTTCTATAGCGTCTGTTCCACGGTACTCTAGACAAACGTGCAGTGAGATATTGGATGCAGCTGCCAAAGCCTCAGTTAGACATATACTGTACCCAGAATTTCGATCGTCTTCTTCTTCTTCTTCTTCTTCATCGCCACTATATGGTAGAGGATGCTACACAAAATCAGCAACATCAGTGGTAGATTTTATGAGAACGTCTCAGAGATTAAGATTAGGCGTGCCAGCCGCATCACCACCTTCAAATATACCAGTGACAGCCTCTTCAACGGCTTCTTCTATTAAAGCACTTCACGCTGGTGTGTCCCCAAATGCCTTAGTGCTGCTTGACTTTTTACGGTCAAGACTGTTTGCGCCGTTTTATGGGACCAAGGAAACAGTAATGAATAATAAAAATGCATCTTCAGTATCGTCGTCGTCGTCGACTGACACTGCTCTACACAATGCAAATCATGTTGAAGAAACACCAAACAATTACTGGGAAGTAAGTCCTAGCAGTACGACAGGTACAGCTAGTGAATGTGGACAGTTGATTGGAGTATGGTAAATTTTTATATACACACCCAATCATGACCTAAAAGAAAATGTTTAAATGTATCATTCAATTCATTATTATAAAATGCAAACTACAAAAAACAAAAACAGTAACTCACTCACTTACTACTTCATATCAAGCAAGTCTCTCACAAACTCAAAGCTTAACCAACTGGCGGCCATGGAAGGCACAACCTTGAGCAAATTAGCTGATAATCCCTTGTATAGTCCTGTAAACCCTTCAGTCTTGACAATTGTGGATAATGCATGCCATACTGAATTATACTGGAACCCAAGACCGTCAACAGACACAACTTGGAATCGTCTCCTGAGAACGTCAAATGGGTAAGTCAAGGTCTGAGCCACAGCACCTGAAATAGCACCAGCTGCAAGTTTGCCAAAGGCACTTGGATCAGTTTGGCCTGCAGGTACAAAGACTTCCCGGACATACTCGTATACAGCAAAGTTGATTCCGACATAGGGAGCAACACCCATGGTTGTAGGGATCATGCCGCGATAAAGGCCTTTAAAACCTCCTTCTGTACGATAGATTTGGTGCATGGTAGGCCACATTCCAGGGGGCTTTTGGCCAGTAGATGCATAATGTTCTTTTAAATTTGAAATGGAAGCGGTCTGGATCGATAGTCGTGTTCGAACAATATCTAGAGGATAAGTAACAGCAACAGAAGCCACACCGGCCAAAGAACCCGCTGTGAGCCGTTCAACGGTCGTCAAAGTTGTTATAGGTTTATTTTGTTGCGTACTATGATATGTCAACAAATAATTCTTCATCAAAGTGTAGGAAGAAAACTGGACAGCTGAGTATGGGACAATACGGATACAGTTGGCACCATTTCCACGCATGAACCCACGCCAACCTTCTTCGCGCCACATTTTGTTAAGTGTTGGAATAACTCCATCATAAGCTGCCGATCCGGGGCCCTGGACTTGAAAGATGATTTTCATTCTTTCAAAGGGAGACACGACTGTTCTTGAGACTGCACCCGCGACACCACCAGCAATGAATGATGATATAGTAGGGTATGCCAGGACTTCCCGGCAGTGTTGGACGGTTGGATTAGCCAACGTTTGTTGTAGAAAGTTTTGACTGGTGGATGTTGCTATTGTGGAGGTGGAGGAGCTGGACGCCATTAAGGCGGGAGCCGGTTTTTCTAGTGTGGAGGTACTAGTTGACATGATGGAAATGATCTATAGAGAAGTCGAAGGGAGGGTATTTATAAATCAGATAGGTATCAAAGAGTCTTTTGAACGTTCCATTAGCGAGAATTTAAATGTTGAAGAGAAGATACAAAAAGTCGAGACGAGAAGGTGTAAGTAGGAAAAGAGAAACGGAAATCGAATAATAATAAAAATTTAAAAAATAAAAAAATTTAAAAAAAAAAATTTAAACAAGTTGGAGAACCAAAATGAAAAATCTAAAAACGAACACTAAAACATTCACAAAAATATAAAACTGGAAATAAAAATGAAAATAAATATAAAAAATAAAAATAAAAATAAAAATAAATAAAAAATAAAAAATAAAAAATAAATAAATTATCAGATACAAAATTTTAATTGGTACAAAAATAAATCAAAATAATAAAATAAAAATAAATAAATTTACTATGAACGATACCATTTGATGAACGACGGTTGGAGGACGAAAAGAGGTCGGGTGAAGGGAAATTAAAACACAAAAAGACCAAAAGATCAAAAAGACGGGGTAGAACTTTTACGGTTTATTATTATTATTACTATTATTATTATCAGAAGAAAAAGTAGAAGAGGAGATGGTACTCGTCGCGTGAACCAGAGCAAGCAAAGGGTCGTGAACCGAAGTGAGAATAATGATAATGATAATACCAATGGTTCGTGAAAACCCGGTCACTCAAAGGCAGATCCGATCACCTTCACTCTCCTCGGTTCGGTTTCAACGAGAATAGCATGGCAGATTGCATGAAATCGTATAATGGGTGCTCATTGGCTGGTTCGGTCACAAGACTAGACACGGTTTCATGTGTCATCATGATGTAATCATTAATCATAAAATCATTGCTCATCATTATTAATAATTACTAATCATTACCCTCTTTGTAGTTCCAACCTTCATATTTACCCTAGCCCATATGACATGGTCCTACTCACTCACATTCCTTCTCTTACTCTCTGAATTGACTCACCACTCTTTCTCCCACACGGAAAATCTTTCATCCATCCACCACGCCCCCCACCTCCCACGATGGCTGACATTGAAGAAACACAGCACCCAGTTGCTGCTGATCTAGATCTTTCGCTCAAAAAGAAGAAGAAAAAGTCCTCGTCTTCCAAGACAGAGACAGCTGTCGATGACGTTACCGACCTGATGGCTGAATTGGGCGCCAAAAAGAAGAAGAAGAAGTCCAAGAGTACAGAGGAGTCGACTAAAGCAGATGACGCCGCCGAAGATGATGTTGATCCCGCATCGTTTGATTTCAAAAAGAAAAAGAAGAAGAAGAAGTCTGCTGCTGCCGCCGCTACTGATTTCGATGCCCAGTTAGAAGAAGCTGGTGTGAATGAAGATGATACAAAGGAAAAGCCTAGTGTGCCAGCTGATTCTGCTCAACTAGGTGTTAACAACCGAGGTGAGCGTGATCTCTCATACAATGAACTGTTGGTTAGATTTTTTAAGATTCTGCGAGACAACAACCCTGATCTCGCCTCCGATCGAAGTGGAATCAAATACAAGATCCCTCCTCCTAACATGATTCGTGATGGTAAAAAGTCTATCTTTGCAAACATCAAGGAAATGTCAGATCGCATGCATCGTCCTACAGAACACATTATTCAGTTCCTGTTTGCTGAATTGGGTACCTCTGGTTCAGTTGATGGTTCCTCCCGTCTTGTCATCAAGGGTAGATTTACACAAAAACAACTCGAGACTGTGCTTAGAAAATACATGACAGAGTATGTCTCTTGCAAGACCTGCAAGTCCATCAATACAAAGCTCAGCAAAGAAAACCGTATCTACTTCTTGGAGTGCAACTCTTGTGGCTCAAGACGTTCTGTGGCCTCTATCAAAACTGGTTACCAAGCCATCATTCGCAGACCTCGATAAACTCATATCTCCCTTTATCTCTCTCATGCTTATTTCACGTTTATTTCAAATAGAATGTTATCAATGTCTATTTTTTCCCCTCCCATCCCAAATCTTGTAATACCTAAGTTAGCTTAACATCACCTGCTACACAATTGTACACACTGGAAAGTCTGTAAAGGATTAGATGCATTATTATTATTAGAGACGTTATTTAACTGAGCATTAGAATTGTCATTATTCAAAAAGGGCTGTTCGGCCTTTTCTTGACCGCTCTGAACGTTGTTTATAGACTGCAAAAGATAGTCTACTTCTTGGATGCATTTTTCAAGATACAACCTTGACTCAATGATTGGCGTCAAATCCACCTCTGCAGACTGGATCACAGACAGCTCCTTGTCCAATAATGCTTTGGTTTCCAGGTAAGGATCAAAAGGAGAATCTGTTTTTTGCTTGTCTCCTGAATCATCAGCCGTCTCTTTTAGTGATTTCGCTCTATGGCTTAAAGTTAGTATGACACAATGAATACCAACACTTGATATAAGCAATACATACCTATCTGATTTAATGCAAGACTCGAGAATGGCGATTTTCTTTGCGTGGCTTTCAACCAACAGATGTAATCCTCGTTTTTCTCCTTCTAGTTTTGCGATTCTAGTCTGTAATTAAAATGAAACAAATAGTAAGTATAAAGTCTTTCCAAAATACTCATATCAGCCAACTCAACAATACCTTCATTTCAGCTCGTTCAAGATCCCACTGAATACGATCTCGTTCGTTTCGTTGCCATTCATTTTGTAAATATCTCATTACTCCTGGGAGTGAATAGTCCGCAGGCTGAGGCTGCGCGGACACTGCAGACGTTCCATTTCCTGTCAAAGACTGTGAAGAAGCCATAGCTTTATGTGGTCTCTTCTAGTTTATTTTCGTTTGATTGGGGGAAAAAAAGTCTTCTCTCCACCCTTATTATACATGCCCTGGATAAGAGAAAGACTTCCTTCTTCTGGTCTTTTCCTATGTCAATGCCGTTGTATGTAAGTGAACATAGTGGGTTTTCGTGTGTGAAATTTGATTTTCAATCTTCAAATTAACATTACCCTAACCTTGGCCATGACATTAACCTTTAAACAGCCTTACCATTTTTGAATTAAAGTATGGATTTTACAAAAAATAAGATTATCTTAATTCATTATCATGAATTTATATTAGAAGGATATATAGTATACAATATGTTTCAAAAGTATTAAATGCACATTGACTCGACAATTTTTCGAAGTGGAAGGGCCCATCCAGAGATTCCATTATGGTTCACCATATAGTCAACAATCTGTTGACGAGCCAGTTGCTGATTCTCTTTCAATGTTCGGTCAAGCAATGTAAATTCAAGTACGGTATGAACAAGCTCAAGGTGAGGAGGAGGAAGTGTAGGCAAGTTTTTATCCAACCTTAATTTGTAATGGTTAAACTCCTTTTCAAGTAGTTTGGATTTAATTTGGAAAACTTGAGCCAGAAGATTTTCTGTTTCTTCTAGCGTGACAGACTGAGTATTGGTAATTTCAAAGTTATTAGAGATAGTCTCATCTGATGATCCAGAGAGATTTGGTGACATCATAGGTGGTGGGCTCAATGGGCAGGGAAGTAGTTTCGATGGTGTAATTGATTTGACAGTGAAAACAGTTGTAAGACAGTCGTTATATCCAGGCTGTCCAGCGTAAGAAGTTTGAGCTGAAGTAGTATACATCATGATTGGATCTTGAATTGATAGAAATAATATACTGAGCGTAGAAATAGCTAGATTATGAAAAACACCATTGAGAAACAATCTTTGCAGCGAGAATTCAACTGATATTTAAATATAATCCTTGGTAGATATTAAATTCTAGGCTAAAACTGAAGCTTTCCTCATCAATTAACAATATATGATCTTTAATTTATCCGATCGGACTTACTGATATTACTTCCATTAGATTTGATACATTTTAATTTATACCAAACTATAGCCTAGTCAATGCAAATCCATAGATTCTTGGTCATTTGGTGTTTCTAAAACCCCTTCTAGCATGAAGTTACCATGCTCCCCTATGTGCAGATCTTACTATAAACAACCCTAAAATTAAAGTAATATTAATGGCATTTATATTGCAAAAAAAAGTTTATCATTATGTACTTGCAGAAAGTAATCTTTGAGTATCATCAATAATTTCTTTAATAAAAGGACGTTCTTCAGGGTCCACGGTGAGGCATTTCCTTACAATAGCTTTGAGATCCTCCGAGTATCCTGGAACAGCTGGAAATTTGTACTGGCCGTTCATAATGGCTAGATTCAAACTAGCTCCGCTTTCTGCGGTTTGCATTTCAAATGGTGACGTAGAATACATGAGTGCAAACAATGTACAGCCTAAACTCCAGATATCAACTCGTTCGTCTACACTACTATCAGTTTTAACGTCAAAAAGCTCGGGTGCTCGATATGGTAAAGTACAGTGCTCAGCTGCCAAGTCCTGAAGCTCCAATGCTGCTTGTCTAGTCGTAAGTTTCATCCTAGCTCTCGAGCAAGATCCGAGATCCATCAGGACGGGTACTCGGTTGTCGTCTAGCATAATATTGGCTGGTTTAATATCTCGATGTGCAAAAGGAACAATTGTATCCATAGCAGTGTCATTTGAACTATCATTGCCAACGTCCGCATCTTCTAAAAGCTGTTGCTGAGATTCATTGTCCATTTCGGAATAGCCTTGTGAGTTCATAGAAGGATACGAACTTTGTTCCGTAGAAGAATTAATATGTCGGTCATGCATCGCTTTGATTCCCAAGCAGATATCCGAGAAAAGCTTCACTAATTCTGGCTCAGGAATGGTCCTATTGTTGACCAAGTTTGAATTGATCTTATCTTGCAGATTTCCATGCTTGTAGAAAGGTAGCAATATATAGACGGTCTTAGATCCATCCTTCTCTTGGACCACACTAGAGTCAATCGCCCTTATAATGTATTTGCTGTCAAACCGCTTATATGCGTCAACTTCACGAAGAGCCACCTGAATACTTTCAGCTCCGAATGGACACCGAATTTTCTTTAGAGCATATGTGTCACCGTTTTGTGATTGAACCAGATAGACATAAGAGAATCCTCCCTCTCCCAAGAGTTTCAAAATTTTAAAGTTGTGCCGGTTAATATTCAAAGTAGGGCTGCCAAAGCAAGTTAGGCATGACTCCAAAGAGTACAGAAGGTCCATTAGATATTGTGCCATTCCTATATATGTGCTTTGCCTATTGTTTGTGTAAAAAATAATTTACAGAAGAAAGAAGGAAGCGCAACGTGGGAATCCGCCATCATAAATCTTCATCACAATGTTTACAGGGTAGGGGTTTACGACACATCAACAAAAAAATTCACAGGGCCTTGGCTTGACATTTTTTTCATTACTGTTACGCGTTACGCTTCAACTTATTCATCATGGTATGTATATAGTAACCCATCCAAATATTTGCGCATATGTGAAACTAACACTAAATCAAGTCTATTTCTACTATTCCGCAATCTACAGACAGTAAAGGTGTCAGTCTTATTGCTGCACACTCACACATCACGGGCCTTGGCCTTGAGGCTGGCAACAAGCTTCAACCTAGGGAAAGCTCGCAAGGTATGGTAGGTCAGATAAAAGCACGCCGTGCTGCTGCTGTAGTGCTGGAGATGATTAAAGAAGGACGTATTGCTGGCCGAGCAGTTTTGCTTGCAGGACCTCCTTCAACTGGTAAAACCGCCATCGCCATGGGAATTTCACAGTCGCTTGGATCTGATGTTCCGTTCACTTCACTAGCAGCATCCGAAGTCTTTTCTTTAGAGCTTTCCAAGACTGAGGCACTCACTCAAGCATTTCGAAAATCAATTGGAGTACGCATCAAGGAAGAAACCGAAATTATTGAAGGAGAGGTTGTAGAAATTCAAATTGACCGTTCTTTGACTGGTGGACATAAGCAAGGAAAACTTACCATCAAGACCACCGACATGGAAACTATTTATGAGCTGGGCACTAAGATGATTGATAGTTTGTCACGCGAAAAGGTAACTGCTGGTGATGTTATTTCTTTAGACAAGGCTTCAGGCAAAATCACCAAGTTGGGTCGATCATACTCACGTTCTCGTGATTACGATGCCATGGGACCTGATACCAAGTTTGTACAGTGCCCTGATGGAGAATTGCAACGTCGACGTGAAATCGTCCACACAGTTTCATTACATGAAATTGACGTAATTAACTCGCGTACACAAGGATTCCTTGCTCTCTTTTCAGGAGATACTGGTGAAATTAGATCTGAGGTTCGTGATCAAATCAATACTAAAGTCGGTGAATGGAAAGAAGAAGGCAAGGCTGAAATCATTCCTGGTGTGTTGTTTATTGACGAAGTCCATATGCTTGACATTGAGTGCTTCTCTTATATCAACCGAGCACTTGAAGATGATCTGGCACCTGTTGTAATCATGGCTACAAACAGAGGTATTTCGCAAACTCGTGGTACTACTTACAAGTCCCCCCATGGTTTGCCTGTCGATCTGCTTGACCGTGTTATTATCATTTCCACAAGCCCTTACTCTGAGGCAGAAACTAAACAAATTCTTAGTATCCGTGCTCAAGAAGAAGAGGTGGACTTGTCTCCTGATGCTTTGGCTATCCTAACCCGAGTTGGCCTCGAAACTAGTTTGCGATACAGTTCAAATCTGATTACCGTGGCTAATCTGATTGCTTCCAAACGAAAATCTGCTACAGTTGATGTCGAGGATATTAAACGTGCTTACTCCTTATTCCTTGATGCTACCCGTAGTGTGCAGTACCTTTCTGATAATCAAAATTATTACGTGAATGAAGAGGGCGTTGCTCAGCTATCGGGAGGAGACAAAGTAGTCAAGTCGAGTGCAGACGACAACATGGACCTCTCTTAAAGCGTCTTGTAAATTATTAATTGTTATTTATATATATAATTTAATATATAAAATGAATACTGATGTACTTGATGGAGCGTGTATTAAAGGTTGTTTGTATATGTATAATGAGAAGAGATGTTCAATAACTGATTTAACCGCTTCCCTTGGTATTCAAAATAAGAGCAATGATCATGCCGTAGAGACCCAATACTTCAGCAAAAATCAGAATCAAAACAATTCCAACGAAAAGTCTGGGTTGCAGCATGAGCTGTCGGACACCTTCGTCGCCCACAATGCCAATAGCGTAGCCGGCAGCCAGACCAGCAAAGCCAACACAAAGACCACAGGCCAAATGCATAAAGCCGTTAAATAAAGAGTATTCTTGAGCAGGATTAAGGTCACCTGCAATCAGAACACTTACAACCAGACCGTAAACAGACAAGATACCTGACATGATAACAGGAATCAAAGACTAAAAAATAAACAAACCACCTACGTTAGAATAACTTCAGACCTCTTCAAGATTTTAAAAACATACCTTCATGATCAATTCTGGCTTGAAAGTACCGATACCTGAAATACCAATACCAGACTTGGCTGTTCCAATGGCAGCACCTGCGGAACTAAGAATGATAGCAGCAGCACATCTAAACAACACACAGGTTAATAACAAGCTCTCCAAGGCTTTCAAATAGTTTTTACATACCCTGCAAATCCAAAGAATGGCGCAAAAGCTGGTGTATACTCTGATGATAATTCAGACCTATCCTTGTTGTTAACAAATGGTTTCAAGGGACGCAAAAAAATACCGCCTTCCCAAGTATGTTCACTTGACAGTCCTAAGGACTACATTTTTATGCTATTGAAATCATCAATGAAAATACTCACATTTGTTATCACTAGTTCACACACTTCAATACGTTTCCAAGTTAACACAAAGCGTGGATGTAGTTGAACTTTGGGTTGATGTTGGTAGATATTTAATTTGCAACACCAGCGCGCAGCCCACATTAGAAGTTGGGACGTCGTCGTGCTGTAATATACCCTTACAAAATATTTAGTACTGAATGAAATATTCAACTTTCTACAAGTAAGTCCAGTAAGACAAGATAATTAAGGAAATGGAATTAGCTTCGGATGAATTAAATAGTGCACAACATGGAGACGAAAAAAAAAGGATTAAAATAGTACGTAAATGGTAATAATATCTCAGAGTATTTGAATTTACCATACGGATCCATACTCGTCTCTTTCCAAGTCGTCAAGGCTCGTATCTTCACCCCAAGCTCTATGCATAGATGGCTTTGGAAGCTTCAAGTCCTGGAAAATTGGATTCACATTGACTTCGAAGTTGCCTTCCGTTGCTCCTCCAGTAAGGTCGAGTTTATCTAAAAATTCTGTAGGCAAAGAAGGCTCATACTTTTTGGCTCTCTTCTTCTGAGTGCCACCAAAGCCAGCACCCCACGTAATAATCATCTCTGTTAACGTAGGAATAACAAATGGTAGAACTGCAGCTGCGTTCAAATATAAGTCGTTTTCATCCTCATCATCAGATCGATAATCTGGTGCGACGATTGAAGAACTAGGAGCAACTCGAACAGCAGTGTCAGCACGTTCTGCAGCCTGCTCAGCATCAGTTTTGAGATCTGGCTGGAGATCTTTTCGGACTTCTGGCGTATCTCGAGACAGAACCTTTGGAACTTCATCAATAGGATCACTCACATTTATAGTCTTCGCCGCCTCATTGTTTTCCGAATTTAAAACTTCGTGGATTGTTTCTTTGGTCAGTTGCAAGGAGTAGCTATGCTCCCTAGAGTAATGCAAATTAAGTTGTGACAAGTATGTCTTATATTCCTTTGAAAGTCCCTTTTCACCAACCTCAGCTCTGTATTTGTTGGCAACATGCAAAAGTTGACTGGAATTGAGTGCATTGAGTTGTTGCAGAGTCGCAGTAACATTGGAGAGATCGTTACCAATTGCAGTAAAGCACTGAAGCCATTGCAATATTTCAACCAAAGGCGTAAAATGCCTACGGCATAAATCTGTGATGGATGGATATTTCGCTGCTCCTCCTCTGTGAAATTCATCTCGCCCTTCGTCTGGCTTTCTGTTATTAGATCGCGCCCAGTCTTCAATGGCAGAGATATTCAGGCGAATTTGCATTGCACGACTTCTGGCCAAATATTTCCTGTTAGCCATAACACGATTAAATAAAACGCTACCAAGCCAGTAAAAGATTTGAGAAAAGTGTTGCTGTACAATAATGGGATGAACTTCATACAAATCCATAACAAATAATACAGAACTTAAAATTGAAGTCACATTTCGTGGGGAAGGAAGCATCTTTTTCTTTGGAGTTGGAGGTCGATATATTTCTTCCATTTCTTCTTTGTGACTCTTTGGCTTTTTGGAAGACCGGAAAATGCGCCACTCACTTTGGTAGTGGATCTCGTCAAGTCCTGGAATGGTTTGATAATCAAGGATAGACGAATTGAGCACCAATTCTAGTCGTCGTTCGGCATCCTGTGAAATTAAAACGGTAATGTCTGTGACAAGCTCAGAAATACTTTCTTGGTGCTGGACGGAAGCTGGAAGAAGTCCAACGTCTTTTCGCATATAGTACAGAAGCATAGTGCAGTTGGAAAGCCAGAAGGAGAGAAAGGATATATCTTCTTTTTTTGCCATGATGACTTTGCGTATTCGCTGGAAAGCGGGAGAGAGAAGACTGTCCAATATTTCCGCACTACCATAATAGTGCGCATAGCGAGCACACAGAAAAAGAAGGTTAGCGGGAATGGGCTTTTGAGTATGGCTTCTCTTAGGTTCCATGTAGGTGATTCCTATATCTAAAATCCTTGGAATATCTGATTCACTAAATACAAACATCTGATCAGGCAAGCATCGATCCCATAAAAATTCTTGCTCGCCATCCAATTCATCTAATCCAGTTTCAAAGGTTGGGGTATCATCATCTAGTCGCAGTTGGGTCATGTCAACATCCAGGTTATAGGCACTTTCTTTCAGCAGTTGGCTAGGATCCTCTCCTCCAAATCCTCTATGCGAGTTAAGACCATCATCATAAAAGTCATCAGGCTCGCTCGAAGCAATATAACCATGAGATTTCATATAAACGTAAATCTCACTATTGGGCGTAATGAAATCGAGTGCAGATCTACCTGTAGAAGTCTTTTGTGTAACGGATGCATTATGTTCCAATAATCTCTCGACAACTCCAATATGATTGTTGTTGATTGCCCACATCAAGGGTGTCCATTCCGCTACAGAAGTTAGTAATAATCTCATTTAATTGAGTTTCAACTTACATTGATCCGGTTCATCGACAGATGCACCATACCGCAGTAATTCCACGACAATATCTTCGTTGCCAAAACAACTAGAATAGATCAAAGATGTACTTCCACTATCATCTTTTGCATCAATATCAATATAATCTTTCGCCGGTCCTCCTAAGATATTCCGAACCAGATTGAGATCGCCGTCACTAGCTGAGGCAAATAGCAATTTCTGGATTCTAGAACCTTTTTCTTGAGCAGATAGGGAATCGTCATCTAAAATGGATTCCTCATCACCTAAAGCAGTTTCTGGGTCTTCTATAGGGCTTTTTGATTTAACTCCAACTAGGGAGGGCTGCGCAGAAGTTTCTCCATTTAATGATCCAATTACAGCCGAGCTGACCGCGGTTCCAGCAGCTGAAGATACTGTTGGAGAAAATCCACTTGAACTCATAGGAGAAGCTGGTGATACCGAGCTAACATTTCGAGATACTGAATCAGATTTGCCCTGCCAGGGGTCCAACATTTCCTTAGCAACTGCTTTGATAATAGGGGTACGGACGGATTCAGGAAGGCTCATGGCCAAATTAAAGGCCTTTGGCAAATCTACTGGCAGTTTTGAGGAGGACATCTTTAAATAATATGTCCTCGCTGCGAATATGCTAGTTGTTAAGTTGTAGTCTTTTATAAACGATAAGTAGAAGTTGTACGTTGTTGTGTATTTTTTGGTTGTCAGTTTTAATCTATTACAATTAATACCACATATTAACATTATACTTTAGTTTCTATTCCTCCCTCCTCTGCACAATCAAAATACGAATCCTCTCATCATAACGCTCAATGCAATAATCATGCACAAATTCAAACTTCTCACCAAGCATCTCGTAGAAAAGCTCTCCAGAATCAGCATCTCGATACTTGTGGGCTAGGAGCAATATGGTCCCTGGAGAAATCAGTTTTTCCAGAATACAAAGCAGTGGCCCAAAACTGCTCCGGTTATAAATACAGTCTGTTACTAGAACTACATCCCAGCCTTCATGTTCAGAGTGGCCATGACGATACACGGGCATAGGAATTTTTGACAAATCCTCTTCTTCCCATTGTAGAGGCTGGAACTCTACTCTTTCTCCTTCTTTGGTTGCTGCAGCTGCTAGTGATGTCGAGTTGCTGCCTGTGATGGTGATTCGCGACCTTTTACTAGTCTTCGGCAGATTGGCCAGATTAAGATCAATATTTCTTTGGCAAGCCTCTCGGGCTTCTTCAAAGTCAGTTAGCAGAACTTGAGCTGCCGGAAACATAGCTGCCATTACCAGCCCAGTAAATCCACACCCCGCACCAAGTTCAATGATTGATCGTGGCGTTCCAATGTATTTTTTCAGCGTATCAGGCGAAGAACATAGCTCTTTGGATACTGCTAATGCAGCGTCCCATATATGACTAGCAATATCTCCTTTTGTTTCTTCTATAATATTAACGTTGAACCCAGGACACTCTGTTTCTAGGTTTCTAAGTGCCAGATGCTCACTATCACAAGAACTTTTGTCCCTATTAGCATCTGAAAACTTGCATGGTATACTTTTAATTGGCAAAAATGTTGCTGGAATGGCCTCTTTGCTGACGGTATCATAGCTTTCTAATAGCATATCAACGGCTTGATCTGGGTGAGGTACACTTGCTCTGACGTAGAACTTTGCATTGCTCGCAGGCATTAAGGGCACCCTGGCTGTAAATGTAACGGCTCTTGATCCTGTTGTCCATTTTAGCGTCTGTGAATCCAATACGGTTTCCTTGGTCGAGTTTCCATCATTGACTCGCTTTTTTGAACTACTAGCAGGGCTGGTAAGAACTAACTCTACCAAAAGCTCTAAATCTCCGTAGAAGAACTTTTCTCCAAGATCATTGGTGACAGTTAATACAGACTTGATTTCAAAGCACTTGGCCTTGCTGTTGAGCAATGTTGTACAACTTGGTCTTTTGTAAAACTTGATATACATATACATGTCTATATGAGATCAAAGTGGTAGGCTTATGAAGGTTTTCAAGCAAAATATCAATGTGAAAAATTAGTTTTACCCTGACAACATGCAGAAATACCTGATAACCTTATTATTCCATATGAAATAAAGAGCAGTTTTAAGCGTGAGTTTTGAGTATTCGAGGTAATAACCTTGGATATCCAAAGGAAATACTAAGTGAAAGCAGATCAAATAGTAAAGTCATGAATGCCATGGTACAACTCAGAATTGGTGAGCTTTGATTTGGAATAGGCTGTGAAGATACTCCACAATATTTACAATAAAAAACATCAAATAAGAATTAGTTTCAAAGCATCTAGGAAATATTTACAAATCAGCACTAAGCTGTCTTGAATGGATATGCAGCGTCATCAATCTTCGTCAAAGTCTTGACAAAATGCTTCATTAAGATGTTCTTCTTAATATTTTTGGCCAACTTTTCAGGCTCAACCTTGCCCAGACTCCGTAAGATACTGTGTGCTTCTTGGGGTGAATTCTCTAGTAAATCACTGGCGTATGTAGAGAAGTTACTATTCTTGATTTCCACACTTAAATTATCGAGCTCTGTTCGCACTTGATCAACCTCTAAATCAAAAATTCGTTGTTCATTGGGCCAACTCGGGATATTGTATTTTTGCATAGTCTTGGAAACCCATTGCTTGTCCTCTGGATTTAAGTCACGGCGAATTGATAGCAGGTTTATTCGTCGCAGGTTATCCATTTGTTGAGCAGTTGTCTCGTTGCCATCTTGCCCTAATCGCTTAGCTCTCTCCTCTTTGTATTTGGCAATCTTTTGCATTTCTTGAGCTGCAACCTTGCCAGGGGCCTCTTCTCGGTACTTGATCCATGACAGACCCTTGTTCATCAGTATTTCAGAGACAGCAAAAGACTTCCGTGCAGAGAGAGGTCGCACATACTGGATCCGGACTACATCTCCCTCTTTGCATTTGTTGCCTTCGTCGTGAACCAAAAAGTCTGTAAACCGCACCACATCCTTGTTGACAAGTTTGTTGAATTTCATACGCTGGACACGCACCTTGACTGTCTTGTTCATTTTGCCATGGGAAATGACCATCCCCACAAAATTTTGCTTCCCCATTTTAATATAGATTTGAAATAGACCAAGGGATCAGAGGTCTTAAGATGATTCGTTGGTCAACGACTTGAAAAAAATCAAGCATATACAAGGTAAAAATCAGGGTAACAAAATACAGTTAATTAATCAAGTTGAAAGTTCTCAGATAATTATTTCATGAACTATATATCATAACATTTATAGATCAGGTCTAATGAAAATAGAGGACATTCTATTTCTCTTCGGTATCGTTGCTATTTGAGGGATTGAACGCGGGCACTTCGTAGAGTGGGAGCTCTGTAGAGTTCATCCCACTGAAAGCGTTTTTACGAAGCTCAATGGCTTCCACCTCTTTAATATAACGTATCTCAGAAGGAATAAGATCGATGAGAAATGCAATCTTATTCTCAATAAATAAAACCACTTTGGATGGGGGTTCAATCATAAATCGGAGGTAGCCCATTGCCATTAGGTAGCCTGCACCTAGGCCAAACATATGGCTAAATATGCTGGGACCTGGCAAAATTAGGGCGACGACGACAAAAACAGGAATTGGCTTACCCCAAGTTGGAAACATGAAGCTCGAAGAACTAACAGGTTAGCAGGAATAAACAAAAATGGAGAACACATACACATAAGTAGTTGGTGTCGTCAAGCTCTCAATATAAGCGAAGTACGCCATGAAAGAAAACGCCCATGAACTAAAATATTAGTCAAAGGCCAGATATAACATTGATTGGCATAATCACCTTGATCCCATAATTGATGCTGAAGAAAACAATATAATATGCGTTAAGATATAGGCAAGACCAGTGACCGTGGCCAAGACTACCATATTAGCTAAAGGACACTCAATAAACCAAGGGTTTCATACCATTTAACACAATTCCTGTTCTAACTGTGCCGTTGTTTCTCTCAAAGGTGCACAACATGGGCAGTAACGCCCAAGCACTCAAAATCAAGTGAAATACATTGTAATGAAGCATAGGATACCAAGTCAGACGGTTAACTGAAAAGTTAGAAACTGAAAATAATTGATTTCAAAAAGCTTACGTTCCAAATGGGTAATCGTGCTAGCCTGAAGTTTGAGGGAATCAAGCATAGCTGGATATGCCCAACTGATCAGGTACAAGATCACCATGAACACCATAAGGCCTCCAGTTAAAGCAGGAGGAATGCTTTTAGAGGCAGTCAAATGAGGGTGAAGCAATTTCTGGATCGCAGTTATGGTATTCGTGGAGATCATTTTTGAAGCTTGACTTGGTATAAGAACGAGGAAGAATGCAACTCCTTTGGGAGAGAAATTAATTCAGGAAGCTGGCAACTCGATAATATGAAATAAAAATGTCTTCAGTGCAGTGTTACACAACATACTCTATATGAGTCTGTAAATGAAAAGAACAGTTTCATATTTTAGTGGATTTAATTGGTACTCTCTTTTGGCTTATTTCATTTACTTTGTGCAGCCATTCCCCGACCTGCCTGTCGATGTTAGTGCATATAAATTTATATTGCTCCAAGAAATATCCTTAGGAAGAATAGTTCCACAATTTCTCTCGGGTTTTGCTCTCTCCATGGATGATTTATAGTGTTTGCAGTTTAAATCAAACTTTAGCAAGCATCACGACTTTACGTCATCTTGGTCCCCCCATAGCAGACTGACAAGAGTAGAGTATCGTCTGGCTGATATTACCAGGGTATCAGTTCTCCTAACTCTAGGATTCTTACGAGTAATCACTTCACATAGTTAGATAGTACCCATTAGCACTCCTTGTGGTTTTGAAAAACTTGAGAACAAGACGTATTTCATTATGATATAGTGGATTAAACCACTATACAAAATGCATGAGATTGACCAAGCCATGTAAAAAGGTTGCGTTTAACATGGGCTGGAAATATTTTTATTGAAGTACAATAGTATTTAGTCTTAAGAGTGCGAATCAGTGAGAGTATCTTAGCTAAGTTCTGAGTTCATGAAAGGCATTCTGTTAACCACTCTACTGCCACAGTATTCAGGAGCGGTACTATAAATGGATCCAAAAATACAAGAACCAAGTTTATAAACAACTTGCTCAGTGACCTCTCACAGATTTAATTTGAGGGAAACTGGCCTTCTCATGAAAATAAATAACCCCAACAAAGAAGTTTGGCTCTCTACTAGCTGGGCATGCACTATAGCTCCTGACTTTCATAAAGCTCTAGAGAGTGAAGCAGCTCACAAGAAACAACCTTATTGAGAAAGTCAAACCCATACTTCTCAAGGCAAAATACGGCTAATTGGCAGAAAGCCTCAGGATCACTGTGATGACTTTGCTACTACTTTCCCCTTATCCTGCAAGATCAAATATACCATCAAAAACAAAATGTAAAAGAGTCAGGTAAAGAGCGAAGTATAACTGACTCTTGTACTAAGCGGTCCAATGACGGTCTTCCTGACCCTCCCATAAGCGTCCTTTCTATTATTCAGCATCACACCTAGTGTCATTTCTTAATTCAATTGCAGGCTCATGGATGGCACTATATCACCAGGGCTTATATCTCAACTCGTATTCAAGAGATTACGTTTTGCTTTTGTTGGCGAAGTATTCTGAGAGAACGAAAAGGAAAGTTTCTTCTCACTTCAATAGAATGACCTAAACTATAATAATATTAATATATGAGACTGGTAATTTGCAGATAGCACGCTTTGCCTTCCACTAAGAGTGAACGTAAATTGTAACCAGATCATAACAGATCTCGGAATCCCCATATTGGCTATCTTATATATATTAGTCTAGGCAAAACAGTTGGGTGTATAATTCAGTATAGAAACAGTAACAATAGAAGGTTACCCTGGGTTATTTGTTTTGGTTTAACCACGATTGGAGTAGAGAGGTCTGTTTATGCATTTCGAGGAAGCCTTACAAGGTAGGCACAGTCTTGAATAGAGATGAAGTATTGAAAAATTGGTTGTGAGGTGAAGCCAAGTACATATAAAGGTAATGTGGTGACTGGTTGAAAAAATCATAACATCTGGTGGTTTAAAATCATTGAGTTTTGATTAAAGCCTTAAACTATGGGGCGACCCTCTATGGACCCAACCATCTCACAGTTTCAACTCCAAAGAGCATGAATATTAGCACGAGAGGATATCGAGTATTCTAAAAGTGCCATTTCGTATCACAAGTTATTTAAAACCAAAAAAGCTGATTATCCTGATACAATTTTGAGGAGGAATTGACAGCACTGTTGATAATTATTAGGTTCTGCTTTTTTAGTTTCCTTTCCAGATTCAGAACCTTTTGTTTACCATATCTTCGGCGGCCATATTTTGTGTTTTCTTGAAATCCAATTCCAGCCTTAAATGCCTTACTACTTTATCTTTCAAAGGTCCCTATTGCTTTCCTCTTAATATTCCTATCCAACTGGTAATGTTCAGCTTTCCAGACATTCTCTGTTTTCAAGAAGCACTAGAACAACCACAACACGCAACTCTTCAACATGGACTTATTCCGGTCCAAAAAGAATACAAATTTACAACATTTGCAAAAGGCGTATGATGAATCTTATCAAGCATCATTGAGAGCTCTTACAGCGGAATCGCAGAGTAATAGTGTGGCAGCTCTCTCAGCTTGGAAAAACACCAGCAGAATCATCTCCCTACAACTGAGTACCATCACCGATACCCCTAAGACTTATCAGGAATCTGCAATCATGTCTAATATCATGAAAATTGAACACCAATGCCGTGACAGGATTGCGTCACTAGAACGTGGAGTCTCAGGCACCACTTCTCAGGCCTCTCGTCCAGTTAAGAATTCGTACGAAACTGCCTTTTCCAACTTCAGTTCTGACAATGTTCATGATGATTCTTTCTTGCCAATGAAACCTTCTAAGCCTAAAGCAAATCGTCCTACTTTGAAAAGCGATTCTAGTTTACCAAATAGCCTACATTCCAATTCTGGCAACCCTTCTGAAAGTTCCCATTCACGATCATCTTCACGAACCGAAAATAAACCTACTGCTCGATATCACTCGGCTTCGTCCATTGAAGGCCAGGATTTTTCTATGAAATCTACACATAGACAAGGAATTACTCGCACCCCAAGTCCCCAACTTGTGAGCTCTAGATCCATGCTCCATACGTTGCGATCTGGAAAAGGCGGCATGAACAAACTATTAGAAGAAAGGAAAGCTGCTTCAGATGCGGCAGTTCTTGCCTGGAAAGTGAAGCAAAGCAATCCTGATAATGCTAAATCAGCACTTGCCGCTGCCAGTATTTCAACTGGGAACGGTGTTCCTGTACAAGAAGTAAAGGCTGCAACGCCTGCAGCTCAGAAAATAGGAAGTAAACCAGTACGTGTGGCTTCCAAACCTAGCACAACAACTTCAAAATCTAGACCCACCACATCTGCTCATATTCCAAAGCCTAAACCACTTTACAATAAGCCGGTGGTATTCAGAGCTCCTCAGATACACGCACCTGGACATAGGCCAGCTTCAACTAAAACTCAATCTCAAGCAAGTGCAAGTAGATCTACAGTGATATCATCAACTAAAAGACACCAAGCACCACCTAAGACCACAGCACCTGTAGCACGTTCTAATTCAGGGACTGGAACCAAAGCTAGAGCTCAACCTGAGGATCAGTCTGACGAATCCGATATTTCAGAAGATGAAATGGACAAATGGCTGACTGAAGCTCGCAAAAAGGTTAAGAAAATCAAGGGAATAGACGAAAATGCCGCTGAAAACATTTTTAATGAGGTAGTGGTTAAAGGAGATCCAGTTTACTGGGATGATATTGCGGGCTTAGAGAAAGCCAAAACTTCGTTGAAAGAGACAGTCGTATATCCATTTTTACGACCTGATCTTTTCAGTGGACTGAGAGAGCCTGCTCAGGGTATGCTACTTTTTGGTCCCCCAGGAACAGGAAAAACCATGCTGGCGCGGGCTGTGGCTCAGGAATCAAATTCTACGTTTTTTTCTATTTCTGCATCTTCACTTACGTCTAAATTTTTGGGTGAGTCTGAGAAGTTGGTTCGCGCACTCTTCTTAATGGCTCGTGCGCTAGCTCCGTCCATTATTTTCGTAGATGAAATTGATTCCTTGTTATCAGCGAGGTCTGATAGTGGAGAGCATGAGACTTCGAGGCGGATCAAGACCGAGTTTTTGGTGCAGTGGAGTGCACTTCAACATGCTGCCGCTGGTAAAGATCATGACGATGTCTCCAGGGTGCTAGTACTAGCCGCGACAAATCTCCCTTGGGTAATCGATGAGGCTGCGAGAAGGCGGTTTGTGCGTCGACAGTATATTCCTCTGCCTGAGGCTGAAACTAGGAAACACCATCTGGAGAAGTTGTTAAGCAGGCAGAAAAATGACTTGAGTGAGAAGGAGAAAGCTAAACTTGTTAAACTAACTGATGGATTCAGTGGCTCAGATTTGACAGCGCTAGCTAAGGATGCTGCCATGGGTCCTCTTCGTGCTCTCGGTGAGGCTTTATTAACAACTCCTACCGATCAAATTCGACCTATTGGATTCGAAGATTTCAAAGCATCGTTGAGTACCATTCGACCTAGTGTCTCCAAGGCCGGACTTAAGGTGTTTGAGGACTGGGCAGCCATGTATGGAAGCTCAGGAGCCTGAGTAAAATAAGGACTCTTATCAATTATAATATAAGCTACAAATATCTATATCTAAGTTTTTAAATATCGCTTTTTTATTTCTTTTTCCCTCTGCCTTGAAATTTTGGCTTTAATTTTGAAGTTTGCTTGTGAAAGTTAAGTTTTTATTTTTCCTTTTCCATTTTGGTTGGTCCCTTCTACTCACTTCTTCATAGCCACCCATCCACTCGCAGATTCGTGTTCTTTCGACTCTCAAACCCTTTCACTTGTTCCTTCGACTGACGTTTGTCCCTTTACATTTGTTTTTACATTGCGCTTTTCAATAATTCAGTAGTTTCAAATTTCAAAATAAACAATGAGTCGCTTTGAAAGCGAATCAGATGCCTCTACTTCTTCGGCCACCACCCCTCGAAGGATAGCTAGACGTCGATCCTCATTTTTCTCGCCTTCTCCCTCACCTCCACCTCCTAATGAGCGCGAGATCCTTGACTTCACGTCGGATCATCGTCATTTTTCGATGATTCGTAATTTACACATGGCCGATTTCATTACTCTCCTCAACGGTTGTTGTGGATTCATGTCTGTTCTTTCCTCTGTATCCTATGCGATCTCTCAACGCCAGGATCCCCATTTCATCGTTCGCGCTCTCTATTTGGTTCCACTTGGCCTATTTTTTGATTTCCTTGATGGACGGGTTGCGCGGCTACGCAACAAGTCAAGTCTTATGGGCCAAGAACTTGATTCTCTTGCTGACCTGATATCATTTGGCGTTGGTCCTGCTACAGCGGCATTCACACTGGGGTTCAATACTTTTATTGACACATCTGTACTCACAGTCTTTGTACTATGCGGTCTTACACGTTTGGCACGGTTCAATGTGACAGTTGCCAATATTCCAAAAGATGCTGGTGGAAAATCCAAATACTTTGAAGGCACTCCGATTCCTACAACCTTGGTTCTAGTTGGAATAATGTATTACTGGCAACTAAATGGCTGGGTTCATGAGAATCTGCCCTTTGGCCTTGCTTTAGAGGGAACTCCATTTGAATTCCATCCTATGGCCTTACTGTTTCTACTGAGCGGCTCTGCAATGATCAGCAAGTCTTTAAAGGTTCCCAAGATATAATTGAATAGTATTAAGCTAAGAATAAAGGAATATTTATTGTCTTTAAGTCTTCAACAGTGTGGACTGTGTATTGTTGGTGGTGGGGTGAAACTTTCGGTTTGTACTGTAGGCTCGAGCACCATACGTAAAGTACGAGACAACCTAATTGAATAATCAACCTTGATTTAATGATTTATAATTACTTACACATGATGACAAATGATTTACAAAATCAATTTACAAGAAATATCTACGTATGCATATATATTTTGTGTCATGGCCCGAATGCGCTCCATGCCATTCTATAAAGAGTTGTCCGCCTAACCCTAACTATTGGGTTAACTGTTCTACATTTACTCTCTACTCACTTTCGTCCTTTTGGTTAACTCTATATTGGCTCCCTGTCCTCTATGCTTCACGACTAGGATTTCACCAGGCTTCACCCTAGTGATCGTATGCTAGATGGTCGCACAACTTGAAGCTTTTAATGAAGATCCGATTCTATTTGAATCGGGACATTCCGATTATTACTTTCTCTAACAACTTTCCTTTTCAACTTTCTAGTATTTAAATAGACCGGTTTGCGCTCATAATCCAGATATCCTCGTTCTGCAACTACAAGTTCTACACTCGTCTTCCTTTCTTCCTTTTCTGTTTACTTTTATTTTCTAAGTCGTCTCTACGTCTCTGGATCTGTGATTCAGTTAAACTCGGTAAGAATTCTTCAAAACTCTTTGTCTTATAATTTTTATCTAATTATTTAGAATAATTTCATTTTTAGTCTTTAAAACAATCTAGGCTATTACATTCTGTATCAATGTAAATCATGACATCATCAATAATATTCATGCCCTTACCCCACTTACCTCCACACAAAGACCCCATGAACCCCTAAACCTGACAGCCAGGCAGTCTCCGTCGGAATGGGCATGGTGAATGGCCCAAAATCGTAGTGACACGAAGATAGTGATGATAGCTCAAACCCATTCTTAATCACAGTTTGATACCAAGAAATTATAATTTAAAAGGGGCCCTTCTGCCCCGAAAGGTTTTCAATTCTTTTCTTTCTTCCTTTTTTTATTTTTTATATTTTATTCTATCTATCCACATCTCCACATCAAACCCAGCATTATTGTTCTAAACACACAAAGGCTTTTGAGTATTGCCCTTTATTGTTGCCTTACATACATTCACCCAGGGTCTATCTTCTACCAGTTAAAAATAATACTCAATTTGCAATTTTATTGAAATTGTTTTCTGAAAACTGCCCATAAATTTTATATATTGCCTCCTCACAGCTCGTACTTCAATTTACCGATAGCCTGATAAGTCGTACAAACAAAAAGGGAAAACCCAAGTACAAGCAAATCTTGTATATTTTACCAGCTTAAAAAGACGCTCCTGACGCACCTGAAAATTGCCTTATTCTTTAAGTTCTTTTTTTACTTTCGTTTGCTCTTTTCTTCCCTTTTACTTAATATCATCATCCACATTTCATTGATTTTTTCCTACTTTTTACTTCAACAATGGCTAGTAATTTGGACCTCCAGATACCTACCAATGGACAGCCCGCTGAGGCCCTTGCAGCTCGTTTTGAATCCTGGCGCCAAATCATCAAGTCCCTTAATGTGTACTTTAAAGAATATGCATCTGCCCAAGAGGATACGGCCCGTCAACATACTCGCTTAGGAAATGCTGTCAACTTTCCCTTTTTTCAGTTGGGAACTACGGATGCTGCTTCTAACGCAGCTCCTGACAGTTCTGGGGTGGGTGCCACCGATATTCCAGTTCAGAAAATCCCTCCTAATGCGAAAGTCAACGATGACCCAACACGCACAATGTTTCTGCCTTGTGGATCGGACTCAATTGCTGACATTCCTGGAACTCTTAAATCTTTTCACTCAGCCCAAGCTTCTGCTGCTTCTGCTTCTTCTAAAGAGCTCACGCAAGTTGTGATTCCACAACTTGAAGACCTTAGACAAGACCTCCTTTCTAAGGTCAAAGAAATTAAAAATTTGAGTTCAGATTTTAAAAATTCCGTGTCCAAGGAACAGGGTTCAACCACTAAGGGATTGTCTGCTTACTCAAGCGCAATTAAGGCTCTCAACGGTGATCCTGCAAATCTCGCGGCAAAGAATGATCCATACTTATTAAAGGACTCTCTAGACAAACAGATTTCTAGACAAGTAGAAGAAGAGAACTACCTTCTTGGAGCTTATCTCAATCTTCAAGGTTCTGGAAAGGAGCTTGAAATAATTGTCGTTGAGAAAATTCAGCAGGCACTAAAATCTTTTGGCAAAATGGCTGCATTAGACAGTAAGAGCCTTGATGCCTTGTCTACTAAAATTCTTAGTGGTTTCACTCAAAACGACTCTACCTTTGAATGGGACAACTTTGTCTCCAAAGACCCCAATTTCATTCACCCTGCAACGCAGCCCCGCAGTGCCAAAGAACTTGAATACCCTGGAATGCAGTCTAATCTTGCAAATGAAGTTCGCTCTGGATATCTCGAGCGCAGATCCAAGTACTTGAAGTCATACTCTCGTGCATGGTATGTTCTAACTCCTGCTTTCTTGCACGAATTTAAGTCCCCTGATCGACAGCGTGATCCCAATCCTGTTCTGTCTCTTTCGCTTAGTGATTGCCAGATTACTCGTGACAAGAAGGATAGTGGCAGTAGCTCACACAAATTTATACTTAACGCTCGGCAGTCCAGTTTTGGAGGGGTTTCCGGAAAAGGCCACAATTGGGTGTTTAGGGCCGAGAATAAAGAAAAGCTTGATGGTTGGTTTAAGGACCTTACTGCCCTTTCGCAAATCAAGAACCCAGTTGACAGAGCAAATATGTATTTCCCAGCTGAAAAACCTGCCTCTTCCCTTGATAAGACCGATGTAGAACCTGCTAGTACAGAGGATACTGCGGTTGGTCAACCTCCTTCACCCACACTATCAAACTCGTCGGAAGTTACTTCACTTGGCGAGCCCTTTGGAGCTGGGGAAGAAGGATCGTCACCTCTCACAGACAATTTTGCTCATTTTGAAACTAGAAACGACCTTCCTGGAAAATTCCCTAGCGATGTTTCCAACAAGAAAGATACTGGTGAGTCTCACGTTTTTGCATTCTCGATCCCAGAAGAACATAAGACTAGCACTGGAGATTCCGCTATTGATGATAACGCTTCAGTATTTTCATACGACTTGAAAAAAGAAACACATTCAACCTTACCAGATGACAAGAATTTCAAGCCTGTCAATTATGATACCCCTGTGAATTTGGAACGCAGATTGACTCAGACAAATCACAAGGATGAATTGAATTTTGAGGGTGGCATTGGAGTTGCTCGTGGCCCAGATGAACCTGCCGATGGCGATCATAAGAGTGCCGTCATGCGCCGACGCTCTTCTGTAGCTTCTACCAAGTCAGTGCCTAGACGAGGATCAACTCTTTCTCGCAGAGCGACAGGGTCCTTTGGAATTACTGACGATCTTAAGCCCTTGTCTTCAACTACTGACCAGCCACAAGGCCTTTTCTTTGCTGGTGGTTTACCTGAGACAACATCGTCAGGGCCTTCTGGAAAAGCTTAAATGTTTATGAATACACGATTTCATGTATTATGGCTTTAAATAGTATATAATCAATACTACTTAGTATTATATATCGAATTATGATTATTTTGTAATTATGAAAATAAAAGAAAAATTAGAAAGGTTTCTTAATCAGTGAGACCACTTGATTTTCGAGCTCTGCTCCGCAAGATATTCAGTTTACTGAGAGTTTCAATACGTAGATTCCATCGATGTGCAAAATTGGCATCCGAAAAACGAGACGAAGAAGCTCGAGAACGTGCACGGTAGCTAACAAGTTCAGCTGACTCAGGGTCCATAGCAAAAGCAGTTTCGAATGTTTTGGCTAAAGAAGAAATAATTTCATCACCATCAGCCTGGTTTTGCTGCTTTTCAACTTCTGCTGGACTATAATCAGGATCCGATTTGGACATGAAATGAAATCCAGTTGGCAGTAAAAGCTGATCTTTGCTGTTGTCATTTGCAGTAGCATCAGTGGCATCAGCAGTATTACTACTACTTACACTAAGCGTTGTGGACCAAGGAATAACAATATCGAGTTTGGGGCCAGCTGAGTTGTGCACAATAGGAACCAAACCTGCAGCCATATACTCGACAATGACCATTCCAAAGTGTTCATTCCACATGGCATCAAGACCAAATGAAGCACGACTCAATCTGTCTACAACTGTAGGCCAGGGTGCATCCAGTACAAATTCAAAATCCTTATGATCAGCAAGCTTGAGTTCGCGAGCCAAAATACGCAGATTATACACTGAAGACCGGTCATCATCATTTCGGATAGACCCAATGAGTACTAATTTTGGAGTTTGAGATCCTTTGTAGTCCTTAAGAAAGCGAGCAAACTCATTTAAGACGAGTTCATGTCGCTTTTCAGCACGAAATTGGGCTACATAGACAATCTCAGGAGCACGGGGACTTGTAATATCAAATCCAACAAGGTCTTGGGTAGCACATGGCGGATAGACTGTTTGGATATGCTTATCAGGGCTCTTTGACGAGCCTCCACGACCATACCACCATTGCTGGCGCATATGTTGCATAGTCCAAGTTGAATTTGCCATAATAACTGAAACATAGGAACCAACAAATGTATAAGCCCAAGCAAAAGCGGTCCAATAAACATACTTGCAAAGTTTCCAAATGCCCTTAGGAGTTCCTTGAACCATTGCCTTCACCATGTCAGACGAGATTACTGGATAGTGAACATAGGCAGCAATTGGAACATTTGCAAGCCAAGAAACTAGTGGGTAAGTAAACGGGTACCCCATAGTATCGATATAGACATCAGGAACTAAAGTTGTAATAGCCTCATACGCTAGGACCATAGACCCAATAGCCTGAAGCAACAAAGTCATTCGAGGCCAAGTGGCTGGGTCTACCAGCTTACGATTAGACAGGTAAATGAATACAACACGATCAGGATCGCTCAGTTCCAGCCCGAATCTCATTTTAACCTTTGCTAGAATACGATCAGGACGATTGATATCCCCAAATTCGCCTAGGCGGCCACCAATTTCAGATGACGACCCAACTTTCGAACCTCGTGGTACTGGAGGAGGTGGGGGATCCAACCCAGTATAAATGACACATACGTTGCGGGGAGACTGTTCAAGTGTAGCTTTAACCGCAGCCCACAGCACGCGTTCACCACCACCACCGGCATTAGCATAAGGATGGAAAAATCCAAATATAATTTTACGGGTTTGCTCTGTTGTTATGGGATTTGCTGGTTGGAACACTGGATCACTTTTAGCGTCAAGCGGCGCCAATTTGATGCGGCGGCTTCCAAAGTACGTGCTATAATGAGAAGGAGTTCGACTGGCAAGAATGAGACGACGGCGGACTGCTGGGGTTTTGTTTCCATAAGAGGGTAGCATGATATAAGGCTTATCATCACTATCGGAGGAAGATTCCTGGGATTGACGTTTTCCTTTGTATTTAGCGATGGCGTCCGCCACATTTTGATCCAGATCAGCTGGAGGTGCCCTGAGGCGTTTTGAGGTTCTATTACCAATGAATGCAAACAGAATATAGACGGCTGAGCAGAGTAGCATACTTACAAACATGACAACAGCTACTACCAAGCCCACCTGGTCTGCTAGGGAACTGGGCATCATCTTGGAATAGAAATAACTGGTGTAGTTAAGAACAAAATAAGAGAAGCAAATGATAATAAAATGAAAGTTTGAGCATAGACACTCTTGTTTACTATAACTGGAAAACAACACTCAACATTTATTGAAGCATTCTGGCTTAATTGGAATTAGGGATTGACAGGTGGAAAGAAGCCATCATTGCAATGGCAATGGATTTTGGTTTTATATTTTTCAGGAGCATGTGAATCAGGGTTGGGGTCAAGCAACATAGAGGATGGGTAAATACATAGATAACAACAACAAAAAGTAACAAAATATAATAAAGAAGAAAAGAACTAGATTTAACTGCTGAGAAAAGATTGCAAATAACAGGGAGAGGGTAATTAGGACACTGTAGGACGAACTGTTTCATCTAGGAGGATAACAATGAGCTCTTGAAGTGGAGCAAACTCCTTCTGTTCAACAAGGTTGAACTGGTTAGTGAACAGCACGAAGTGTTTGAGGGAAGTGTTAAGGTGAGGTTGGAGGCCCAGCTCAGTAATCTGGTCAAAATGGTGGCAGTAGATATGAGCGTATACCCTAAATAGACGCTTGAGAATGTTGCGAAAGATCTGAGGAGAGTATTTAGAAAACGGGACACCAGACTTGGTAGGAAAGATGGCTTCGTCATCCATGAAGGCCTGAACCCAATTCATAAGATTTTCTGAGTATTCTGGGGCAGACATCTTGGTAGGCTTTTTGAACTTTGCACTATTAGAATCTTGCCAGAGATACTCGTATTCTTCTGTTGCAATCATGCGAGGGCATGTTGTGGGCGAACAGAATTCAGTAATAGTGCCATAAAGCATGTTCAACTGGTTGTAAAAATCAACAACATGTACAGCTACCCATTCATTCAAATCTTCGCCTTCTGGCAAAATAACAGCCTGTCTTAGAGATCCTGATCCCAGTGTGGCTTCTGCGTATTGTCGCAGGACTTGAGACACGACACCATTGCTGGGAGCGCTGCCACGCATAGTAGAAACAGCAGCAGGAGCAGCTACTGTTCCATTGCCATTTCCCAAGGCAGATTTAGCCTTCAGCGCCCGTGCGTTGTTAAGATGTAGGCTTTGAAAAAAGGACATTGAGGATGGTTGTGGAAAAAAGTATAATTTCTAGCATCAACAGTGGAGCTGGTATGGAGCAAAAGTAAACAATGATCACGTGTGCAAACTTTTGTGCTTATTTTAAATATTAATTTCGTAATTAAAATGATAATTAATGTTATCACTAAAATCATGCTTATTATGGCATGTTGACTATTTTAATAATAAACACCACGTGACCTTTCGCCATCCTTCACAAGCAAGTCGTTTCCTAGATTTTGATGAAAATTTCAGCATTTCAAATCAACAGCAGGCTTCATCATGAACGAACTCGATTCGACTTCAATTCTGATTCTGATTCTTCAGAAACCTCAACTGATTCTAGATAATAATGGCAGAGATTGATACTTCATTTTCTCGCAAGGCTAAAGATACTGTAGGTATTCTCCAATGTTTAGCCCCTATTCCCATGTCTAACTATCTAGGTCGCTGGATTTGCTGGTGGAGCAGCCCAAGTACTTATCGGTCAGCCTTTTGATCTTGTAAAAGTTCGGATTCAAGCTGGCCAGTTTAAGAGTCCATTAGAAGCTTTCAGTAAAACGCTCACTCGAGAGGGCCCTCTTGCGTTCTACAAGGGAACAGCAGCGCCATTAGTTGGCGTAGGATTATGTGTGTCGGTTCAGTTCTATGCGTTTCATGAGATGAAGAGGCAACTAATGAGGTCTAATGAAAACCAGGCCCCCTTAAGTTATCCTCAGTTTTACTTAGCTGGCGCTTTTGCAGGAGCTGTTAACACTGTTATCACATCTCCTGTGGAACAGATCAGAATTCTTCTTCAGACCCAACCCAGCGGAGAGAAGAAATTATATAACGGCCCAATAGATGCTGTGCGCAAGATTTGGGCTAATCACGGACTATCCAAGGGAATATATCGAGGATTTGGAGTGACATTACTTCGTGAATCCCAGGCATACGGCGTCTGGTTCCTCACATATGAATTTTTAATGAATGAGACCATTCAGCGACGTTCTCAAGGCAGAGAAAGCATTCCCACTTGGCAGCTGATGCTGTATGGTGCTCTTGCCGGAGAGGCTTTATGGCTTGCTTCTTATCCGTTAGACGTTATTAAAACCAAAGTTCAATCGGATGAATTTACAGGTGGCCGGTATAATGGAAGCTCATTAGAGGCCTTTCGACAGCTATGGCATGGTCAGGGATGGCCCGGATTATGGCGCGGTATCGTACCAACACTGTTGCGTGCTATGCCAGCCTCTGCAGGAACCTTCGCTACTGTTGAACTCACCCTGCGGTTGCTTGGATAAAGCAGCCCGGTAAGGGTCAATGGAGTTACAGATTTAAGAATATTTTTTAAAACCATGAGTGAGAATATTTTCAATAAAGTTTTCGGAGAATGGTGTTACATTCTAAGCTTCGACACCCGGATTATTTGAACTGAATCATACTCAACATGAGCAAACAGGAGACAGTACAAAAAACACGTTTGCCGTAGCAGAAACAAAGTGCTGTTCCTTACTAAAAGTGTTTAAATATGCTGTAATATCTAATCATTATCATTTATATTTCAAATCGATTGTTTTCTTGCTGATTTCTTTCTTCTTTAACAATTTTTTTTCACAAAGCTCATTTGGGTTATTTTTTTTTTTAATCTCTTTTCTTCCCTGAACTTGAGAAACGAAGAAAATATATATACTTTGCTCCTTCAAAGTCCATATCATATCTCTCATAATGCCCTCCAGTTCTTTTAACCGCCATCCGCTATCAGACACTCCTCTGGTGTCCAAGTCTAACTCTCCTTTGCAGCATCCAGTTCATGATTCACTACTGCCTCCAATTTCTGGTGTTGCTAGCGGGTCCTTGTCCTGCGGCTCGTATTCTCCTCCCAACGGGTTAGACCCTACCACCCAGGAAGCCACCACATCTGCCCACTCTTCGGATAATGACGACCACTATCATCATCACCATGATCACATCCACGGTTCTGGATATACCTCTCCACTACATTTGCCTCTCCGTCGCACTGCCACTACTTTAGATGTTCCTGGTCTCACTCGAACTAAATTCTCACCTGATGGTGCCATTGCTGCACAGGATGTAGAGGCCAAGCTGGTAATTGTCATGGTTGGTCTTCCAGCGCGTGGTAAGTCGTATGTTACAAATAAACTTTGCAGGTATCTTAACTGGCAACAGCATGGCACTAAAATATTTAACGTTGGAAATAAACGACGCAGCACCACTAAGAAAGATGAGGAATCCAAGGGTCCTTTGGCAGACAACGAACACGACATCAAACCTAATGTCGATCAAAAAGATGGGTCGACTGCATCACCAGTCCGGAAAAATCAAACTTCGCAGCCGGCTGAATTTTTCTCACCAGATAATCCAGAATCTTTTGGGCTCCGAGAACAATGGGCCATGGATACTTTGGAAGATCTTTTAGATTATGTCTTGGAAGGTCCTGGAAGTGTAGGAATTCTAGATGCCACAAATACCACTATAGCCAGACGGCGCAATGTCTTGGACCGGATTAAAGAGCGTTCTGGAGGTCGACTTAAGGTTCTATTTTTGGAATCCATCTGCTCTAATAGTGCCATTATCGAGGCCAATATCCGAATGAAACTTTCTGGACCTGATTATAAAGATGTAGACACCGATGTTGCAATTAAGGATTTCGTGTCCAGAATGCACAACTATGAAAAGGTTTATCAGACTATTGGTCCTGAGGAAGAGGCTAATGATGAGTTTCAGTACATTAAAATGATTGACGTTGGTCGCAAAGTTGTATGCTGTAACATCAACGGGTTTCTTGCTGGCCAGGCAGTCTTCTTCTTGTTGAACTTTAATTTAGCTGACCGCCAAATCTGGATCACACGTCACGGAGAAAGTGAGGACAACTTTGTTGGACGTATTGGCGGTGACGCGCCGTTGACAGAAAATGGCCGCAAGTTTGCGAAAGCAGCGGCAAGATTCATGTCTTACCAAAAAACTGAGTTTCACAGACGCCAGATTCAAAGGTACGAGGATAGGGAGCGTATTTTGCACAGATCAGATTCGGAACCTGCAACTCCTACTAATGAGCCTGAGGAACCTAATTTCTGTCTTTGGACATCGATGATGAAAAGGTCTCTCCAAACAGCCGAATACTTCAGCGAGGATGTGTTCGATATCAAGGAAATGCGCATGCTAAATGAATTAGGTGCTGGCATTTGCGATGGCATGACATACTCAGAGATTCAGGCCAAGTATCCTCAAGAATATGCTGCTCGAATGGCTGACAAGGTTCAATACCGATACCCTGGCCCGGGCGGTGAGTCATACCTTGATGTAATCAACCGTTTGAGGGCAGTCATTGTTGAGGTAGAACGTATGGTAGACAATGCTCTCATCATTGCTCACAGAGTGGTATGTCGCGTCCTATTAGCTTACTTTATGAATCTCGGCCGTGATGCCATTGGTGACCTTGATGTTCCTCTTCATACTTTGTATTGCCTAGAACCCAACCCTTATGGTGTATCTTGGGAGGTCTATGAGTATGATGAGGCTACAGACTGGTTCAAGAAGGTCTCTAAGGAAATGCTAAAGAAGAAAGCTACCCAACGAAGCACTCAGAACAAGGCCTTGCGGGAACGTCAATACAGCGTGGTTGCTACAGCCATGCCTCCCGATCTTGCTAAGCAGCGGTTGCCTACGGTCAATGACATTACGCTTCGCCTAGAAAAAATGTCCAACAGACAATCCTCGTCCCACTACGAACCTGATCGTGGTCAGCCATTATAAATTACGACGCTCATAGCCGTAACTTTTACTAGATTTTAAAGATTGAGATAACAATTCTGATCGCTAGAAATATCCCCATAGACCGTGTTCGCTAGACATAACCTTATAGACATAAAATACATTTGCTGAATATGATTTGATTTTATTAGTTACATGATCCCTATTGGTAGATGTTAGCGAGCGATGAAGGTTTGCTATCATTCTATCCCAGCTATAAAGGTGGAAAAATCCATCTGGGAGTTTGCGTCATTTCTGACAAAACTTGGAAATAAATTTCTGTGTTCAACATAATCCAATATTAATAGGCTTGAACTATCTGTACTACTTTAAACTGTGTTCTACACTTTGGTCAAAATATTCTATTCACACTAAAAAAACACAAAGACAGTCAAGCGTATTTTAGTTTAACAATGGCACAAAACTACAAGATTCCTACTCTCGCTGTCCATGCTGACGATCATCTGGCTAATACCAGTGACATTGCTTCACCTCTCCATGTGTCGACCACCTATGCCTACAACAAGGATCCTGAAAAATTGAGGACTGAGCAAGAGCTAACTGCCGCAGGAGAACTTCAGTCGGAAATCATTTATTCGAGATACGCTCAACCTGTCGTCCCCCGTGTCGAGGAAGTTCTTTCCCAACTCTTGGATGGATATGCCGTCGTATATTCTTCCGGCCTTTCTGCTTTTCATGCCGCTATGATTTACTATAACCCCAAAAATGTGTTTGTTGGGCAGGCTTACCATGGCTGCAAAGCAATCCTCGATATTCTTAACCGCAATTATGGCGTTAAGATTCATGATCTAGATGCTGATCCCGAGCTGCTTCAACCTGGCGACGTGATCCATTTGGAATCACCTATTAATCCATATGGAATTGCTATTGACATTGCTAAATACGCTAAGATTGCTCATTCTAGAAGTGCTTACCTGATTGTGGACTCTACATTTGCCCCACCTCCCCTTCAGCACCCATTTGAGTTCGGTGTTGATATGATTATGCATTCAGCAACCAAATACTTTGGAGGCCACTCTGATTTGCTTGCTGGTGTACTTGTCACCAAGAGTAAGGATATTGCTGATGCTCTTCATCACGATCGAAATTATCTGGGAACCATTACTGCGTCCATGGAGTCTTGGCTAGTACTTAGATCCCTCCGTACATTTGACTTGCGTGTAAGACGGCAAGCTGCAAACGCAGTGAAGATTGTCAAGTATCTGGAAGAACATAAATCTGAGTTCCCAGCTTTAACTAAGATCTATCATTCTACTTTCCAGACTGAAGACTTTGTCAAGGAGCAATTACCTTTGGGTGGTGGACCAGTGTTTTCTATCGACACTGTTGATGAGAAGGTAGCTCGTAACCTGCCCTCAAAGCTCAAGTTGTTCCATCATGCAACTTCATTGGGTGGTGTTGAGTCTCTCATTGAGTGGAGAGCCATGTCAGACCCTTTCATTCCCCGTAACCTGCTTCGTATATCTGTTGGTGTTGAGGATGCTGATGATCTCATCCAGGATCTTGTTCAAGCTCTCAAGCAATTTTAAAGTATAGTATATTTGTATGTATTAAGCTATATACTTAAAATAAATATCTTTACATACGGGTAGATGATAGGGTTTCAGATAGTGCCTGAATTTTTTCGGGTAACTTTGATTTAGATTTGGTCTCCACCAAAGCTTTCATGTATTGCGACTGGAATTTGGTATCAACATCTAATATGTTTTCGTGCAGAGTGGGCGCATACTTGGATAAAATACGAACAAATCGAGGACAATCAATAAGCATAAGTTGTTCAAAATTTTTTGAAACAATATAATTAATTTCGCTGTTGTCTTCATTTCCTTGGGCATGTTTGAATCCGTCCACCATTATATCTAGCAGTTGAGTCTTGTCCGTCATATCTTCAAGTAAGCTAACTTTTAAAAGGTCAGTGTATTCTTTATCGGACTTGTAAATATAAGCTAGTACATGATAATACTTGGCTTCAAAGAGAGCTGCAATAAGTTGGTCAAAGTCTGTTGGCTTATATTTCGATAAAAGAGCCTCAATTGCTAGCTCACAGTCCTCCTTCAGCTCGGAATCTCTGCACTGACAAACTTCTTCTAGCACACTTGACAGAATTACATCCGAAACATCAATAAACTGAGAGTATTTTGGATAGTTGCGTGCAATAAAAATGCTTAAAAATATTCGTTTGGTTACTAGTTTCTCGGAAGCACTATCAAAAAGGTCCAACAGGATGTTGATTATACGCTGTCGATTAATAGAGTAACCAAAAAATGCTACTTTATTTGTATGTGATGACAGCGAATTAGTGTCGGTCTCATTTAAAAATGAATCTTCAAATACTTCATTGAGAGCAGAGAAAAATGCTGAACAATTAAACTGGATGAGTAATAACAAATATGGATATTTGGGCTCATTCTTTGTACCACCTGATTGGGTATTTATTATAGGTCCGCCCTTAGGCCATGCGATATTAGAAGAGCTGAAAATGAAATAATAAATATAGCACTTGGCTTTTAAAGAGTTTTCCACGTTCTCAAAAGAAACTCCCGTAGGATATATGCGTCCTGTTAGAATGTAACAAATGTAAGGGTATATTTTGGTAGCTTCCTCAGCCAAAGTTTCCTTTTTATTGGTCGTGACAATATCGATGAAATCGATAAAAGGAGTCAAAAAATCTCCCAAAGCATAGCTCCAAACGTAAATCAATGTGTCTTTCAAATGATTTTTATTGCATAACGAAATGATAAAATCTAGGTCCATTGAGGTAACATCTAGAGTGCAAATCAGTTCCTCCAGCTTTTCTTGACATTCAGGAATAGCCACATATTGCTTCACAAGTTCATGAAATACAGTTGGTGGGATATATGTCACTTTTCCGTGCGATATGTACTCCGCAAGCTCTTCGAGAAAAACCAATGAAACTCCTGCATGCTCATAGAGTTCGAACATCTCTTCAAATAAATTGTCAGGTTTGCCAATAACTATCCAAGCATCAAAGCATGTTTTAGAAAGATTACGTAGCTGATCCATCCACTGCTTTTTATCGGATTCCTCGTTTCGACGAGATTCATTAAAAGTATATCGAATTGATGCAATTATCATTTCAGGAAGGTTTTTCATTACAAGAGACTTCCGTTCTTCGTCATCATCGGGCAGTCCAACAACAAGAGAATCTTGGACACCCAAGTAATAGCTTGTAGCCAATTCTATTGCCCCTTTGTAATCCCCAATCTCCATAGTATCCAACAGTCTATCAGCCCAATTGGAGATTGATCCAACAACAAATTCATAATTGCCCATCAAAAATAATTTTCCTTTAAAACTGTCAATGCTATTGAAATATGCGTCTGTAGCCAAAATGGGGAGAAGTTGTTGAGATTTAGGGTCAACTAGTGTAAGGGTTTCTAGTGCTCGTGAAAAGTAGTCGTGATGCAAAATATGTTTGTTGGCAAGGTCGAGTGAGGTAATGACGGTCATAGTATCGTAATTTAATAATAACAAATATTGGGTTACCGTCACTAATGCAATAATCTGTAAATGTTAGTACTTGCTGAAATCTCAATGAAAAAAAAATCATACCTTGTCGCTTATCCATTGTACTGAAACTATAGCTTCTTCACCAACATATCGTTTTGGGATAGTTAAGTTTACTGCAATCGAATTGTCTCTTTGCTTGGTAACAGTTACTTCCATCACGGTCAAAACATTAGACCAGCAATAGGCAAGCCGTGGTGTGCTCGATTTATATGTCAAAAACCAAGTCAAACAACCGCTCAACCCCATTGTATTAGAGACAGATTTTGGTCTTCCCGTTTTAAATTGTGTCTGTGGTGTGGGTAAAACAGATACTAAAGCTAAAAGATTGGGTGTCATGATTGCTACCAGGCATATTTCATCATTCACTTTATCCATTGAGCTGTGAGGCAATGGAGCACATGCAAGGAGTGTCGTTGGTTTTATTTCAGGATTCACTTGGTTCTGTGGATATCTCCCCATAATCCTTTGTGTCAAAACAGTTCGTCCAATAAGTGTGCGGACTGTGTCATGAACAAACGCCAATCCATTCACATCTCCAGATATTAAAGCGCTATGACGTTTTGAAACAAAGCTCAAATGAACAACTTTGGTCCCCAGAATATGGCCATCAGATCTGCCTAACATATCACTCCTGATGGGATGAACGTGAATATTATAAGTGGAAGGTTTGGTCAATTCCCACGTAAATATATGGCCATTAGTGTGGCCTGCTGCGATATAGGAGAAATCGTCAGATATCGCCAGGGATGTTACTTCACCACACCTCATAGCTTTCGTTTTTGGTCCAATTATGGATTTCAAGGTTTGATAGTAATCAAATACAAGAATAATCCCCTTGGAAGTGCCCACAGCAATAATGGTAGCTGTTAACAGACATGTCGGCTTGCCATACAAATTAGATGCAGCTTCCGAAAAGATTTGGCTGGAGATCTTTCTTAGCTTGACCCATCTAACTGTATCCTTAAGATTAGAATAGTCGTTCAATCCATTAAAACTTGGGATTGAGTTGGAACTACTTCGAAGCCTTGTCAAGGTACTGAATCTGGTCTGGAATCTTTCGTCAATAGGTCGTACATGATCAGATTCCAAGGGAGGCGACTCAGATTTAAGTTCACTGCCGATACTTTTTCTGCTATCTTCCTTAACTAGTGGCTTATCATCAAGTGCATGCATGTCTTCTCTCATTTGTTAGTTGGAGAAACTATCTGGTAATTAGCTTGATACTTGCCATTTTCATTGAGTATTAAATCCGTTGGTGCATTTTTTTCTTTTACCTCAATTGTTTTCACTACTTCAGAGTCAGTTTTCCTACTGACTTTGCCATTATGACTACTCATTTCCATAGGCAGCCACAGAGGATCTCTTCATGGAGCAAGTAATGGCTGTGTTCGTAGGAAAAATTGATTAAAAAGCAGCCAAGATTGGGAGTGCAGTACCAACAAGCGAGAGTTCTAAACAGAAAAAAAAAAAAGCTACAGGAGAAATAAATCTAATACAATAAAAACCATAGGTTCGATTCCAGCCTAAATATATATAAATAGTAATAATAAAAAAATTAGAATTAGACGAGTTTTTGTTTCATGAAAAATCCTCGGAGGTGGTGAAGCTGCCAAGCACAGGTAGCTCCCAGAGCAAATATTTGAAGAATAGTCCACTTGATGGTATTAGAGTTAGTGGACTCAGACTGATCTCTAAAACTGGCTTCACGTTCACGCATCAGATGCTGTTCCTGCTTGATATGCTCCATTTTAGAATTGATCTCCTTTACACGCTCAGCAAGTGTGTTGAGCTTCTTCGAATTAGTAGAATCGATGTTAGCACCAGTACCTCGGGCAATATCAAGGAAAACCTTGACCTTAGAGGAGTGAAACCAACCGCCAGACATAGCGCGATAGCAGATCCTGTGCTCACCACTATCAAATGCGGTAAAGGTGGCATCTCCGATTGCTTCAAGCTTCTGAGAAAACACGCGGTGGTTGTTATCGAAGACTTCTTCAATAGTGACCTGGAGGAACAGGCTAGAAGGTCTAGTGTATTGATTCGAGTTTTCGTCAAATTCCAAAGCATGGTGCCTCGCTAGAGGGAATGTTAGATGTTTCAAAGGAACAAACGAGAGTAAAAGTACATACTGGCAAGGACGGAATCTTCATGGAGATCCTGATAAAAACATTGTTCTTGGGGCTGGTCACCACCGAGATAAAAATGAAAAGCAGACACTTGATGAATGCACAGAGTCACCACCAGACACAGTAGAGCCGACAAAGCGTACATTTTGAAGCTGATCTCGAAGGAAGGTTGATCTGGTCAAGTTTTGAGAAATTCTACTTTTTTGTTGGCACTTTTTCGTACTGGAACGTGTTCAAAATAGGTGTGGTTAGGGTATATACGGCTGAACTTAGATAAATGAAAATGAATATGAAAATATGCACAAAACGAAATAACTTTTAATATGATGAATAAGTCTACAGGTTAGTTATAAATTATTTCTTGGTCCGTCGCTTGACCTTTGCAATGAGATCTTGAATCGACTGGTCTCCTTCATGCTTGCGCTTTTGGGCAGCAGAGAAGACCTCTTTGGCGTACTTACTTTTCGCAGGAGCTTCTTCTAGTTCAGCTGCAGGCTTATTTTGAGTTCTTCTGCGGCGTTCATCCAGGAGCTTCTCCATGCCAGAAGTCTTTTTGAACTGAGGTTGATTTGGATCAATAGCAAATTCGTGACTTTCAAAAAGTTGGTTGAAACGGTCATCCTTAACATCAACCTCAAAGTCCATGCCAGTAGGTTCTGAATCCTTAGAACCCTTCTTTTTGTTCTTGTTTCGTTTGGCCTTCTTTTCGGCCTTCATGATCTCCTTCATATCGAAATGCTGGATCTTTGAACTTTCGTCATCCTCCATCATAAGAAGTTCCAGTTCAGCAGTCTTCTTAGCTTCCTCAGCAGTGGGCTGTGCCTTTTTGCTTTTGCTATTTTTTTTGCTCTTTTTATCATCCTGTCCATTTTGTTCATTCTTGGCCTTCCATTCTTCCATGCGCTGTTGTCGTCGTTCCTTCTCCTTTCTCTTATACTTCTCAATAGTAGTTTCTTCCTTTTCACTTTCGCTTTCGCTATCTGCGACCTTTGCACTATCCAAGCCAGGGGTAAATGTGATTTCCATATCAACATCGTCCTTGGAGTCACCTTCTAATAAAGAACCATATTCGCTTTGAGATAGAAGAGATTTGTATTTGTTTTTCATTTCCTCTTTAGACTCAGCAGCGTTATCACTGGCATTACTATCACTGTCACTGGCAAGATAGGCCTTAAAGTCCATGTCATCTATCTCTCGCTGACTGAACGCTTTCGACGCAAGTTTCATGCGCTCTACAGGAGTTTCATCCCATGTGAGTCTTACTTTTGAATGCTGTAAAGCATCTGTAACAAAATAATTGGGCTTATAGTCGGCGGGAACCATTGTGCACTGGTCGTGAGACTCATCATCGAACTCCATATCGTCGGGAACGTAACGCAGATCAAAGAAATTAGCAGTAGCTTCAAATTCAGTACCATCACAGCTATCGTAGATATTACGTGCAGTCACAATACTGTCACACTTTACTACTGCATAATAGTACCTTAGGCGTTGTAACTGATATTTTCGGAGAGTTTTACTGTCAACTTCTTCTCCATCGTCTTCCTCAATGAGGTCTTTTGTGGTAATCTCTTCATCATCACTGTCATGCTTCTTCTTCTTCTTGTTTTTATTGGCGAAAAGTTCTGGTGCTGGACCCTCAATATTTTCTTGTTCCATTCTCATTTTTCCATACTCACTAGGAAAGATTTGAACCGAATCAATACGACCTCTGGAAGGTACAAAACTGGAGAATGTAGCCATGAGATCCACTGCGCGCACATTGTCCCAGTCAAGATTCACAACTGCAATAGTCTTGGTTTCATCTCCTTGAGGAATTTCCTGCTCTTCGATGACCAGTTCTTCCTCTTCGAGTTCTTCTTCACTCGAATCTTCATCAGAACTTTCAGAAATATCTGAATCTTCACCACGAGCTCTGCTATTCCCAGTGATAACTTCTTCTTCTTCGCTTGACTCTTCGCTCTCGCTTTCACTAGCTGAGGCAAGCTCAGGCACCTTGGATTTCTTAGCCTTAGCAGCCATTTGGCTCCCTTTTTTTATGGTTTTTCCTTCTGTCTCGCTATCTGAAGACTCGCTATCGGCCTCACTGCCACTTTCACTGGCCTCGGACTCCTCTTCATCCTCTGAACCCTTCTTACCCTTTTTCTTGTCATCGTCATCTTCCATATTGTAATATTTCTTGAGTTCGCGTTCTGAGGAATCCCGAGCAATCTTTCGGCCATACTTGTCAACCACATTTTTACGCTTGAAATCTTCTTCATTGGCCATTTTGGTCTTAAATCGTTCGTCAATAGTGACCTTCATGTCCCTTCGTTTAGGGAGATTGAATCTTGGGTCATTATGAACACGGGAAAAACGAGGATCGCTAGTGACAGCCTTTCTGGGGCCATCTGATTTACTACTCTTACCAGAGCGTTTATTGCTATCGTTCTTAGCCATTATTAAAAATAAAAATGTGTGAAGATCAAAGCTAAGGATTCTTTGATCTGAAATCAAATATTGAAAAATCAAATAAAAAAAATATTGAAAAATCCCACGAAAATTTTATGCCCTTACCCAAGTCATGTGATATCAGTACAAAATATATTGTGAAAGGTCAGATAGGGTCAAGGTGATCAGAATGAACTAGGGAAACAAACAATAGCTCATTTACAAGACATGATTAATGAAAATCAACAAGTGATCATGGTTTATATCAAGTTTAAATCAAAATAAATCTTATAATAGGCTCTCATAAGTTTCAGGTGCTTCAAAGTGCTTTAAAAATAGGTTGTGACTATATCACTAGTACGGGTCGATTGAATGAATTTATTTTACGGAATCTTATATGAAGTCCTTTTTATTCTCATACCGTTAATGTGTGAATTCCTCTCTCATTAAGTCTTTGAATCTTTCATGTTCTCGGATTAACTTCTCTGCCTATGGTAATTGTTCTCTATAATAATATTCTTAATAAGCGATGGTGCAATTTCCCCAGATTTCAGTTTTATAGTGATTTTTGTATTTGTCTTATCAAATGATCGGTGAGATATTTTAACTACATACATGTTTTAGAAATTATACTAAAAATTCTTACCTATATAAATGTTTAAATAAAAATGAAATAAGCTTCTTTCATTTTGCTCATTTTAATCAAAAATAACTGAAACAAATCCTTGTTATATTAAGTTTATATCAGCATTATCAACAGATATTCATTGCGTTAGCAAAATAATTCCTTGAACTCATACAAAGATCACTAACCAGCTCTTCCTAATTTGAATCTAGTGCTGGTTAACTAAATGAGATCATCGAAAAAATGAAATGCTCTGTTTCTGTTGTGAAATTTAAAACTTAGATACTTTCTCACTTGATTGTTCTCTGACCAGCTTTTTGTGGTTTCTCCATTCAATATTGGTGAAAACAGTTTAACGCCTGGTTTGATAAATTTTTGGTTATAATTAGTGTTAATATATGTATTAGAATCATTGAAAATCCGGCTGCTTGTTGCTTCATGATGTGAAAATATTGAGTCTCTGATTTCCACTTTTTACCCCAGAGAGTTTTATTAAAGTCAAGCATGGAAAAGGATAAGCATTAACCAATATTGTAAAAAGTGAAATAATAGCTATTTAATTAAAAAAAAGAGTAAAGGATCAGCTTGAATAGTATTCAGTTGAATCATAAGTTGAACACTTCTTGTGAAAAGTATGGATCAGCAAAAATGTGTTAACTTTAAAACAAATTGCCTCGGAAGTGATTCCATCTTCTCAAGTGCTTTGTATTTTCCATAATTCCAATATTTCACAGTTCATGACAGACAAAAGAGAATACTTAGCAATTAAGACTTCTTGAAGTGAGATGATGCTTCATTTTCAATTTTTTTCTTATCGATTAATAGAAAAACTAAATTTGGATATTTAACCAATATTTCAGCTATAACCAAGTCTTGCCCATACGTAAGATATAGTCGTCATTTTGGCTAGAAGTCATTCGCTTTCTACATTTGAACGAGTAATGGTTCATCATGATAGGACGAGTTTTGCTATTGATGAATGATTTTGCAGCAAGAATATTGGGTCCTACAGATATTAAAGACAATTATTAAGAGTTTTATTATTTTTAATACCTACAATTTATTGAATCCTACCATTGTATTGCCTAGTGCGCAACAAATGGAAGCGGTTTTGCTGCTTTGCAATTCTTGAAGCCAGCCAAGAACTAGTACAAACTCGTATGGAGATCCAAATTCAAAAGCAGGAACAATTCAGTAACATGACAGAAATTCAGCAGATTACTTGAAATAGTGCCAATGATTTTATAAAGGTCTGGGGTGTAGTTTGTGTCTATGAACAGTCTGACCTGATCTCAATGAATTCGATAATTCAGGCATATCCACCCATAAACATCCATCGACATTAGTAACAAAAGTGTCAGCTATTATTATGTATTATTTATTATTACTCTAATTCCCAGATAGACAATTTCAGGTTGTTGCTTAAATTTCATTCTAATGCAACCTAATACTCCTGAAGATTCAGCGCTACAGGCACAAAGCTTGCCTCAGTGCAACTACACAACTAATATAAATAAAAGCATACAAATAAAATAAAATAAGCTCAATGATCGGATCAGTGGCATTGACCAGGTGGCTTCGATCGTGTTACCGTAGTTGGGTCCTTCCATTAGCCGCCAACACCGTCTACGCATAGCGGTAGGTATCTTGATATGAGGTTACTTATCAAGCCAGTCAGAAAAAGGCAACCATATAAACAACAACAAAAAAATTAAGTCAAATATGTGCATTCCTATAAAACGCAAAATGCTCCTCATATTCTTCACTCTTTTTTCTTTCTTTTCTCTCCCTTCTCTCCATCGATAATCATGTCTACTCCTCATCGTAATTCGGGGAGCACCCCCTCTAGCTTCGGTCGTGACGGATCTATACAAATTCCTGGAAGAACGTCATCCCCTATTTCTAACTATGGCACCCTAGGAAGGAATTCCATCAGCCATACCAACCTGCATTTTCGTGGAAGTCACATAGGATCTCCTGGAAGAATCAACTCCCTCGGCCACTTTGCTTCCTCCTTTACTCGTGCCCAGTCCTTTTTGGCCATCGATCCTCCAAATGATCTTACTCGAGCACGTTCCTTTTTCGTCGATGATGAATCAAATATTGATTCAGGCCCTACGGCTGCTGAAGAGGCTTCGGGCCTCCTCGACCATCAGTATATGCCTTCTGGTAGACGACCTTCCTTCTCAGCCCGATATTTTGCTGAGCATGGCAGCTCTGTAGTCGACGATGATGACTATTACGCCAGCTCTGTTGTTGATGACGGTGCTAGCGAATTCTCTGGCCTCGTGGGATCCTATAAGCCTGGCGCTTCTATTTTATCCCACCGCCGTTCCTCTTATTTGACTCCTCCAGAACGAGGCACTATCGTTTTACGTGAAGCTGAGGCGATTGCCCCAGGAACTGAAACTGAACCTGTTATTGTCCGCCAAGTAGAGGACAAAGATGGTAAGATCATTACGATCGTTGCTGGTCAGTCCACTGCTCCCCAGACAGTTTTCAACTCAGTTAATGTTCTTGTTGGTGTAGGACTTCTATCCTTATCGCTTGGTTTTAAGTACTCTGGATGGCTCATCGGAGTACTAATGCTAATCTTTGCTGCTCTTTCCACTTATTATTCTGCGGGCTTGCTTGCGAAATGTATGGATACTGATCACACACTCGTTACTTATGCCGATATCTCTTACGCTGCTTTTGGACCTCGTGCCAGAGTGTTGACTTCAATCTTATTTACATTTGAACTAGCAGGTGCTGGTGTATCCCTTGTTGTTCTTTTTGCCGATTCACTCAATGCTCTTTTCCCCCAGTTTTCAACTCTCCAGTACAAAATGCTTGCATTCATTATTCTTACTCCTCCTTGCTTTTTACCTCTTCGAGTACTTAGTTTCTCTTCCATCCTGGGAATTATGTCTACTTTTGGTCTGGTCCTGATTGTACTCTTCGATGGATTTTGGAAGAAGGAAAGCCCTGGATCTCTGCTTATGCCCATGGACACTTGGATCCTGCCCCGCAACTGGATGCTGGTTCCTCTCTCAATCGGTATTTTCATGTCCCCTTGGGGTGGACATGCTGTCTTCCCCAACATTTACCGTGATATGCGCCATCCCCAAAAATATGGTCAATGTCTAGTCACCACATACAAAATTACTTTTTTCATTGACATCTCAATGGGTATTTTGGGTTTCTTAATGTTTGGCGGTAAAGTCTCTGAGGAAGTTACCAAATCCATTTTACTTACTCCTGGCTACCCCAAGTTTTTAGGTGTTCTCATTACAGTTCTTATCGCTATTATCCCTCTAGCCAAAACACCACTTAATGCTCGTCCCATTGTATCTACTCTTGACATTCTTTTGGGGTTGGATCATATTCCAATGGACTTTAACGGAATTTGGCAAGGCCACATTTCAGCCTCTGATCTTGTGAGCAGATTTATCAAGGTTATTCTACGTGTAGCAGTTGTTTTCTTCTTCGTTCTATTTGCTATCGTCTTCCCCGACTTTGACCGGATCATTGCCCTTGTCGGGTGCACCCTTTGTATCACCATTTGCATTTTAGGTCCTGTTTCCTTTTACTTCAAGATTTTTGGTGATCGAGTCTCCCGCGCAGAGCGTCTATTTGGTTACTTTTTACTAGTCTTGTTTTCAGCCCTTGCTATAGTTGGAACTTACTGGTGTTTTTTGCCTCCAGAAACTATTAAGCATGGCTTTAATTACAAACCTGAAATGACGCTATAAAATGGTAATATTTTTTTTACCAAGATATCAACCAACAACCTCCATCCGCTTATTTTTCTTTCTCTTCTACTAATTATTGCATACTTGGTGACATTGACGATACTCAAGCCTTCTTTTCATGTAACTTAAATCTTAATTTAAATAAGCTTAATAGCAAATATGTTAGCTTAAAGAATACTAACTAATTAATTCTAATCCGTAGAAATCCATTCTATATGATGCTTCGTAGCTTATTTCAAAGTTTATTTCATAAAATCATTGGGGCGCAACTAGCACACCACTTTCTATGTCGGTTGACACCTTCTTTAACTGGGGGAGATATCTTTGGATGTATTGTTCCCTAAATGAAAAAAAAGAGGAAAAAGTTAGAACAATATAATTCACTTTTCAGTCAAAGATCAAAGGACTTACATGTAGTGAGAATGTGTTGCTCCATGCAGTCGGGTAAGATTGTGGGCAATTTCATGGGCAAAAACTGTAAACCAGTAATCCAATTGTCGGATTGGATCCCATTCATAGTTACCTTTCGTTCCTCGAAAATTAGTTTCTTGAGAACCCGGCTTGCGCGCAGCTGTCATCGAGTTCCAAACAAAAAATGAAACATTAAAAAAGAGTGATCCTCCACAATTGAAAGCAATGCTATTCGAAGTCTCGTTCAAGTAAATATGAACTGAGTCCCAAGCCAAATTCCCAATTACTTTTTGTGAGATAGTATGCAGTATGAATCGGAATCGCTGTATTTCCTTGAGCCAATCTTCTGAGAGTGTATCGGCAACTTGGGGTCCATTCCCTGACTGAGTAAAAGTAATGTACACAGGAGGACCATCCTTGAGGGTTGTTGATAGTTTCAAATTTTGTATTTCGGAATAATCACACAATTTTATAGCGTCTGCTTCATTTTTGGAGGTAGCATTAAGTTGCATAGACTTTTTCGAATATTTGCGAGAGGTAGTTATTCCTTTTTCCAAATTGGTAAAATTAATAGGCTTTCGCTCAGTAAAATGGGGAGGTGGTGGAAATGTTTCTTTAGCTGGCTTTGTCTTCTGTGCCTTAGGAGGTTTCGGAGGCTTTTTCTTCGCTTCCTTTGAGGACCCAAACAGTTTTCCAAAAAATCCTTTAGACTTTTTGCCAGTCACAGAGTCACCGTTAACTAAATCCTCGGGAATTGAATTATCAACCTCAACTTCTAATTTGTCCATAGTTTCGGCAATTAATCGCTCTCGCTCTGCTTTTCCAAGATCTTCCCTGTCATCTACCTCATTCTTTGCCAGTCTGCGTAAAGCTCTGCTAGTATTGTATCCCTTTCTCTGCAGCTCTTTCAAACTAGATTTCAGCATGGCCTCCAGAACAATGCCAGAGTCTGGACTAGGCTTCTCTAGAAGATATTGAATCAAATCAATGCTAACATCAAACCATTCCAAATCTCGAGGAACTATCATGAGGGACAACAAATTCTTTTCAGAATCAAATTTTACACAAGCTGTAACCTCTTCTTTTTTAGTGGTAAAGACTGAACTTTTTTCTCCTTTCAAGGGAGTCAATTGTCGTTCAATGACAATTCTGTTGACAGCAACAACATTAAGATTTTCCAGAAGTTCAAAAGCTTTAGGCGAGATAGTCTCTCTGGTATTTTCCAAGTATATGAACCCTTTCTCAACGACCATATTTTTAACATCCAGTACCACATCAGGGGCCTTTTGAACTTTTCCAATAACTGTAGTCTCTTTAACTGCTTGTGAGAGTTTTCGACATCCTAAAGACTTGAAATATAAAATGTTAGTAAAACGTCTGTAACATGAATATTGAAAAAACAACTTACCTCATAGAACCTCTCAATACTTCTATCATAAGGTGCGGTAACTATATCCTCCTTGAAGATATTATAGTAAGGCCCATGATCCACAATCACTATTTCACTGGCTTTAGCTAGTTGAATTTTCCTGGTCATAATTCTGCCACGCTCTTCATCCTCGTCCGTTGAAATATATTTCTCACCCATCAAAAACGATGCATGCTTCATTTTTTCAACTAGGGTACTATCTTGAGAAACAGTGCTCCATGAAAAGTAGATTTCAAGAAGTAGTCCTAAATACTGCTGACTTGAATCAGACAATTGAAACATAGCAAAAGGGTTTTGAAGAAGGACTTGAATAATATCAAGAATACCGGGATTAGTCTTAACACCAGCCAGTTCTAAGAATGGCTTAGCTTGAGGGGAAAAATTCACAAATTTAAAGAAAATCTTATAGAACTTTTGCCTAGCGTTCATGTTGGAATCGCCTCCTAAGAATACATTGATCGGTGGTAAATGAACAATAGTCCCTAATCCATTCCTACTGCGTTTCTTGAACGGAATAAAACAAGAAGTTTCCAGCTCGGTCTTTTGGGACCGATCTAAAGTTCCTGGCATATATGACAGAAAAGCAAACTTCTCGTTAGCGTCTTGTAGTGATTTGGGAGGATTAGCTATTAAATGGTCCACTAGCACAGCCAAAGGCGGCACTTTGGCGATGATGCGAAACTTGAAGGCATGTTGAGAAAAATCATTGTGAACTACAGGAAAACCAAATATTTCTAGTTGGGGGTTTAAGAAGGCATTTGAAGGGCGGGCTTTGACCTTTTTTCCATTTTGAAGACATAAGATACAGCTTGAAGTTGAAGAAAATGCTGTGGTAGGAGAATATTTGTTGCTCTGAAAATTGTCAAGAAAATAATTGAGGGCAAGATCTGCTTTTTTAGACTTTAGCGGGATCGCTTTACCAGTTCCATAATCAGGATCATCTGCAAGATCTAAAATTGCTAATAAATCAGGATGATGTTTTAGACCAAGGCTATAAAGGAATTGAGCTTCTGGGGACGCTTCATACCAAGATTCCCATTTGATGCAAATAAAGTCAAGCTTTTCCAACGCAGAATTTGGGGCGAATAGTTCACCAGCAGAATATGACTTTCCATTGCTCCCTTCTAACCATGGATTCTCACGCAAAAATTTCCAATCTTCAGCCTTTAAGTTTTTTTGCAAGGAACACAAGTATTTAACAGCATGAATAGTTGACCATTTCATTTTTGAATCTGGTGACTGGAAAAGTTTAAAAATAAACCTAATATTAATATATTCGCGAAGGCCTAAATCTGATAAAAATTGTTTAGATGCAGTCAAATTAGCGGTTTTTACTGGAAGCTGAGGAAATGTATCAATTGGAGCAACATATGCTTCAGATGGAAGTTTGAGCCCCAGCTGAGTGGGAATACATGAAGATCTTCCAAGAAGGGACATCATATCAGCTTGCTCTTGCTTTGTAAAAGTTTTCCAAAATCTGCTAAGTTGACCAAGGACAGTTTCAGCAAACGTAATTGATTTCAGCAGATTGACATCATCAGGTATTGTTGAACTATGCTCAACTGCGAATGAAACCCAAGAAGATAAAGATAAAGAATTCTTAAACAAGAACTTCAGATCTGCAGTTGAAATTTCGGGAATAAGTGAAACTGGTAAGCATTCTGGTGGCAATGGAAAACCTTTAGGTGTGGTGTATAGATCTTGGAAACAGTTAACTTTGTTCATAGACACAATTTTCTTTTCACCACCTATTTCGTATGCAACGGTAGTAACCTCCATTATTGTTGTGAAACTCTCGGAAGTTAAAAACTGAGATTTGATTTGTTTTATGCACCAAGTTATTAGTTGTGAAAACTTAGCCGGAGTGAGCAGACGGCCTGTCAGTTCCTTTTTGACTTCTAGTACTGAAATTTCCTTCAACGACTTGAATAAAATTGCTTGATCCAAAAATGACTTGTTCTCATCTATAATTTTCTGAGGAATAATTGGAAGTTTCTCAATAAATTCAGCATCAGGAGCATACCAAACCTGTTGACATGGAAATACACCCTTTTGAGAAGCAATTGGAAGAGCATTAGAGTCGTTCCAAAAGCCTTTAGCAATACATTCACCAACATCTTTATCTGGAGTTGATACGTGAAATTCGAAGCGTTTTAAAAAATGAACTGCAATTTCAACGTATTCAGGAAAGGGATAACTATTTTGTAAATGAGATAGAAATTGATCGTACATTAATCGGCTCAAGCCACCTGCCATATATAAAAGCTGGGAATTCCAATCTTTAACGAATGCATTGGCCATATCGACTGCAGCACGTTCCATGGTAGGGATCAACTGGTTCATAGATATATGAGAGCATATGGAAGATGATTGCTTAGTGGAGAACCCAATATAAATTTTGGCATCTTCTTTCTCTTTAGGGAAGATATATTCTGCAAAAGGAGGGTTGAGATGTGAGGGATTGTCTGATTCATATTTATCATCGTTTATCATTGAAATTACTGCTTCTTTTGGTGGTACTTTCATAATCGTAGCCTTTAAATCTTTAGCAAAGTTGGGTGAGGCAGTGACATCTATTTTGCCAGTAAACTTGCAAAAGCTGGCGGTAACCAACGTCTCAACTGGAGTGAAAGAGCATGGATCAGAGTTAAGCAGTTTTTTGGATTTATTTTGAACGTCTAACTTATGATTTATAGTCATTCTGTAAGACTCTTTAGACCAAGATTTGAGTTTCATCTGAATATCCGAAGTTACTGAGGACAATCCATTTGATATTTGATGCTCAATCGCCGGAGAAGCCTTTTTTTTCAAAGAAAAAATGCTGATATTATCTACTATAACCTGAATGGACTGCAGCGAAATGAACACAAAACTCTGAGTGAGAAATTTAATAAATTTGGAAAGAGGTGGAAGGGGTTTTGGCTCTCTATAAGGAAGATCAATGACAGTCCATGAGTTACTATCTTCAATAGTCTCTTTCCTATAGCACAGCTGATCTCCAGAGAAATAAAAAGACATTACAGTTTCTCCAGAATGGACAAGCGGTTCATCAGTATGCTCAAAAACAGAATAGAAGCCAACTCCAAATGCACCAATTTTCGTCTCATCTGGATTTCCTTTAGCAATTTCCTTAAGTCTATTCCAATCATCGCCAGAAAAATAAGCGCCATTGTTCTTTATAGTAAGCCGATCAACCAAACAGGACTGAAGCCCAAAAAGTTTGTCCTTAGTTAACCCGCCCGGGACAGTGGATTCAAAGGAAATGACAATGTCATTGGCTCTAGCATCACACCCATTCTGCAGAAGTTCACGGAACAAGGCGAAGTCCACAGGATATTTGGTAAGTGTTCGAGTAATAAGTCTAATTTGAATGTTAGCACTATTATATTCCATTCCTTTTCTTCATTGCAATAAAATCAACTTACGTTCGATGGTTGACAGCTACAGACTGAACCTGGCCTGAGCCTTCAATAGCTTTTCGCACCTTTCTGTAGTCCATATTGATCTCCAAACAAAAGAATTTATAGTATTTATTGAGTTATTGATTTAATAAAATTTCTTATCCACCAGGGGAAACTGGTGGATAGATATTTATAAATGATCTGTCGCCAGAATAAATGATGGCTATCAAAGTCATGGGTATTTCCTTTATGTAGGAGGCAATATCGTCAAATTTATAAAATAAACGTTGAATAAGTCAAGTTTTAGTACACACTGTACTACATACACCAAAACCTGGTAATTAACCACTTTTACGTGTGGACGTTAATCTGGGGAAAATTGTTTCCCACTTTCAAAGAGAAAAATTAGTAAGAACAAAATTATTGTAATATTGAGATATGACACTGAAAGGCTCTGACACAATTTGTTCTCTAGAATGACGTAGAGTGGAATAGACCGATATGAGGTTATTTAGTTGAGAGTTTGAAATAGTACGTACTAAACTAGTCATTGATCGTTTGGTGAAGTTTGTTTACTGAATCAGAATCGTGTCGGCTGGGGTTAGAGAAATTTACATCTTAATTATTTGTATCTCCAAGTTGAAGTAGTTTCAATCAATATAAACCATTATGATCAAACTATGCTACTAGTTGAAATAAAAACAGTGATAAAAATATGCAAAATTATAATTAAAGGGAATCTGACCCTTATGGCCACCCATTATAGTGGCTGTTTAAAATAAAAGCATGAGTAGATGATAAACGCAGTCTATAAATATGCAACTAGGTGGTAAAAATATGTATTCTAAACGAAGGGTAAGCGACAAAAGTGATTAGGGGAGTTGAAAAAACTGAATTAGGTTACAGTTATGGCCATCGGTTTCAAGAACTGTTGCACAAGTGGTAGATATTCTTGCTTAATCTGATTCTTGACCATGTACTGTATCGGAATCATCTTCCACTTCGTAGGCTTCATCAGACTCTTCTTCTTCTGCTTCTTCATCTAGATCATATAATACTGGACGAGATAATTCAATAGACAGGTCGGAGCCCATATCGTCAGCTATTTCGTTGGAGTCCTCGCCAACTGTTTCGTTAAAGCTACTGTCGCCCGAGTCGGTAATAAAGGAATGATTGGAAATTTGTAAACTAGTAGTTAAATCTAATGGATCTACTTCAAATTTCAAGGACTTGTTTCCCTGTTCAATAAGAGAATCTGTGATCAACAAGCAGTTGCGCATAATTTTGTTCACCTTTTCAGAGGATTCCAAGAATTTGATGTGGGATTGCATTCGCTGTTCAATAAGTTTGGTTTTCTCAGCAAGGTCCAGTTCCGCGGGAGATCTATTTCTTTCTAATGAGTTATCCAACTCTTTGTCGTTCGTATTCTCCTCTTTATCTGAATTTTCTCTTCCATCCTCACTCTCTTCATCTTCACTATCACTATCAAATCCAGGAATTTTTGTAGTAGTTGAAGAAGTGGGGTCATTATTTGATACCTTAAGGTACTGAATATCCTTTGCCTGTGATCTTAATCTTTTCTCTAAGTATTTGTTGACAGCCATAAGAGAGGCATTGGATATTTCCAGGTCCATTATTTTTCGATCTGATCTTGCCTGCTTAACCTGTAAATTGTCAATGACTTCAACAGGCTCATCAGAATCCCTCGTACCAACTTCTAGGTTGTCACTGTTATGATCAGTCTCACTTTTTACTTCCAAATCATCGGAAGTAAAAGATTCCTCTATATTTGCATTTTCGTTATCCCTTGAATGGCTTGAATGATTTGAGTGATTTGAAGGTACCTTTAAAGAACCAAGTTGTGGAGGCTGTTGCTGTCTAGATGATGATAATGAAAGAGTAAAACCTTTTGAACCTACGATCGAAGAATAAAAGTTCCTTGAACTCTGAGTTTGACCCTCAAACTTTGGAACTGAACTAGATGTAGGCTCGGCATTGGCAAATTGGGTAGGAACTCGCGCATGTACGTAAGGTTGGGGAGGATCTGAATTTTGCGACGATGATGTAGATCCCGGTGAGGAAGGTGATGAATATGCGGTAGATGTATTAGAATTCGAAGGCGGCATCAAGGCCAAAACAGGTTTATTATGGGAGGTTTTGCTGTTGTCTTTCTGGTCAGGAGCAAACTCTTTTCTGACTTTGAGCCCAGAAGTCACGAAAAACTTGTTTTGGTCAGTACCTGAAGTTGAACGCAGACTTGGTGCTAACTTAGGTCCCCGTCGATATATAACAGGAGCAGTAGGTGGATTTTGTCGAATAGCAACTGAGGTCTCGGGTTGGGTTTTAGTACTCCGGTTATATTCAATCGACTGTGGTACTTTAACTAAAAGTTTTGTCGAGTTGTTATACCCACCATAGTTGATTGTAGGGGTATTAAACTGGTGACGTCCACTGGTAGTCGATGCAGATATTGAAGCAGAAGTAGATGAAGGTCCATAGTGATATCGCGCTTGTTGAGTATATTGAAGACTACTGGAAACAGATGGCGCAGGTTTTCCAGGAGGACGAGCAGCGACCTTATAAGTTGGAGTTCCAGCAGATTTAAAGTTCACAGAGCCAGCACCAGGCACTACTTGAGAGAGCACTGAAACTTTCGGACGACCCCCATATGTGATCGAAGGCGTAGGGCGGTTGCCATTTATGCTGTTGCCATATGTGTTTAATGTAATGTCATTAGAGCTACCAGCGGGCGTATGCTTTATTGGTGGCTGCTTAAGGTAGATCCTGGGTGTTGAAGTCCCATTGTCCATGGTGATATGACAAATATCAAGATAGGGTGGATAGGCTTAAGTTATTCTGAAACCTCCAGATATGAAGATTTTTAAAGTTGGTGTGTATAGGGTCAAAAAAATGAAGTTTTGGAATCAGGACAATGCATATGCACTTGAGAAGTTAAAAGAAATTAATCAAAGCTTTGAACCGTCTTTATCCACCAAATGGATAATTCTAAGACCTTCTCAAAAGAAACGATGCCTAACTGAGAGAAAGGATCAATTTTCCAGGGGTTAGAGTATTTGATCTGAACTTTTCAAGGTTTTGGGGTAGGTTTACTCAAAGTGTTTTGGTGATTCTACAGGTTAGGGTATTGGCACTTGGGTCATTGGGAAACAAGGGCATTTATGATCAACTATAGAAGATTGGTTCGCAATGTACCGACTGACATTCTACAAATAGACTTAGCTTACAAGGAATTTAAATGACTACAGTGACGCTCTTGTCACTTTGGTTATTAATTAATTACATGTCTCATTAACAATTGTAAATGCCAACTGTCTTAGGTATTCTAAATTTTTTTTCAGTATTACATTTCGTCCTCCAAGGGCATCTCATCTTCATATTCCATCTCTTCGTCATCAATAGTTGCATTCTGATATTGCTGGTATTCGCTAACCAAATCATTCATGTTAGATTCAGCCTCAGCAAATTCAGTAACCTCCATGCCTTCATTAGTGTACCAATGCAAGAAAGCCTTTCTTCGGAACATAGCAGAGAATTGATCACCAACACGCTTGAACAGCTCTTGAATGGAGGTAGAATTAGCAACAAAAGTAGCGGACATCTTAACATCCTTAGGGGGAACACTGCAAATAGCGGTTTGCACGTTATTGGGAATCCATTCAACAAAATAAGCAGAATTACGTTCCTGAATACTGCGCATTTGATCCTCGACTTCCTGGATTGAAACTTTACCACGGAAAAAAGTGGCAACTGTCAGGTATCTACCTCTCTTAGGGTCAGAAGCAGCCATCATGTTTTTGGAATCAAACATTTGCTGAGTCAGTTCAGGCACAGTCAATGACCTGAAGGACTGTTGACCAGGTGCTGAAAGAGGTGCATAACCAACCATGAAAAAATGAAGACGAGGAAATGGAACCAAGTTGACTGCAAGCTTTCTCAAATCACTATTGAGCTGGCCAGGAAATCGTAAACAGGTAGTGATGCCAGACATGACACCAGAAACAAGCTGGTTAAGGTCTGAGTGAGTAGGTTGAGAAAGCTTGAGGGTATGCTGGCAAATATCGTAGAGGGCTTCATTATCAATACAGAAGGTCTCATCAGCATTCTCAATCAATTGATGAACGGAAAGAGTAGCATTGTATGGCTCAACAATAGTGTCAGAAACCTTAGGAGAAGGAACGACGGAGAAAGTCGCCATCATTCTATCAGGATATTCTTCACGAATCTTGGAAATTAAAAGTGTGCCCATTCCAGAACCAGTACCACCACCGAGGGAGTGAGAGATCTGGAAACCTTGGAGAGAGTCACTGTTTTCAGCCTCGCGTCGAACAACATCTAGAACAGAGTCGACAAGTTCAGCACCTTCAGTGTAATGACCCTTGGCCCAGTTATTACCAGCACCAGATTGACCAAACACCATGTTGTCAGGACGGAAGAGGTTGCCGTAAGTGCCACTTCTGACTGCATCCATTACACCAGGCTCCAAATCAACTAGGACAGCTCTGGGGACGTACTTTCCTTGACCAGCCTCACTGTAGTAAACGTCGAGACGTTCCAGTTGAAGGGGATCAGTTCCTTCGTACCTAAAGTGAAAAAACAAAAAGTAATTAGTATGGTTACAGCAAGCTCATTACCGATTCACTTACATTCCAGAGGGATTGATTCCATGCTCACCACTGATTGTTTCCCTATATTCAACATTATGTTAGAGCATTCACTACACTGGCGAGGAATCATTGTCTTCATACCAAAAAGCGGCGCCCTAAATTACTGTTAGATTGAGTTTTCAAATAGTATCAAATAATACTTACAATTTGATTACCACACTGGCCAGCGGACAAATGAATCTATAACAAATGTTAGAAACTTTCATTTATCAAAACTTCATCTGGATCATACAATTTCTCTCATTGTGGATGGATTATTAGTGTAAAGGAAGTGAAATTAAGGGGTGGTTGAAGATTTCTTAGGCAGGTTAAATCCAAAAAAAAGATAGACCAATTATTCAACTGTTCTCCTGCTGCTCCTACTGACTAGATTGGCTGCTGAAGCTGCTGAAGAGTTCAAGTTTGATTTCTTGATAGTATGAAGTAAAGGAAGGAAGAAGAATGAAAGGAGGTTAATTAGGATGCGAAAAAAATTAATTCTGGCTATACTACCAGCGTGATAGTTTGGCTCATTTTTTGCGTTTTTCACATTGAAATTGTGGTACACTTCGATCTGGAATTTTAGTTGTTTACATGCGGCGTAGACATGGCAACGGTTGCCTAGGAGAATTAACCTTTACTATTGGGCTAGGGTAAGAGAACTCAAAACCTCCTTTAACATACAACGATAAGGGATGGAGCCAAAACGTGCCTTGAAGATGAAAGGTTTCAATCCCATCAATATTGAAGGTATCAGCCAAAAGTTCAGTGGTATAAAGTTTAATTCATTAAATTATATTAGGATAATTAGGTCACAAAAATTACAAAACTTAACGACAGCTCTTCTGATATCGGAATTGTACCTTTTTAACAATTACATGTAATACTTTACCAAATCGTCATAGGAGTTGGGCTCAGAATTGCTCTCAGTGAACGATATGGCAGAGTTAATGTCATTCTGCAAATTGGCATACTCGTTATAGCTGTCAGAAGGAGTCATCTCCTTTCTGTCCTGCGATACCACTGGCTGTGAATTCTTGTCCTTCTTCTGAACGTTCAGTGACTTAGTCGGAGGAAAAGTAGGAATATCGACTATGCCTTCCAGTTGAGTTCCTTCAGAATCTTCAGTAATCGTAATTGGAATCGAGTGTGATTTACCCAATGCAACTGGCTTTGGTGGGAACGTAAAGTTTGGTGTTAGTTCGGATTCAAATTCATTGCTTTTGTCAAGAACTGGTGAGGGAGAATCCGATTGAATAGTTGAACCGCTGGATGTCATCGAAACAACTGAATTTCGCTGGGTTTCTAGAGAGAGAGGAGTAGGGGGAACCTCTAAGTCTTCCTTTTCATCTGTCTCTACCGGGGAGGTAGGTGCTGTCACAAAACCGGAATTGTTCAAGGTCTCTCTGCTTTGTAGATCAAGAGGTGTGATTTTATGCTCTACCTTGTGATTCATACACCCTTTTACGGAAAGCTTGTCAATTTGCAGTTCTTGTAATAGACTAACAGTCGAAAGCTCATTAAAAGGGATTTCACTTAGCGTATCCAAGTCTGATGGCAGAGAGGGTTCTTTAGATGATTCAGGAAGATCTATCTGTACTTCACCTTGATCTAGTGATTCCTCTTCGTTTTTCGCGTTTTCTTGGGTTTGAGCGGTTTCCAATAAAACCTCATCAACCGAAACATCTCTATGTTCTGATGCTTTTTCAATCTCGTTTTGGGTATTTTCTTCTTTCACGTCAGCACTTTCTACTTCTTTTGTACTAACCGTTGAAAGAGTTTCGTTTGAGTCTAAAGTGCTAGTGTCCTGGCGCTTTCGCAAACCAGTAGTTTTTCGAGACATGCTATGCGAACGCAAAGAAGGAGTTGGAGACTGCGTGTTTTGAATTCTGTCTGGGATGCTCCCTACCGATTTTCGCTTTCCTGTAGGATTCGTAACTGGGGTCGATAGTGGTGGAAGTGGGTTGTCAAATCGAGATCCAGAGCCTACAGGTCTGCGTCTTATTGATGGTCTTGGTAGCACCAATGAGTGTTGTGATCCTTCCCTTGCTGTGACAAATGAAGATGAACTGCCAAGTGGTGATGGAACGTAGCTGTTTCTCTTGCCTTTGTCCATTTGCAAGCCTTGATAAATTATGGCAATAGGGGTCGAATAACATCTTTCCCTACTTCGCATGGGGATTTGAGGAGTTTGGTTCTTCGATTCTTGAGGTTGCGACTGACGTTTACGAATAACTAATGGACTATTCGAAGGCCGAAAGTCACGTTCATAGTTTGGGCGCGGGACGCGATTTGGCTGTACAGGAGCTGGCATAAATTCATTTTCATTGTAATTCCCACTGGCAATTCGTAAATTAGCATTCACGCGTGCACTGATCAAAGCCGAAGGAGCAGTGTGAACACGGCGCGGAGTAAGCGGTCTAGGAATGCTAGCTCCAAGGTTTGATAAGAAGTACTTTTTTTCAGAATAGATGCCCTCATAAAAACTGGTACGCCTTTTTGAATCAGGTTGTTCAGTAGAAAATGTAGGTTTATCAGTTATATACTTGATAGTACTAACTGGCACTTCGCGAGGAGGGACATAGTTGAATAAATTTGGAACACTGTTAAAGTGACGACTGGCAACTCTAGCTAAGCTCTTTTTCCTCCACAAGAATTTTGATTTAGCTGAGCGAGTTTTCTTGTTTTTCCTCGACCTTAGCTTAAGCCAACCTAATGGCATGGTTTATAAGGTATGTAACTGCAAGAAATTTAGGGATATTGAGTTATTGCAGTGTTGGAGAGTAGGTCAGAAGGAAAGAACTAGAAAAGTGGAGGACTAATGAAAATAAGTTAAAGGGACAACAGGAGAGATGCCAGAAGGTATATAAATGAAATTCGTCATAAACTTTTTTTAATTTGAATTATTTATAGTTATTCAATAATTTATATTTTTACATGCTTAAATTAAATGGTATTTACCATTCTCTCTTTGTCTAGTGAATCGAGGGCATTTGGCCCTGCCTCCCCATGTAATTATTACTGATATTCTTACCATTATGGATACGGTTCAACGAGAAGATGCCTTGACCATCTGCCTTTTAAACTGCCAGAATAATTTTTTTAAATATAGCTGGCCCTGAACACTTGAAGAGAATTAAATTCTTGGAGGAGCTTGATATCAACTCAACCCCATCTCTACATAACCTAATTAGAACAGGGTTTAAAGACTTTAAAACAAAATTAATTGATTTTTGAAAGAAAGAAATAGCTCAAATATAAAAAAAACGCCAAACGAAAAAAGGGATCCACCATGTCAATTGGTTTTGGAAAGAGGTTATCATCGGTCGGTGGCAGACTCGTTTGAGTTTTGGGGAGGTTGGCAAATTTCAATGCTTTTGGAAGTTTGGCGCATTCACAATGCAAACGCCGCACCACTGATTACCATATTAAGAAGTTTTCAATATCAACTCCCAAAGTATCCCAAATTATTCCCAGTGATTTTATGTCCATATCTATAATGGACTGTGAAACTGTATGAAGCACCAAGTATGAGACCATCAGGTGGAAATGGAAATTGAAATAATAAAAAAGGAAGATAGTAATAAGATATGAGCAAGTCTTATTTTTGCAGCTAACCGAGATTAACTCTTCCTAGCAGCCATGCCATGTGAGATAACTCTAGAAACGGAGATCCATTGGCAGAGTCAAATATGATCAAGAGGAATAAGAACAAGAATGGATAAAGCAGCAGATTTACAACTATACTGGAAGGTACAAGGTAAACCTTGTTATATATAAAGGAAATCTAGCAGATTCTCATTAGTATTAGTTGGTGGTATACGCCAAGGTCTTCTTTATCTTTTTCTGAAGAGGCAGGTTAATCGTGGGGTCTTCACTTGTTGATGGCTGATTTCTTAAGCTACTTGAAGTAAACAAAAAAGATTTGTATTGCTAAATCCCACTTGGAATGGACAATAGTCAATTATTTAGTTGATTTGATTTCATTTTCCAAAACTTAGTAGTGGCCCCGAGTTCTAGAAGGCTTAAAGTTTAGTGGTTACGTTTATCTTACTGTACAGAGAGTGGCACTCAAATGATCAGATTGATGCTAGTCTCGAGGGTTGTTCATACTGCAGTGAGGCCATTCTGTTCATAAATATTATATGTGACACCCGTCATCACATATTTTCATTCTACTACAGATATGAATGCTCCTTGTAGTGTTTTTGTACTGTATATTGACAAGTCAAATCTAAATGAACCAAGAAGTATAAATGAAATTAAACAAAAAAAAAACCAATACATTACGAGACGTGAAGAGTTTCAACGTTTCTTTCCTTTGCCCTTCTTTTGAACAAGCTCAAATCCATCGTCATCGACAATAGCGCCCTGGGGTTCAGAGTCCTTCATTTCAACATCCTCAGATTCTTTGGTCGGTTTCTTGTCTCCATTGTCTTCAGCCTCGCTACCTGAGTATTCGCTGGCATCATCGTCCACAGTTTCAACCTTTTTATTAGTGATCAATCCGGCCTTCTTCTTCTCTTCCTTCTCCAAATAACTTTTGTATAGTGAATCGACAGTCGAGAAATCGCCCTTAGCACATTCTCTGTAGACACTGATAACTTTGGCTCCAATAGGTAATGCTGAATCATCTTGAATTACTGTTCCAAACTCATCCTCCATGACTCCAATAAGACGGTCCTCAATATCCTCAGCTTCAACGTAAGAGTCTTCGAACATTTCGACTACGCTACCAACAAGCCAGTCTCTCTTGTCAGCACTATCCGCACCTCCCCATTGTGCGTCAACGGCTGTTTGAAGGTTATCCCATCCATATACAACCATGCAAACGCCTAGCTCAAACCTACTCTGCTTTAACTTGTCGGTAAATGTAAGAGGAACACCCTTCTTGGGAGACTCCAAAATATAGTCTGATGTATTCACAGAAACAGGACCCTTTTCACTAGCCATGGTGAATGCAAATAAATTTTTATTTGTATGTGTTGTTGATCTAGTCGCAACTCAGAATAAAAAAATTATGTATGAAAAAAAAGAATTTTCATTTTGTCACGTGATCACATTGGGAGGTAGCATTTGAACTTCCAGGGAGGGCTTTAACTGCCTGATTTAACTATGATTTAACTAGCAGAAGAACATACTTTGACTTGCTCCAAGCAAGGCTTACCTTGGAAATCCTCTGATCTTCCTTTGACATGTATTATACAGTATTATCATGGCAATATAAATAGAGCTAGTTTGAGATGCTCATGTTTAGAGTAATTATAATCTATTTTATAAGATGAATCTTGTTCATGATACATAGACAAGTATTAAGCCAAATTATGGCCCATGTATTAATTACCCGAGACTAAATACAAATGTACAGGGTCTTACTGTTAAAAGAGTTACTTAAATAGTACTTAGTTATATTCAAATAAAAGTTATTAGATCTATTACTTATTGCTAGTTCGAAGTTGCCCAATTTTTTGTATTACCGTTTCAGCCATAGCATCAACTGCACCCTTAGGTCGAAGTAGTGAAGGCCCTCTTGGAGCAGTTTCCTGGAACTTAAAAAGTTTAATGTTGGTTCCATTCCATACTCCTACAGGATTACTGCTTGAATTCATGACATTACCTGTATCGGCGAGGGTGACCTGGCGTTCTCCTTGGAAAATACAACCCCATAAAATACTTTCATACCAACCGAGAGAGCTCCTGCTCCATGTAAATCTAACAACTTCAAAGTCGGAAGGTAAGATTGGGTTTGCTGCAGGAGTGGTATTTGTTGCTGGTTTTGTTGAGTTATAAAATATAACTCCAGGGATGCTGTTAATGGTTGCAATGAACTCAATTACTTTGCTAGGTTCTAGCAAACGGGATTCCAAAGAAGGCCTATGTGTCGTCGTTTGGCCTTCAGGTGGATGCTGGAAATAGGGAATTACAGAATTTAAATAATTAATCATGGAACAAATGGTATGCGTGGGTAGTAAAGGCAGCCATGTTGAGGTCCATGACGGTGATGGAATAAATTGGTTGTTATTTGGAGCCGAATTAGAAGCACTGGAAACGGGAATCGATGTTTGTTCAGATCCTGCAACACCTTTTCCTTTATTTTTAGAGCTCAATGCTAGATTTTCAAGTTCCGGAAATTTCTTGGCTTCTTCATTTTCGATTGAAAAATGGGAATCTTTTTCTTTTTCTTCATCACTCTCTTCATCGCCAATGACAAAAGGTTTATTACCCTCCAAAGAAGCAATAGATGACGAACTGGCAATAGATACTTTTAAATCTGGGTTTTTAACGGTGGAAGATATTAACTGCTCAAGATTATCTTCTAAAGCCAAAGACTGGATGGCAATGAAAACTCTTTCATTCTTCATAATCAGGAAAATTAAATTTCGGTTGGAATGAAAGTTGCACTCAATCATCAAATTTATACTCTTTAAGATAACTGACAAGAGAAGATGGTTAGACTCTCGAGCAAACAAAAATGATGGATTTGACACGGTAGCACATAGTTGAATGATACTTGAAGCAGCTTGATACGAAATATTTTGCACGTAAGGCGAAATGTTATAAATGCAATCCAAAAAGGTGGGAACTAAAAAGTTCATGTTTTCACTGCTCGTTGTTATTGTTTTAAATAACTGAATGATCAAGTAATCAGCATATGAGCCATTGAAAGAAGTGAGCTGAATGTTATGCGGAAGAGAATTTTGACTGATGAATCCTTTTGAAAGAGAAATGACGAAATTCTTTTCCGTCGTTAAGTAAAGAAGAGCATAAGCGCAAAGTCTAACAAGTCCAAATTTTGTAGGGTCCAAACGCTTTTCATGAATATAGTATAACAAGACAATCATGTAATCTTGCATCCGTTCAGACGCAATAAGGTAAGCTCGAAACTTTTTGTTGCACTGAATGAGGTCCCAAAAGAGCATCGTGAGTTCTGGTATCCATGAAATCTCTAGTCTACTACCTGGCAAGTATGAAAATGACGCATGTATTGGTTGTGAAAGCATTTTTGCTAAAGAGTGAGCAATAAATTGCAAATCTTCAGTTTTGTGAATCTTGCTACACAGATGTCGAAATATATTTTTGGGAACTCCTTTTTCGCTACTATCAACAGCATTATCGGGAATTGGATAAATAAGTAAGACTAATAAGTATTGTAGAGAATACGTTATTAGCTGTCTGTGTCTATCAGATAAAATCATATGATCGTAGGGTACCTTCCAACCAGGACTATACTTCAGAGTAGTGTTTAGGAGAGAGCACAGTGTCGCCATGGCTGTACGTCTATCAGCTTGAGTAACCATATATGTGAGGAATTTAGAACCTTGTGAAGGCAACACAGAGGAAGATGTGTATAAACAATCAGAGGAAAGAGTAAGCAGAAAGCGTAAGATTTCAACCTTGTTGGATTCAAGTTCATGATTCGACATTATAGGAGTAGTACACCCAACTCCAGTTTCCCAAATCGAGTGATCGCTCTTTTCGCCCGATGGTTGAGCTGGTACTGTAAACCCTCCACAAAATAAGAGTTCCATAGCGGTGTGCACTAACTGCTCTCCAAGCGGGTTTGTCACATGGAACTGCGAGGCTGTGTAATCCATTTGCGCTTCATCAAACTCCTGGCTAGTTCCAGGATTCAAAGGTTGCTTTGCTTTAGGAGTCGAAGTGGATGTGTCGCGTACTCGGCGCTGACCCCAGAAGAAGCGTTCAACCCATTCATCATTTCGCGACTCTCCATGTTGTTCAAATACAAAAGGTAGGACACGGGTAAGGATTCGAATGCAGTTCAGAAGCTCTCTAGCAGGAGCCAATTCGAGATGAGGAAATGCTTTATGGTTGTAAAGAAAAAAGAGTCGGCCTGTCAATGCTAATATTAAGGTTTCGAGATTCTCTTTGCATAAATCCCTGGTATTACGGATATCAGAGGATGTGAAGAGTGTGAAAACGTCATTTGCGGAAACCGGTTGTTGCCAGAACTATGGTTTCAAGGTTAGAAAAGCTACCCTCAGTATCACATTAAAAACTCACTTGGATCCAGTAAGGGTCATTAGCTGGAATATTAGGAACCTCGAACAGTTTGAACACATGGTTCTTAAACTGGAGCTTAGAATCAGCAGCGCCCATTTTGTATACTAAAATATATCTTATTCTTTAACTTTCAGTATTAGCATGTCCACTGTCTGTCAAAGAAAAGATTATCATGAAATGATGGAGGTGCAATGTTACGTCGCCCCCTGCTGTTGAGATGGTAAAGCGGGGTAAGGGTAACTCAGAACTCACCTAGTATTCGTAGGCAATTTTCGTATTAGGTAATACTGACACTTTTGTGATACAGAACGAATCCATTTTAGACAAATAGTTATTTCATGTAGTTGTAAAGGAAATAAGATAAAAATGGAAAGAGCTAAATTAGATCTAGAAAGATCCAATTGATAATATAGATGACAAAATCTGTGTACCTTTAAGTTTAGAAACCTGTAGATTTGTGTTGAAAAGTATGCATGGAAATTACAAGCAATTCCCAGTAGTCATGGTTTCTTGTCAATATTTTTAAATCAAAGCTAAGTATGTCAATCAAAAATATCAAACATGTATTCAGGCGAATCTACTTATCTAGAATATACTATTTTCTATCTGTTTTCAATACTGATATCAAATTGTTTTATTTAAATTAGTATATGGGAGTGCGGACTATTTTAAAAATTATGACCATAACTTTCATTTATGCAACACTAAGCAATAGCTTTAGGTTTTTTTACTTCAAACTTTACCAATACATGTTCTCATACTTTTGGTCTTGTAACGAAATCTTTTGCAAATATGCATATCTTACATGACAATAAGTAGTTCAAACCGGCTACAGTGTAAGAAAGCAAATACCCTAAAGTGATTGGGTAAAAAGAAAGTAAAAAGAAGGTAAAAAGAAGGGAGAGGTAAAACCTTGAATTCAGGCGACTTGGTATAATCAATGTTGGTTTATTTCTGCTTCCTAGCTGCCTGTCGCATACTGAATATCAATAATACCTAAAAATACATCATGTGTTGACTAACCCCATAAACTCTCAATTATATAAATATTCTGGAATAAAAAATAGCAGCATACTAAAATCTATAAAAAATAGTTTAATATTTCATCTTCGTATTGTAACTCACTTTGAGTATATTGTTATTGTTGAAATTATAGCAAAAGTACGGCATTATTTCCAAAGACATAACTTTCAACTTAAGTTTCCTATATTAATTCTTCAAGCAAATGGAGTATCCTGTACTACTCTCAAGTCTCTTGTTAAGTCAATCTTAAAAATAAACTACAAAAAGTTAGCCCTACGGGGGGCTCGAACCCCCAACCTTGTGATGACTTTTATTACCCAAGTACATTAAGAGTCACACGCTCTACCGATTGAGCTAGCAAGGCGAATTGTGAAGATCAATCCTCTTTGTTCTAAACCAGTCTATTTAGCAAGAATTCAAAACTTGATTTTTATCAATCTTTTTAGCTTTAAAAGTTAATTTTCTATAATTTTCTGACTCAATGGACAATATCTGACTCGTGGAGTGGCCTCCAAATTCTTTTTAAGGAGGAGGAGGAGTGCAAATGCAGAGGTATTTTTCGGGCTTAAATTGAGGTAATACATGAACAACTTGGTGAAAAGCCAAATCTTACTGAATTTTTTTTGAAATTGACGGAGTCTAATAGCCATTGAGCTGAAGATCGTTAAGCAATGCTTTTTATTTTTATATTATTTTTATTTCTTTTCTTATCTTTGTTAGTTGACTCGGTAATAAATAAATTGGGGTGTTTTTACTCCAAAAAAAAAAAAAAAAAAAATTTCTGACTCAATATTATTTTAAGTGTTTTATTATATGTGTTACAATCATGGTAGTAAATCCTAAATGAAGTTAGAAAATTTTAGCCCATAAAATTAACTAAATGAAAATGAATACCTTCAATTATCTCATTATTTAGTTATATTTACTATAATTAAAACTATTAGTATTTCATTTACTTAGATATTTAATGAAAATTTAAAAATATTTCTTATATAGTTTTACTACGAATCAATATCTGTTTAATAATTCAGTTCGCACTGCATTGTTCCTTCCTATCACTGAACCCCAATAATTGTGGTTTCCTCCGTGGCAAAGGAGTAGTAGGAAAGCATAAAAGCTACCTTAGACTTAAGTATTATAACCATGATACTTTTTCTAGCTCAAAATTTGGCTTGCTGCTATCATATTTCTTTTGACTTTCTTACATGTAATTTGCTTCGCATATGTCGAAGAAACTTATCGACTATTGCAATAGAAGATGATCTTAATATATATCTCATTTTTTCTTGAGATTAAAATTGCATTAAAAGCGTGGTTACTCTTTAATATCCATATTTATAACCATGTGTAGTAGCAGTTGACTTTCATGTTGTAGTTTATCATGCTCCTGCCACAGCACGTCCAATGTGCCATTCAAAAAGTAACTCTATCCAGGTTAAGTCCACATTATAGGTAAAAACAATCTGCTGTATTATAAATGGTTGCAATTACCTTATGATGAATAGAAAGTTGGTTGCATTTCCCCCTAATACTGGTCAATAGATAAAGATTATGATTTATTAATTTATTGTTTTTTTCTTTGGTCACCTTATGAGGGGTTACCTAGCCTCAGAGGAACACTGAAGTGGCAGAGAATGAATAGACTAAAGCTGCCTTCAATATATAAAATTGTTATTGATCGTTGAGATAATATTGAACAATAATGCCAAAAAAACCGAGGAAATATGTTTATCCCAAAGCCACCTTCGTTAAAAAATCACCCAGTTAAGACATAAATCCATTTCTTTAATATATATCTAATATCCCATGGCCTCAGTCTAGTGATAATTATAATAGTTTTACACTAAGTATAACTGAAGATAAATCTCAAGGTATGTACTGGGATCTTAGTTCCAAGTTGAACTTAATAAACCAGTTCAGAAGTTCACGATTTGGATCGAACAGCAATTGAGGAAGAGGATAATAGTCTAAGACTAATTGCTAAAGACAGGTTAGAGCAGATGAAAATCCGATTAACTCAAAAGAGGAGAGAGTTAATACAATAGTGATGGATAACGGCAGAAAGGGCGTATCCTTTTAAAAGCTGAATATGTCTGGTTTTACCGAGGATGGACATGAACATTCAAAAACTAAAACAAAAACGAATGAAAACACAGAAATCAACTAACTTTATACCAAAAATTATATGCAAAAGATTTAAGGTTCTAAATTACAGTGGTTATTGGAAGAGAGTGAATTCTGAATGAAACACACAGCTGAAAACATGCTTATAGTGGTTTTTAAACGAATTTTTGGAAAGACAAATATATACTAATTCCCACTCACAAACACAGTCATGAAAATAATAAATAAATGCAAAGTGTAATATTAGTAAACGAAATAAACCATGCCAGTCTATTTACAAATTCCTTTTTTGTATACGTTGTTATGGATAATTAATATTAAAAAAAATATTTTTTGTTCTTGAATATCAAGAGCTTGTTTATTAATTTATTATTTAAATAGAAATTTTTTTTCATTCATCTCCCTAAATGTTCAAAATTGAGCGAGAAAAATAATGTCAAGTACTGATTAAGGGAACAATACTAGCTCATTTGAACGTTTGAGTTGTTTGTTATATTCATATAACTAGGCAATGATTCTTCTAGGTGGAATTAGTATAAAAGAATATATTGCCAGCCATATATTTCTAGTTTCTTTAACGTAGCCCTTAGAAAATTAAATCTAGCAATTATTGACTTGAGTCGTTTTCAAGGTAGTTTAGAATAGTTGGACAAAAATTGTAAAACTCAGACCCAACAATTTTGATGTCTCTTTTGGTTATTATTTATACCAAAGTTATGTGATTTAGTCAATGGCGATGTCGCTTTATAGTTAAATGGAAGGTCTTCCATCATCATCTCTGTGTTCATGTCATCTTTTTCTCCTTCTCAATTCTCTAAGTATCCTTATCCAGTAATGATAAATAGAATGTGAGTCCTTCTAAGTTAGATTTTCAACTATTTCTAATATCATTAGTGGCAATAGACTTGACCAAATCCAAGATCGACGCCGTTTGCTAACTCGTCCTGAAGAACGCAACTCCTTGTTACTATATCAAAAACATGATAAATATCCCAGATTTATGGTCCTCTTTCTCTCATATATTTATTGTATTATAGTTGGTATATTATGCATAAACAATTTAAATAACAGAATTGAGTACACTTATTCTTGGAAGTAGTAATAATTACCCGAATCCCCTATATAAATGTAATTGCTTTCATATTAAATAATTTGTAGATATATTCTCAAGTGCAATGACCCCCTGTTAGTTACTGATAATAATATTAATATTAATAAAATCGGTGTTAATGGTTTCGGATAGATTGAAAAAATTCATGATATATGTTATTACAATATGGAATGCAAACAGGTCATTTTAAAGGCGATCTTTTTTTTTTTTGAGAAACCAAAACTCGAGAAAATTATATTTTTACTCAAAGTAAGGATTTTGATTAGTATCATTATCTTTAAATATACAGGTATATTTAATATCGATAATTGTAATTGACATTACCGCAAGGATCTAATTTATCATTAGGATAAGTGAACTCAAGTATAAAAAAGGAATAAAAAAATTGAACAAAAAAAAACAAGGTTCAGGCTTTTTTGTTGGTGACAAAAAGGCTTCTTAAACGAAATACGTCATTTTGAAACTACCATTAAGAATACCCTATATTGTAAATTTCAATCAGTCGACTTATCATAGATACTCTTGAGTTAATATAACACTGAGTTCAATTTAATCTCTCTTTTAATTATTTTTTCATCAAAGTTAATATAAACCCAAAATCTTGTCCAGCTGTTTATTTGCGTTTTGCATGGTAATGCTCGAGGACATTGTACAATATACCACAGTATCTGTCAAGCCAAGTGTTAAATTAATGGATCAATCGCCTCTGATCTCAAAGCAATCAGCTGTAGCAATTAAAAGAATAATACTGTTATGTTCGGAGTAATAGCGCAACTGATGAGTTATTATAGCAAACCAAGCCAAGGACATTTCTTTCTTTTCCTTGGACAAAAAAAAATCACTCCCAGGATTCATTTATCATCGAGTTAGCAAACAAACAAACGGTTCATATACTCATTTAATATCCAAATTTACGATTATCAGACTTTGTTGTTAAGACTGAAAATGCAGTACATTTGGGTGCTGATCATGTTCATGATGACCTCGATTTACGCCCCAATATAAATTCATCTGCACGTAGATTTTCCTTTCTCTTTACCAACACCTTGGACGCCACTTCATGAATCACGAATTATCTACAAAACGGGCAGGTAGTAATTATTATATGAATAGCCCCTTTTACATATGTTGTGGCTTTTGAGAAAAATAAACAAATCCAAATCCAAGTAGCAATGTAAATTTGGCCAATTTAATGATAAGCATGTTTTGACTAGATATTTTATTTGTTAGTATACTTAATTAGCAAATCTCATCAAAGATTTAAAATGGTATTCAAAATACTAGCAATCAAAAACGTAGTATCAAAACAAATACTAAATATATTTAACTTAATAGTGCATAGATTTTTTTTCTCAAGCTATTAGGAGATATGGTATCACCATGTCAGTCAAGTTCCCAGATATAACTTTCAAGTATTCATTTCTAGTTTTCCTCAGGATTTAGGTTTAACGTGAATACTTTTACCTCTAATTTAACCAACAAAAATATAAATTCCACGTTTATAGTACTGGAACAACGTTTCATATATATTTTAATGAAACATAAGGTACATCGATCTATCCCTGATTATAACAGTAACCTAGAATATAGCTGATCAGGAGTGAAACCTTTATATTCTAAATCATCCATGGTGAATATATACAGTGGAATATAGGTATTAGAACAACTAGTTAATTCTACAATTATTTCAACTTGATTCAAAGTATTACACATTATACAACTAACTACTGACTAATTGAATTCAAGTAACCAATGTTCTGCAATTTTTTCCCGTTAAAATGTAAACCCATGTATTGGACAAATACGATATAAATCGAAATTGTTCTTGTCATAAATCTTCAGTGCCTGGTCAAGCTCTCAGGAAAGAAAATAGAACCCAGTACAGTATGAATTAATATTTCATGGCGTACAATCTACCATAAAATAAAAATTATCCTATTAAAATAAATTATATACATGCCTCAATCTCAATTTTCCAAAATTAATCATGAAATAAGAAATAACATTTCATTCATCGTATGGTTAAACTTTAATTCTCATTAAAAACACTCGGCAACGGGGAATTGAACCCCGGTCCCCCGCGCGCTGCTTTTAAGCTTGACAGGCGGAAATTCTAGCCACTAAACTATTGCCGAAAATCATGCAAAGATTCGTAACAATACATATTTAAATTATTCCACAAAACTTTTCGTTCAAGTCACCTGATTTAATAAATTAAATTTATTTAATTTCATTTTTTATTTTTATTTTTTATTTTAATGGTTGGGCCTAAGGGATATTATTTGACTTCCGTGAAAGTGTCCAATTTCTTAAGGAGTGTTGGGTATATTACTTGAGTTTAAAAAGAGCTATATCTGAACATGGATAAAAGGTGACTTTCCAAATTTTTTTAAATATGGATGTGTTTGAATGAACATCAGTGAAGATCGTTTTCTACAATTATTATATGTGAATGCTAGGTATAAATTAATTTTTATTCCTTTTCATATTTGTGGTCTCAATAATGAATGGACTGGGATATTTTTACTTTTATAAAATAAAATAATCGTCTCTTTATTTCCAGGTCTAATTTTTAAAATAGAATTATTTAATGGATGTCTTGTTGGTCTGTTTGTAACCTGGAATTGAGAGTTTAATTAGCATTTGGAACTGATGATACATGCCAGAGTTTACAAACACCAGATGATATCTGGATGAGCTAAACGATAACGTTCTTCAAGATGAGTAACCATACGTTTTATATATTTCAGTCGAATTTTCATTTATGCAGACGTTTTTTTATTCAACTTACGAAATATTTTCATTGGTTAATATTTTACCTCTCTTCATTAAGTTTCATTTGATGGAATAAATGCTTGTAGTAATATTTTCTGTTTTACTTAGAAACCTCTTTCACAGTTAAATTTGAGAATGAAATAGAACACAATGTAATCAAGATATGCGACGGAAAGTCTCACCATGTTAATGGTCCAAACTATATTTGTGATACGTGCTACGATCAGCTTAAGGCTGGCATGCGGATACTTGAGAAGGTTCTGATACGTATTCTTTTACAAATCATAAAAATAGCAGTGGAGGGATTTGCGTAAAGTTATAATAGCTTGAGTCTGTTATGAAAACGTCACAAGAGCATAGACTATTACTGGAACTGTTTGGTCGAGAGAAGAGTTGAGTTGAGAATGTTTTTTAGCAAGAGTTGGACTTGGACTCTACGCCCACCTATTTATATGGCCTAGGACTTAGTAACACCGGAAGAATATGTGGTAAGATGCCTGAACGGTATAGGAAAGAGCCTAACGGAGATTTAGATTAAAAGGTTAAAATTAATCCAAAGGCAACTATTTGCCTTCTAGCTCATCATTTATATATTCATTCCTAACCAGCAGGATCGACACCAGCCAAAACAAACTCAAAGCCATTTTTCCTAGTCCACATTTCGTAAACCGAAACCTCAAACCCCAGGCGTCGTTCGCTTGCATCTACGATTTTACCTTTCATTTCTTTTGAGTTGGTTTTCATTTGTTTTTCACTGTTTTGTTTTCGCCTTTTTGACTTTTTGTTTTTGAGCTTTTTCTTTTTGGATGGTATTTCGGCCAATTGGGTGAGTTTTCGCTAAAGACAATTTGCTTTTGGAAAAAGAGATCCACTCGTAGTGAGTCAATGCATAACATAGCTATTGTTGCGGCTACCAAAATGGTAGTAAAGTTGGTTCAATTGGCAGTATTTAGCACATGTGCATGCCTTTACATGGCAGTCAACTGGAGCCAACTGGGGGGATTTGGCTCAATTAAGGTTTTTGAGTCTGGCCCAGGCTAGGTAACTTCAATATAACAAACATTGTGTACCTTTTTAAAAGCATTAACTGATTGGATGATCCAGGTGGGTCTTTGCGTTAAGGTAAAGAGGCTAGTACAAAAAAGCAAAAACCCGAAAATGAGGGTTGAGAATGGATCTCTAAAATGGAGCAGCTTTAGGCAGAAAAGTAGCAGAATTGTGACAAAATAGTAGCATTTGGTATCATTTGGTAGCAAATAATAGCAGACAAGTTGCAGAAAGGTTGCAGCCTAGTTGCAGGATGAATCAAAATCCGTCCATAAGTCAGCATCCCAAGGCAGTCAGAACAGCACGCACAGCTTTGAACCGAACACATAGCAGACCAGGGCAGCACAGCACAGCACAGCACAGCGCAGCACAGCAAAACACTGAGCTTCGTAAATCAAAGCTATGCGCTAACATACCCCGTCACAGGAGATCTGTGGTGCTCTTCATTTTTTCACACAAAATTTACAATATTTACTGGTCGACTCGTTTTTGTTTTTATTTTCATTTTTATTTCCTACCTTTCTCTCTCCTTCTCTCTTTTTCTTCTCTTTTTCTCCTTCTTCATCATCGTCGCTTTTGAGGCTTTCATGTCTATTCACAAGCTAGTCTACTACAAACAACTCTAACCTTACACGGCTCACTTATCGTCTCCGTTGGGTTTTGTAATATAGACTCGCATATACACAGCGTGCTTCCTACCTCACCTCGCTTGCCTTCACAGCGCTACTCCCGCCTATCCCCTGCCTCCATGCTCTCAGTACTCATACTCGTCACCTTCGTTGAGCCAGCCCTTTAAGTTTTCAGCCCTTCAGCGCACAACCCCTCAGCTTCTAGCCGACATCGATAAACATCCAGCCTCCAAGCTTTTAGCATAATAATATACCAGCCTTTCAACCCTCGCTTACACAACTCTTATCATTATGCTGACCAAGCAACCCTACCTCTCAACAATGGACTCCCCTAACCTTGGAATGTCACATGATTCGTTGCATGACTCCTATGCAGCCCAAACCCAGACCTCGATCCTGCGTTCACATGTTGCCACGGTAACTGCCTCCTTGGAATTTCCAGCATCAAGCCCTAACCTTGACTCGCCGCCGAGGTCTAATTTTAGTTCTACATCCAGCCTGCCAAACAACAATTCTTCGTCCAGTCTCCATGACAACAACTACTCCAGTAACAAAATTTCTGACGTTACTAACAACCTCTTTTTACGAAAATCGTCTAGTAAATTATCCTCACTGAATAACCATATTCTTTTAAAAAAGTCTTCTAGTTCGCTGTCCAAACTGAAAAAAAAAGCGTCCTTCACTAGACCTCCTCCTGTTTCTACTCCTCCCATTCCTCTTCCAGAACTCCCTCCCTTAGAAGTTAACGACCACTATCAAGATCTTACTCATTTATTTGACCAGGAAACGGACACCAAAGATACTACGAAAATGGAGGGTTTAGGTATCAACACTCGCTTTGACAGTCATGATGGCAAAGGCGACCTGGCCTCCTTGCCAACCATGTTTTCCTCTCAAAACTACGACCCCAAAACAACGATAAAAAGCATACCAGCAGACTCATCCTCATCTCGTTATGACTATCAATATTATGATTTAGACAGCAACCAAGATGCAGACGACGCCAATAGCATTCAGATTAGCCCCGTGGACATTGCTCCTAAGCATGCCCTGCCAGACCCTTCTTCTAGACAGACATCTGGAATGACCAGCACTACTACGTCTTCTCAGACAAACTACTCCGATCACCATGGCAACATGTCTCCTGTGTCTCTACAGAACAGTTCCTTTTCAAACAACTCTGCTTCCCCCTCTGGCAAGCCTAACTATTCGCCTACAAATTCTAGCATTAATAAATCAAAATTTTCTCCCTTATTGCATTCCACCAGCCAGGATAAAAATACATCTGCAGTTTCAAAGGTTCGCAACATGTTCCCTGGCTTTGGTTCCTACAAAGCCCTCAATAAGTCCGCGTCCAACCAGCTGGACGATTCTTCTCTCGCTGTGCACTCTCCATACTCCTTTGCAAACGACAGTGCTCTGTCTTTTGTTGAAGATGATCCAGCTGAAAGTGCTTTGGTAGCTAGGCGTCAAACTCAAGAAGATTCTCTGCAGTTTTCCAGCAAACGGCCAACTCCTCACTTTACAGAGATTGATCTTGGGCCTACGTACAAAGCTCAGGTTATTCCTGTACGAAATAACTCTAAAATTAACTCTGCGTCCTCTTCTCCCTATTTGGTAAACTCCTCTTCCATGCAAGGACTCGATGATGCCGAGCGGGACAATCTTCTACATTCAAGAAACAAGTCTGAAACCCTAGACTTTGTTCCTAATTTGCGTCCAGCTATTGATACTGTTGGATCTCGCCTACGTACAACAGGTGTCCCGTCTCCTGCTACACTTATGATGACAAAGAGCCAGTACGATAAGTACCGTCTAACAGCAAAGAGTGGAAAGCGACAATCTGGCAATCCTGAAGGTAACGAAGATGAAGATGACGACGACGACGATGACGACGATGACGACGACGAAGACGATGATGACAGTGATGACGAACAAGGTCGTCGTGCTCGCAGAGTTATGGAAGAAGATGAAGCTAAAAAGCAAGACTATCGCATGCGCATGAAACAAGACGCCCATTTGTCTGTGTATCGCCAAAAAATGACTAAACTCACTGGTTCTCAGATTGGCCTTTCCAACATAAACTCTGCATCTCCTTTCCAACCAGGTGTCATTCCATCTCTTGACAGCTTTGACGACGATTCTGATGAGGACTACGATGATGTTCCCTTAGGGATCTTGAAGGCACACGGCTTTCCTACATCAGGCCGTCTTAAGACAATGCGATCTCAGCCAAATCTCAACGATGATTTAAATTTACAGCCACCGGGTCTTTACGGTAGACAGTCCGATGCCATGTCACTTCGGTCATTCCAGTCGGCAGGTCCTCGAACCTCTACACCAGCTCCTGAGGAGGGTTATCTGGCTATGCGTAACCAGTCCGCAACCAACTTTCCCGGATTTAATTCGAGCGTGCCCATGAACCGTGGTCTAGTAGGCGAGATTGCACGAGAGGAAGAGGCAAAGCTCCGCCGAAAGTCTATGATGAACAATATTGCAGCACAACGTACTGCTACTCTTAATGGGTCTATTATGGAGCCTAATGATAATGCATCTACTTATAATGCACCAGCACCTACTAGCGAGATTCAGGTACAACTTCAGCAAATGATGCAAATGCAAACTCAGATTCTACAGCAAATGGCCTCTGCTCAAAATAGCCCCATGACTATGATGTCTACGCCTGGTCGCATGACACCTATGCAACCTCAGGTCATGCCAATGAAGAAGAACTGGAGTAGTTTTGATGTCATGAACTCCAGTCAGCTCCAGCCCTCTCGCGGAGGAGCTCCTTCTATTCGTTCTATGGCACCTTCAGAGCACAGTATGCGATCATTTGCAGGTCCTCAAGGCAGATACAACCCTACACATCATGCCCAAAATAGCATGCCTTCACTGGACATGACTCATGGTGGTAATGGATTCAAGTTTCCAAATAGGCAGTCAACTCCACAGCCCGCTGCGCCTACAATGCGGTTGGTTAATGTTGATGATGACGATGAGGAAGACGAAGACGATGATGACGAAGCTGGATGGAAGGAAATGGAGGCACGTCGTGCTAGGCTGCGTCAAATGTGGGATTCCCAACCAGCCATGGTATCTTAGAAAATAACAACAAACGGCACTAAATTTCATTTAATATTTTTATAGTTATTAATTTTTACCCCCGAACATGTATTTATTATATTAAACGAGATTTCAATCAAATTTTGCTCAAAAGAGTCAAAAGAAGGATGATGCTATGAGCGGAAATTGGAAGTAGCAAAGTAGCTCGAAGTGGTATGGGGTACATGGAGACGAAAAAAGGAATGGGAGAAAAATAAAAGCCACCACCTCCATAAAATAAATACAAGCTTAAAAAGAGAGGACATAATTCAACCACCATCAACAAGAGTTGAATATTCCTGTCTATCAAAATACTGAAATATCTGCGATAGTCTTCAACCAATTCTCAAGTAACAATCAGACTTTCAGTAATATCTTATAAAATTTTTAAACAATTTGTCGTTAAAAATAAAGAGCGACTAGAAGCACGGAATCTATTCAACTTTTCAACCTCCTTCCAATCCTTCCTTTAGTTCTTTTCAGTTTGCTCTGAGTTACGCATCACTTATTTGCATTCTTTTGAACATCCAAGTATAAAATGGTATGTTGTATATTTTGTTTCTTGTTTGCTTTGGAGACCAAACACAATTAAAGTGAACATCATCATCAATTTTAAGTTGTTTGCGAGAATCTCAACTGAAATGCATGCTGTCCATGCAAAGACATGTCTGTTTCTAGTTGTTTTGTTTTGAACTGAGTAAACAAATTGCAAATGCAAATTCTCATGCTGCATACTAACATTCGTCTTTTTGTGTTGAAATAATATAGCCTCTAGAATCTAAATGGGCTTCTGAACCTGAACCTGGAGTGCAAACCCCAGACAAGGATATACCAACTGGGCCTGCTGCCACCACAGCTAAAAATGGACGAGAAACTTTTAAAGAGCACCTTTCACCAAAAAATACTGAATCTTTGGTACCTCAAGAACCTCCGGCTACTACAACCGCAAAGCATGCCAAAACTCATAGTTCTGGATTAGCTGACTCCAAGTGGGCAACTGCTGACAACGAGTATTCAAAGGGCAACACTGAAGATTTAATCCCAAGACATCGGTCTAAACACACAAAGAAAGAAAATAAAGATGAAGAGGAAGAGGAACGCAACTTTGGAGCTAGATTGAGCGGATCAGTTCCATCAGGTCCTGCTTCAACAGTCAGCAGCAGTCATGGAATGGCAAGAAGACAAAATCATGGACATGCTCATTCTCAAGCACCAACTTCTCCATCGTCCCTATCATCAGACGGCGTTAATGGTACCCCTGTACCAAGGCAAGCCTTAAAACCAGATCATTCGAATGGACCACGCACAAAACAACAACATTCGCTATCATCAATCCGACATAAGCCGTCTACAACAAAATCCCATACAAGTCCCAATGAGCCAGTAAAAAGTAGATGGCAAGAAGAACGTGAACGAAATAGGAGTAAGAAACTTGATACTGAGCGTACTTTAGAGTGGAACAACACCAGTTCAGAGAATCAGGGTGTGAATGAGTTGAAAGAGAATACAGACACGCCATTCCAGCACCAAGGATCGTCATCACCGCTAAATTCTAGGTATAGCTCCAGAGGATCATCAGGACCAGGATCAAATCTAGGCTCCAGATATGAAACTGGAACTGGCCGGTCTTGGGGTGATAAACACGGATCTCTAAAGTCAAATACTGGTGGCACTTCTCGCGATATGAATAAATCAAATGCGTCGCATAAACCACCTGCCCAGCACGAAACTGAGAGTCAAAAACAACAGAAGGCACAACAAGAAGAGGAAGATGAGCAGAAGACAAGTCAAAGTCTGTTAGAACTTATGACGAAGAAGGTGGAACATTTCAATTGGGCTGATGAGGAATAAATAGGAGGTGAAATTACAAGAGCAAATAGGTGTTTGTAAGAATGGCTTGTTGGTTGGCTGGCTGGCTGTATTTTCTTTCTCCAATTGTGCGTATATTTGGACTAAACTATATGGTTACTTGTGATCAGAAACGATTTATTATGGACAACATTGTTTTTGGATATTAATTCTTCGACATTTCTACTTTTTTATTATATTTATTGGGCTGTTATTTTTTAATCATTTTGTTTATATTGGTTTATATTTTGGTATATAAAGTGGTTATTTTTAAATAAAAATTATTAAATACGCTGGTCTCAAAAACCTCCATACCATAGTTATATCACCGGGAGGAATGGTAGACAAGGAAACGGACGAAACACTTACATATCTACGAGGAATACAGGGGCCATTCAAAGGCGACTACGCAATGAGAAGATTGGGGGTAGTATTAGCTAGAGATAGAGCAAAAAGACACTACTTGAACAGACCGTGCTTTCAAGAAATGGATTCAGAATCTGAAAGAGAAATGTATTTTGGTGATGAGGAGAGAGAAGATGATAATACAGAACCGGAATTGGGGATGGAAGAATATCTATCAGACTATTGAAGATAAGTAAAATATGACTAAACCACATAAATTTGATATAAAGATGATCAAAAAGAGACAATAAAATTAAATTGAATTGAATTAATTGAATTGACTTTATATAAATTTTTTGTTGTTTTCATCTCAAAAATTGATGAAAGCATAAGCTTGTAAAAATATAATATGGAGGCAAACGGGAGACAAATATAAACCTATTTTTCAATAACAAAGGAATTAAAGACTTTAGATTTTAGCTATAATGACTTTGACATGTGGGTTTTTGAGTTCTACATAACTTTGTTATGAACCTTTTATGAATGTAAATCGTCAGTAGCATATAGTGTTGAGTTTTTTTATATTTTTTTTTTAATTTACTCTATGTTATCAAGGTGTGGTAAAACAAAAATCAAGAAACTATTGATGTATGTATAATGTTTTATCAATGAATTGATGTATTTATTCTTTCATTTATTAATTCATTTCGAATCCCAGATATCTCACTCCCACCTTAACTACAATATCCTCACCAGAATCAAGTACAAGTTGATAAATTATGTATCAGTTTACTTGGGACTGACGAGCATTTTTTATCTCCAAGGCTCTTAATTCTGCCTAATTTTTTTGGATCAAGAGTTTCAGTCCATGAAATGGTATTTCAATATGGATCAAAGTCTTCTTTTGTGATTTTGGTTTGGGGTTTGGCCTACTTCCGAAAGCTCTTTAATCTTAAATCTAAATCTAAATCTTGAATCTAAATTTTGAAAATTTGAATCACGAATCTTAATCACGAATCTAAAGCTCAAATCATGGATTTCTTCTAGGAGGTTTGGAAACAGAGAGGAATATAAAAATGGGCACGAAAACTATCGAGAAACTTGAAAGTATGAAAATGAAGGATTTGGGGAATTTATGTTAACACATGAAAATTTCAACAGTCAATTGTACTGGTAGCAATAACAGAGCTAATAAAAGGAGATTTTGAAATGATTTTTACTGAACAACTTGAAAATTAACACAGGGCAGCAAACTAGACTATAAGATTCTATCATCAAGTTAGGCCCAGAAAGCTTAGGCGAAAACAATGCTCGTGTTTACCAATGGTGAGATTAAAAAAAGCACTGAATTCTTTTTTAATTGATCTGGTAAGATAGTAACAACCAAGGAACGTTCCAGTGAATTTTATTTTACTTATATTGTGTTTCAACTAAGAATTTTAAAAAAGTCTTGATATAATTGCTCCAATGGCATACGTATATTTATATCGAAAGTTTGCTTTATTTTAACAAGCTAGCAAAAAAATCATCTGCTAATAAGTTCTATATTTCAAATTGTACTCGTAAATATCTATGAAACCAATAACAATATACTTGTATATTATAGACAGTTTGCAATGAGGTCTAATTAACATTGTGTTTCTGTAGAGAGGTAGGATAAAGCTCAGCAAAATCACTCATAATTTACTATGGTCTTTCATTGGTTTTTTGGTAGCAAATTTTAATCATCTCTTATCAGAATAGTATATAATTGCCACGGTTACATGTTTATTCGCTGAACTGGAGCAATCAGTACTTGCAATAAATATTAAAAGCTGGAGAATGTAAGAATAAATATACTAAACAGTATTGTAATATTGATTTTTCTAACGTGAAACTAATACGCTACAGAATAGTTCAGAGGTCCTGGCCTCTGAAAGTCATAACACATTAGGATGATGACTTGAATTAAAAAGGTATCCAATAATAGTAGTAAGTCGATATGCTAATGAAGTCTGTTTTATTTTACTTTTAGACTCTTAGAACCGAAGTCAAGATAGTCTGGTATTGTTATTTTAAAGAGTACGTTCAGGTCTTGCACTTAGGTGATGACAACTTACTGCTAAGCTTGGTATTTACCAAAAAAAACAAATCAACTGGAACAATTGGTTACTATTTTCGTTAATTTACAAAGGAGAACACTTCATATTAAGGCATACTGAATTTTAATAGCATTCACAATTTGCTTTTCAGAAGTTAAGAAGTTGAATCGGTAACTAGAACACAAAGTTGATAAAATGACAGATGAAAGCCAAAATAACCGTTCAATACCTAAGGAAATAAAAAATTCGACGTTTGGTTAGTGACTGATGAGACCTTTTCTATTTGTAAAACATTTGAAGAGGAATTCAAGCCGATTGAATATTCAAGTTACCTCAAAGTTCAATACATATTATCACTTATGAAATAATGGAATTGCATTCCTTTAATGTACAAAAACTTTTTAAAGGCATTTTACTTAATCATTTATTTTTGTCTTACCAGGCTTGCATATATTTTTGGTGGAAAAAGTATAATATTGACCACAATTTCTAATAAGTAACTAGACTTCTCACACGCCGCCTTTGAAATGATTGATTATTCCTCCATTCTAGTTTTAATAAAGGATCACATGTAGTGTAAAGAGTATCGAATCACAAGTATATAGCTAGGTTAATAAAATAATGCGGTCGCTTTTTCAAAGTTCTTAAATAAATGAGCAATGTTGACAGATAATTAAATTCTTGGACGGTTCAATACGTGTTTTTCTCCTCTTAGCCTATTCAAGCAAAATTAGTAAACTATGTACCAGTACTTTGGCTTTTGCTTCAGCAGATAAAAGGATTAGCTTTCATATTACTAAATATTGACTCTTTTAGAGTTGAAACTTTCTAAATATTGTTATTTGAAATTAGATTTTGAATTCCCTATATACTTTTTCGTTAATATTTTTTGGTTAAAAACAAGGTAACGTCTATTGCTAATTTTTCCATCTCTGTTCTTAGTGTATAGGCATTAAAAAACTCTATGAATAAAATAAAATAAAATGACTTATATAACCAAGAAATAAAAATATATTTATTAAATTGGCTATGTATACAGTATGTGAAATCAAGTAAATTGAAGATGCTCAAAAATATGAGAAAAATGAGCCTTAAAAAATATCTTTTGCACATTTTCATACCCACTTCAAAAGGCACAATATTTGACAAGCCAATCCAAGGCTCAGATGTTTAAGAACAAGTAAAAAAAAGCGAATGTTCCAGTATAATGCCTGGGAAAAAGTTTATTTTCCTAAATAATAAAGCTTTAATTAATTTAATATCTTAGAAAGTTATAAACACGCTTCTTCTGGAGGAGGTTTTTCATTACTGTACAACAAAAGATATATTTAAAGTACAAGCTTCAATTAACGAACAAAACATAAAATTATGCATTTTAAGCTTTAAGTGTCTTTCAGCATAGAGAAATAGTTTCTGCTTTTTAAGTTGTCATATCATGAATGAAACTAGTATTAGCCGTAGATTTAAAGAATCCGTATACTAATATATGTAATTATGAAATCCCCACAACCACAGGTAATTTCGAGTTTCTTTTAAATATTTTTATATCGAAGTTATTTTGTTTAATCAAAGTAAAAGAATTTTTTTCTTGTTCTTTTTGTTATATTGCTTTTGATAAATACAAATCAAAACGGTTAGCATTCACATAATTAATAAGGGGACTAGCTTTTCAATCTCTTCATTAGGTTAACCTACTTTCTATGTTGAAGACACAAAGAAAAGCAGGCAATATGGTTGCCTAAATTGTGGTAGTACAAATAAAATAGAGTGAGTTGACCCTGACCATAATCATGTAAAGCCTCATTTTTTTTACTTTAGACTTAAATGGTATTGGTTATTATTTTCGAAAATAAAGAACATACCAGCAAGACATGGTCAGATACCTAACTTTTCTTATTTTTTATTTCACTTTCTCGTTTTATATATTTATTTAAATCTGAGACTTATTTTGACATGAGTACAAAGTCTGATTTTAAAAAATATTCGATCCACTGTCGCAGTACAAGCGCATGTAATAAATTAATTTTTGGTTTTAGTGACCTTTAAATTATTTGAAATGGTTTGTAAAATCCATTAATACGATACTCTTTTGTTAATGCCGTTGTATAGAAACAAGGAACATGTGTATTATTGCATCTGATTCATGACAACTGATGGCTATCGTACATAATAAGCTTGCTTTTAATTGCTATTGTAATAAAATTATCTAGTATATCTTAACGAGCACCGGATTGCTTGCTTGGTTAAGGAAAATAAAATTTGTTGATCTTTTTGTTTCTTCCCAGCTTTTCCTGACCTTATCTAACACAAATTAGTATTATCGAAGATACTAGTTCGAATGATGAATCGTAGATTCTCAAGAAATATGTTCGGCAGATGGCATATTTCTTTATGCAAAATATTACATGCATATTATTAAAACACATGATATATTATACTTGACATTATTTTTGATCAAGAAATAATACACAAAAACCATCAGTTATACAATATATGTTGGCGTTGACATATACAGAAACCAGCCAGGCTTGTTGCTACGGTAAGATCGACTTACGTATTACTTTCTGCTAAATCCAAAGGACAGTATCCTGCTTTACTGTATATGAGTTATTATTCTTTCAAGTGAATAATGTTGCAATGCCAAAAAAATAAACAGAATCACTAGTGGCAATATTTATAGATTGGATCCGGCGATGAGCTTTTGTAATCAGGCACCAAAGCATAGTTGCAGCTTTCATAAACTAATGAATGATGAACTTGAGTATCCATAGTGAGTATTCTGCTACATTTGCCAAGCTTGGAGCTGGAAACGAGCCTACGCAGAATGCATAGCTATGTATTTCCTTGCTTGTATTAGCCATATGGCAAAGCCTAGAAACGAAAAATGTGTTGATAAAAAAAATCACTTGGCCTAATTTCAAGTATTGCATATATACATACTTTAAAATTGAAAGAAGTCAAGAAGAAAACAATTTCATAGTCATGTCAAGAAAGCCAACTGGTGGTTTTGGTTTTCTGACATTGCTGTTACATCAAAGTCATGTACTCGAACCAAAATAATATTATGTCTTTTTGGGGTATGCTGTCATGCCAATTGCTGTTAAAGCGAAAGTGTAGCAAAACACTGTAAATGCATATTACCAGCATTCGCACTAGTGTTAGAGTTAATTTTAACAGCAAAAAGCCTAAATTCAAGTTTACTAAGGTATTGAACTTGTTGAATAATTCGTAAACATAGCATTGATAAACAATAATAATCAAAAATTTAGAAGCGATGAGGAAAAAAATTTATGATTGCTGGTAGATGAATATATGTAAATTCATGCGATTGTAAGGTTTGCTATAACTGCATACATAAGAATTCAAATCCCTGAGGCATGAATAAATTCAAAGAGAAAATATCATGACAATACAATAAGCACGACAACCTTGAAATCTCTATTCCAATCTTTAGGATCTGACATATCAGATATTTTTATCAATGATTTTAGAACTCTTTCATTTATATTTGGAATTCTGGTTTAACCTAGAAAGAGGGGACATACTTTTGTACTAGAATAAAATGTACATTTAAAAAAGAGAAACCTGATTAAAATCCAGTAAGAAGAATATTATTTCAACTATTCACATAATAAGTAAAACGTCAAGAGATGTCAAATGAAAATTATTTGAATGCTACACTTTATAAAATGGAAAAGCCTCCCGGCTATGCCAGACTAGGGAATGACATTCACGTATTTTGTTGTAGCATCCGCCCAATAAATATATGAAGGCATTTCATTCATATTCAGCATTAATAATAATTGATTTGTGAAAATAAATAAATAAAAAAGGAGGGCATATTAGAATTTACTTTTGTAATGGAATATAATTCATGTTGAGCTTTAAACCTTGCAATTCCACTCTTAGTTGATAATTCATTGAAAACAATTTTTCATGAGATGGATTGATGAAATATTGTCCTATAAAAGTATGGATATACTGTTTATAGTGTCATTAGAAAAGCATGAAATATTGTGGAAGGACATAATGGAGATGCCCACCAATAACTGTCTAATTTACTGCGAAGTGAATATCTTTCTCAATTCCAAACAATGTCGTAGACATGTCCCAGAAAAATCCTATAATAAGGAATCTATATATTTTTATTTAATATTCGATTTCCCACCATTCTAATATTTAATGGTAAGGAACTTGTAAGAAAAAAAAATCTCGTGAAGAATTACATGACGCTGACTGCTCAACCCCCATAGGCGGCTTGCACAAGCAACAATATGATGGTCAACTCAACAACTCAAAAAATTCCAATAATATATTTATAGGGTTTGGGCTTGAGATCACCAAACAAATCTCCAATTCTGCTTGAAAATTACTTATTATTTTTGACATTACATTGAGCTGGGGACCTGCCAAAAGCCATATTTGCATCAGTTTGTTCCTGCTGATCAAACATTGTTGCAGGTGCTAGTAGACAGTTTAATGGATTTAATTTGATTTTTATTTCTTTTGTTTCTATAACTCCTCAGAATAATTCTACACATTGATTGGAGTGATAAAAAAATTATGTGTATATTGCGGAAATGGCACTCTGGTAGAATTATTTTTTTTCTTTCTCTTGTTATTATTCGATTCTAGCATAAATATGCAAACATCAAAGAGTACGAGTAACTAAAAGGACTTGGAGGGGATGGATGCATATTATTAGATCTAGACAATGTAGCATGTAAACAGACATCATCGTTTTGGGCATCTAAACTGTTGATTATAAGCTCAATTAAAGATGAAATTAAGCTGTATCACAGAAGTACCAAGTTTACGAATAATGAATTCTTAGACGACTTTATATCTAGTATAAAAGTTTTCATTTGCCTAAGATAGGGAATCATTCCATCACAATGCTGGTTTGACTAAATTGGCCCATTGGTACTGAATTATCTCTTACAAAATAATTGCTCGCCTAATTAAACTTATTAGACTAAAATTAAGCATGTTAAGCCTTCAAAATCAAACGGAATATTAGATTTTTGTACTATGTTAAAGAACAAACTCGGATAACAAGACGCGAAATGCCATAGATTATTTCTTTTGTTATATTGAAGTTCAATGAGCAAAGGTATCAAGTAACACTGATAGTATTGATAATATTAAAAGTATTCACGACACGACACCACCTGCGGAGAAAAGCATCATTAAAATAAGAGTTTGAGCAAGGGATTATCATCTTATCTATTTGCGCAAAACAAGCAACCTATGGGTCAAATCAGGTTTATAGCTGAAACAAGAAACAATAAAAAAAGAAGGAAGAAGATTGATAGACTGCCCAATTATAATAGATTATTTCCATGAGGATAGAACTCTCGTTGTCCCGTATGATGAATTAATCTGATTCTAACTTAGAGAAGCTAAAACTTCAATCCAACGTTAAAAAAAGAACGACTATCTGCAGGCAACCTGGTGAAAACTCCAATAACTGCCAACATTACTTCCACTATTAAAACTAGTAGTAGTGTTAGCTGTTCACTTTTCAGACGCCGCTCAACGTTGAAAGACAAGACCCCAAAAAATACAGTCAAAAAAGGGTGCTGCTGCCTTGGAAATCCAATGTAGCAAAAAAGCTGGGCACTAAGATTCTACTCCTGTAACGCATTTGCCTAAACGTGGATTAGTTGCATGGATACTAATGGTTTTTTTAAACTGCCAAAAAATATATTGAAAAAAGGGAATACAGTGAAATAAATATGGGAGGTGATAAATATTCAGATATTTAGTTGAAAAAATAGGTGAATTTGGATCAAACTTGAAGTCTTCAATTCATTTCTTGATTGTTTTTTCTTTTTCTTGGTTTAGGTTTTGGTATCTAATCTGGGTATATGGGATATTGAGACATTGCGGCTTCTGGTTTATTTATGGTTAGACGGCGGACTTATATCTGATACCACTGGAAACAGACTGAACGAAAAGTGAGTGAAAAAAAAGAGTGTGAGAGAGTTAAAAAATAAAAATAAATAAAAGAAAGAGAGGAAAAGAAAGAGAAATAAAAAAAAATATTAATTAAAAATTTAAGGCATGTTTTGAAAACCCACTAGAGAACAAACGGATCCAGTTCACCTGAAAACAGTCATGGTTTGCAAAGTTGGGATTTGAAAGGAAACAAGCACAAAACCCAAATTTTAAAATATTAAATTTGTGTTTTAAATTAAAAAATTATTTCACAAATATCCCTTGTGAAAAGATGAAGGGAATATAACTGGTAATAAAGGTAAAGTACTGTTAATACCCCTTCTAATAATAAGAAAGATAATAATAATTCAGTGCACCATTTAATTAATGCAATCCACCTTTTGAATTTGCTGGTTAACCCACTCCCGCAGTCCTGTGCTTGTTAGCCAGCAAGCAAGACAATGGTACCATCAAGTATGAAAAAGTTTGGTGAATGAGGAACAATCAAGCCAGCTCAGCGACATTGCATTATATTTGATTTGATAGAAATAAGGAGTTCCACCAATTTACTTGCGTCAACTAGGGAAGTGGTGGTTGTTAAACTTAGTTTGTGATATTATTTTTCCACACGGCGGTTTTTTCGAAAAGAAGTCATAACTACAGTGCATTGCATATTGAGATGTACTCTACATGAGAAAATAATGAGTGCGAAGGATATAACTGTAAATAAGACTGAACAAAGCCTTGGTTATTCCATGGTTTTGAATTCTACGGCTCTTTAACTAAAATGAACTAACAACTAGAGTTTACAAAAATTTCTCTCGTGGCTTCTTTTCATTTATTGCTTTTGTTTTGAATCCCACTATATGGCTGATTTATTATCTCAAAAAAATTCAATCGGGTACAGATCTGAGATAGCTCATTACTTTAGATCAAGGCTCAGACAAATTGTCAAGGCATCAAAAGCCACTGGAAATCTACTTCGAAGGGTTTTATTATTATTTAATTGAATCTGGCTGGGACTAAAGATTTAATACAAAAAGTTCCACGTCCCACTCTGAGAAAAAATATAAGTCATGTACACACTGATATATGCAAAATCCTTGATTTGTATCCTGAAATTAAAAATAATTAAAAAAAAAAAAAAACATAATAATAATAAAAATAAATAAAACTAAACAAGTCATATTTCGAATCTTGAATGACCTTACTCATGTAATTCTTTTTTTTTTTAAATGTATCAGGTTGAAAAGAAAGAAATAATAATTTGAAAAGTGTTCTCTATCGTTTGTTATAACTTCAGTGTGTACTATCAGAATTCTTTTTGCAAGTCAAATTAATTTGAATTCAACTGGACTGACTAGCGGATAAACCTGATCTCGTGAACTTGGCTATGAGTTAGGCCTTTATTTTAGATTTGGATAAGAGAATCTAGACCTTCATGTATTTGAAATGTTTTTTGGCTTTAATTTTATCTCAACGATACAGCATGACGAGATATATTTTTTTTATGATTCAAATAATATTTGACTTTCACTCGTTTTTTTTAACCTCTTTTTTTGAAACCACGAGTAGTGGATACTGTAGACTTTTAGAAATATCAAAGTACAAATATTATTCAATATTATACTTTATGGCTTCTTCTTTTTGCATTTTTCTGGAATTTCTTGAAGCCCGTTCGATACTTGTAATTGCTATTTTCAATCAAAAGGTTATCGACTGAAATCGAGAACATGGGTTTCATTTTTAATTTTTTTTTATAACTTAGAAACTTACTTTGTATATTTTTTTTGTTTCGTTTCTATTTCTATTTCATACTTTAAAAGTTGCTTCGTTTGGGGTATTCAGGAATCTGAACTTTTAGTATGGCACTATTCCAATATTCTGCAACTTGCTGAATGCTGCTCAATTTTTGACATTGTATTTCTCATTTATTAGAGTTTATCCTGGGATAATTATAAATCGGTTTCAAAATTTTTTTGAAGTATACCAAAATATTTGTTTTCTGTAATTCACAAGATCATTTCGATACATACATTTAGTCTCAATTATTTTTATAAATATATTTATAGATGAACAATTAGCAAATGCATTACAAGATCATTAGCAACTACAGCTAATTATAGCCAATAAAAACTAAAATGGGGTGGGAAAATCAAAGTGCAATGCTACAACAGCAAAGAAAAATCATATCTCTGTAAAATAGTAGATAAAATGAAGACCAATAAATAGAAGAAAAAATTAAATGCAAATGTAAGGTTCTAAAGTACGGAGACAGAAGCATGGGGGTATTTCATTATGGTTGTTTTTATCGTGTTCATATGATATCTGCTAATTTTGCTTGTTTATCTTTATTTACTATTATTTCTCGGATTAAAGTACATAAAATCCACCATATTTTGCTTTCATTCACATACATTGAGAAATCTTAACTCTAATTCATTTTCTAATTTGTACAATTTGTTACACTACATGCCTTGGATATAAAAATAATTAAAAACATATACCCAATTTTTCTGTTTTTCCTCTGTTCTCAACCAATATTACGTATAAACTCTAATGACGTCATTATTGTTTTCTGACCAAAATAAACTCAGACGACAACAAAAGACAACATCCACTTCCTCCATAAACAAATTAAATTTTCAACAGGATTCATGAAGAAGTTCAAGGGACTCTGAGGGATATCATAATGTGTACTTTGCAACTGTACTGAAAGGTGGTATCCAAAGCAAAGCATGACCGAAACCAAAAAGAACAACAAAAGCTTCAACATTAGTATCAGCAAATGCACCAAGATAATATGGACAAAGCATCAGCACGATGAATGATGTAAACTGGGCAAAATATGGTAGTACGCAGATTATCAATGACCAAGGACCACGAGATGCAAAGTGTCAGGTTCGCCACCTCATCGTTTATATAAAGAATATCCACACTAAGAACGTAGTCAAGATAAATTTAACTGTATCCTTTTGTTTTCAAGTTATAAGGATTTGCAAAGAGTCAGAATCATACTATGAACTGACGGACTTGTAGATTCGAAGCCTGGCTGATTTACTGTACAAGTTCATCTATTTCGTATTACAGGGACTTTATCTTATTCATCTCTTTCAAATCATGATTTTAGTATACGTTCTAGTACATACAGAAACACCTGTGATAACCCATGACCTGCGTAGATGAAAGTTTGTTTGCTTATAACTTAGTTAAGCTTAAACGTACTAGCCCATCTTCTTGCACATGTAATGCTAAAACTAGCACTTATTGTCACTTGAAGTGCCAGAACTAAAATTTTAAGCACTTCCAGCTACTCCACCTATGTGCAGTCCACTACTAATTTGTGCCATACTACTCCAAATCCTTCCAAACACTCCCCCTTTCTTTTATTCTCTCTTGTGTCTTGGTTTTGTTTAAGATTTTAAATAATAGCCGACCGAGCTCTCTCAATACGAATCCAAATACAAAAACGTATATTCAGTCCATGATGGTTTGCAGCAGCAAGACAAAAAAAATATTAATAAAATAACTATTAAATGGCTTCTATCAGTAACAGCAACACAATATCAGATACAGCAGCAACAGTAAAACCACACAGCAGCAATGGCAAGCTATAAACTGAAAGCTTTGAGAGATAAATGCACCCGCCCTTTAGTTACTAAAAATTATATTTGGGATGCCTTTTTTTGGTGTTATTTTTTTGCGCACACTTGATGGCAATGGAGAGATGGTGTGGAAGCTGGAGTTTTATTTTTACACATACTTTTAGTTTTATTTTTACCTTCACTTTAATATTTATTTTTACATTTCCTCTCACTTTCACTTTCACTTTCACTTTTTTATTTTTTATTTTTTATTTTTTATAATTTTATTTTTGTTTTTTATCAGTATATCGTTCTTTTTGCCATTACTATTGTCATTGCCATTGCTGTTAGTCTTGCTCTTTCTGTTATTTTTGCACTCTTGTTAGGATTCGCTATTATAGCAGGAACTAGCAAATTTTGCTACTACCATAATCATTTCATAATCGTATTCTTAAACAAAAAAAGTTCCCAACCGACATTCGGCATTGCCATCATAATCCATGATCAAATATCTTTATACCTTAGAACTGGTTTTGATTAATATCTAAAAGTCTGGGCCTGGTTTTAAAGAGTAGGATTTTCATCATGGGACTCTGGATAGCGCCATGGCAATATTACATCGACTAAAAACAACAACAGTTTGTGAGATTTGGAGACAATAATACCGAATATATAATACAAACACTATAAGACCAGTGCCATGGACCCAATCCGTAGACCAAAATAGTAGACCAAAAGTGTAAGATCAAAAGGCGCAGACCAAAAGTTACAGACCACAAATCAAATACTACTGTAGGTCTCTGATTGCTACTTGATCTTGATTTAGTACGAACCGTCAACAATCATAACTACCAACCTAACAGCAAAAATCATTCCCTTGGTTTGGCTATTACAACTCTCGTAATTGAACCAACTTCCGATTCACTTTGCAGCAAAGAAAAAATGTGTTTCATCCCATAGAAGGGGAAAAACCATACAATTTCCAACAAATTGAATTTTTTTTCGGTGTACCCATCAAAATTGAATATTAGGATTATTATTAGTATGAGGATTATGGCTAGTCCTACTCCTACTACTACTACTTTGCCCACTACCACCCCGACGACTGTGGCTGCTGCTACTGCTGCTGCTTGAGCCTGCTTGCTGATGTGAACTAGACGACGACTTTTCACGACGAATGGATAGCTTGATCCCTTGTGTCGCAAACCTCCTAGATAACGGAGTACTGCTCACGACTCCTGGGAATGTTTTGGCGCTAAACGATTGGAAAGGTTCTGAAAAGGTTTGACAGAGAATAGGAGCAGGATTGGGGCCATGGGCGTCAGCTAAATTAATGAAGGAAAATTTAAGGCGAAATACACCTTCAGTACGGACACTTAGATCTTGTAGTACGAACCAAATTCCAAGAGTATTGTTGAGATCAAGAAGTTTGAATGCTGGCGATGCTAGTGATCCAAGCAAGTTTTGTGTGTGTGGTGATGCTGTTGTTGATGCGGCGGCAGCGGCAGCAGCATAATTATCAGTAGCACCAGGGTAGATTCCACTCCTGGCATACTGATGAGATTCCAAATACCCCGGATGTTGTCCATAAAACATGCAAGGATCGTTTCCTCTATTAGTAGTATCAATAAGAGACAAGTTAGATTGTCCGTCAACACTCCATAGTTCTACCATGAGTACGTAGAAAGATGTGTCGATCGCAGAGACTAAAACTTCATCTGCAGTAATTTCCTGTCCTGTCAGGGTGTTGAAAATATGTAAGCGGACCCCTGGAGGAGGGCTGATTTGGCGGCGATCCTTGTCACCAAACCCGCACATGCGCGCACGTTCAGGCTGCTGCACGACTTGTAAGTGGAACTGGTAAGGGGAAGAGGTTGATGGTAATATTGGTGCTGAGGAGGAGGGAGGTAGTAGTTGAGAGTCGGCGGCTGGATATGCGTAGTTCATGATGGGCGCACGCTGTATAAGACTCGAAGGTGGTCAACCAACACCCTTAAGGGTTGATTTATGATCTGGAGAGAGAGAGAAAAAAAGAGATGAAAATGGAAAATGAAATGAAAAATGAAAAACGAAATAAAAAAAAATAACAAGCACTGAAAAGAAACAAATAAAAAAATATCAAAAAAAAAAACACACGAGTAATATATACAAAAATTAATTATCACAAGTTGAGAAAATAAATATATGGACTATCAAAAAATGTAATAATAAAAGTAATGATAATAATAATTCAAAGTATTCAAAAAAATTCAAAAAAAAAAAAAAAAAAAATCAAAGGGATCTTGGATTACATTTATATGTTGAAAAGTCTAGAATAGTAAATAGAAGGCAGGTAAGGTAGTCTACAATAGAAGATGACTATCTTGAGGCGAGTGCGTCAAGGGCCGCCATTTAGAAGAAGAAGAAGACGAAGAGATGGGGTCAGGAATCCATGGTTAGTGTCGCCGACTACGAGAGACATAGAAAGTGAGTGTATGTGAGTGTATGTATTTGTCGGTAGTGGTCAATATATATGGTTTAGAAACAAATGGACAAATATGAATTTAGGAATAAAATATCAAATGTAGGTATTTATGAGATATACCTGAGAGTGTGTATATAACAAGAGACTGAGATGATGATTGAGAATATGGGAATAGGTCAGGTATTATTATTTTATTATTTTATTGTTTTATTATTTTGTTATTTATTATTTAATTATTTTTGCTTTATTATATTTTGTTTTACTATATTTTGTTTTATTTTTATTTTCATTATTATTTTTTAGTTTTTGTTTTTTAGTATATTCTAGTTTTTACTTTTTTTTTTTTTTTT
>JAJLWW010000018.1:0-35555 GCA_030570935.1 Geotrichum klebahnii | reverse complement strand
TATTTAATTTTTAATTAATTTAATTATTTTTACTTGAATCATTTGGATTTCTAACCTCAGTCTTATTGCTGATATTCTATATCCTATAGTTATAATCATAATTCTGATTATCCAGTTTCAATATTCTAACAGTTCATTCAATTTGTTTTGGTTCATTTTAGTTTATATTAGCTTATTTTAATTCAGTACTCCAAATTTTTTATACTTGTGATGGTTCGGTATTTTGCTGGTCCAGTGCTCAACATCCCGCCGCTATTTGTACTTGACTTGTTTTTATTGATGACCTCGTTCTATGTTCAACCCAACAGACTTGAGAAATTCTGGTACTTTGGAAAATTATTTTATTTCATTTTTTTTCATCTTTTAAAACCGATTTATGAAAATAAGAGATCTCAAACTAAAAAGTAAAACATGACAATTATGATAGGCCAACAGGGTATATTAATAAAAAAACATCTAATTGGCATAAATGATACTGGTAAGTAATTGATATATAATAATAGAAATAAATAATGTCTCTTTTGAATATTTTTATATCAAATTTATATATATATAATTGGCTACTTAGTGTATGATAAAATAAATCCATTAAATACTATCGATTTCAGTGAGATTCAGATATTTGTAATATGGAAGAATCTATAATACTGAAAATATAGAACTTCTACATTCAAACCATCTATATACATACAAAATTATACATGGAAGAATAGATGAATCCACACACAACGCACGTCTTCTGTTTTTACTCAATAAAGTTTTCTATGCCATATATCTCCGTACGCTCTTCCTTACCAGTTCAAGGAAATTAACTCGAAAACAACACTATAGGTTAACTATGGTTTAGTTTTGGTTTAGCCTAGCTGAACTTGATATGACTGTTGACCAAATTTTAGCAAAGGAAATCAACATGAGAGCTGAATAAAATAAAATAAAATGAGATAAAGGTAAGTTACTGGCCTTGTTAGACGCTTGTCAGGGTCTTTTATTAATAATTTATTTTATTTCCACAAAGGCAATTCCAGCAATAGCAGAAGCATTAGCAGCAGCATTGATAATAAATAAATAACAAAAACAAACAAACTATTAAAGAGTTAAAATTGATATTTTGCACTGTACATGAAGAGTTAAACAGTTTGGATGGATCAAAGGGATTGTGTAACTCAGCTTAGGAGGGGCAGGTAACTCAAGTAAAGTAAGTTTTTTTTGGTTTATTATATATTTATTTTTTAAAGCACAAAATGTATAAAAAAATTTTAAATAAAAGTTACTGAACTTTTGGAGAGTTTCAGGGTTTTCAGGGTTTTCTTTTTGTAGGTTTTTTTTCTCATTTTATTTGGTCTAGACATTTAAGATTCACTAAACTGATCAAATGTTTAAGATCTAGACAAATAAAATTGAAGATAAAAATGAACGTAAAATAGTCTAGGTTGAGTATCGCTTAACTCAGTCTTCAGTTACTTTATAGTACTTTTATTTTGAATTGGCTTCTATTAAGTCAGTTTCAACTGAGTAGGATATTAGTCTGAAGAAAATATAAACATAAAATAAAATAATAAAAGAAAAGAGAAAAGAAATCTCATTTTGTAGAAAAAAGAAACGAACATTAAAACCAAAAAAAGAAATTCAAACAAACAAAAAATTAATTATTTAAGAAAAATCAAGTAAAATGTAAAAACAAAAAAGAAAAATTGAAAAAGGAAAAAGAAAAAAAAAAAAGTGAAATCAAAAAAATAAAAAATAAAATAAATAAGAAAAAAAAGAGTCAACCGTTATTTCTAGTAGTAAGCTCTTGGAATTTCTAACATTAATTCGCGATATTCTTGAATTTTCTAGCACTCTGGACTTTCCTGATATTCAGAATATTCCTGATATTTCTTTTGGATACTAAAAAAGTATACATGTTTAATGCAAGATCTGTGCACTTGATCGAGCCTGCATCGTAGATGACTAAACCAAATGTGGGATCTTGCATAAAAATGGTTGAGGTATCTCATTTGATTGATTTTTTCTTGTGAGATGCTGAGATGGTAGGTGGATGATGGCAGCGGAGACGGACAGTGTCGGGCTGTGAGGAATAAGAGAAGGACTAGAACAAGACTAGGCAAAAGTAAAAAGGAAGTAGCGGTAGGGAAAAATTTAGAAGACAGAGGGATGCTTAAGAAGTGGAGTATCGAAGCGACGGAGAGTCACGGAAACAAGGAAACACGAAACGCAAAAACGAATCACAATCACGTACAACAAAACTCGTTCTTTTGCTTAGATCGACATAAGCGAACCAGTGTCTCGAGGCCTACAAAAATACCAAACTCCAGTAGAATCCCAGAATTCAAAGTTTTTCAAGTACTCAAAAAGACCCCTTCTCCCCTGAACCAGAACCAATAGAATGCCGACTGCTAACCAAACTACAAACAATGGAATACTCTACAGACAAACAACGAACAACCACCCCCTATAAACAGACAAAAAAACACAAACAAAGGTATGGACTTGTTAGTACCAACCAGCCATGAGGGGGGGGTGCTTTAAAATGGGCCACAATAGTGGAATTTAAATGAAACGTAGCACCTGAATAAAACATGAAAATTTTAACATCAGTCGTAAAATATCAGCTATGAATATGAATTATGAATGGTAAAATGCAAATGGTAAATGCAAATGCAAATGCAAATGCAAACTTATCCCAAAATGCCGTACGTTTTTGTTATTTTGTTCTTAAATATTCCTTGCATTTGCCGTTTTTTTTTACTTCTTGTAACGTCCTGCTTCTAACGTTCTGCTCCTAACGGTCTGCTTCTAACGTTCTTCTTTCAACGTCTTGCTGCTCAATCCTAACATGATTCCTTGAAAGTTATCAAACGACTTTTAATTAATTAAAGATCATTAACGATTAATAAACGTTTATAGAAATTCGTAATAATAAATACTGAGATCATTGCAAAAAACGATAACTAATGAAGTGAACATGACCTCCCTATAAATCTCCTTTAAAATACCGAACAATGGTACCGAATTTCGAGAAAAGTTGAAATTTCTAGCCGATTCTCGTTATTTCAACTTCGTTCAAGTACTGCTGGAGTTTTCAGCTGAAAGTAAATCTGTCTATTAGGGCGGATTTTGGTCTATAAACTGGAGATTTTTGTCCTCCTGCTGGAGATTCGCCCATATCGTAAAGTTAAATCTGAGCTTTGTCGGGTATCTACAGTTTCCAGTCTATAGATTTTGGTCCAGTCTTTGGCCAACATGCGCGCTGGCCCACTGTCCCACACGGTAACTGGGTCCAGTAGATTTATGACTTCTGAAAGTTTTATTTGTATTCAGTTCCATGGCCTTATCATTGTATGAATTTATAGTTCAATCGTTCTCTGTTCTATTGTTCTATGATTCATTTTTGTCTCACATTCATGCAAATCTTAGCCCATTAGTTCTAGAGTCCTGAGAATGCTGCAAGTTCTGAACGGTCCTTTAGCCTGAGAGTCCCATCATTCACAGATACGAATAAACTCTATCAATACGACTTTTCATTCATCAGGAATCTCAATCCTATCAAGATCTTTGCACTTCTATCTCGTTGTTTTCCAATGAAATTGACATCTCATTACTTGCCGATTTAATCAACTTGAAGAAAAATTTGTTGCAAAACAAGCATTCGTTCAAACTCAACGTACCTATGAGATGGAAGTAATTCAAAGATACTTGAATTTAAAAAAAACAAATAGTTGTACGTAGACTTTGTATTTTATTTTTATTATTTTAAACAAACTAGACCTTTTTAGAAAGAAAATCCTCTTCGTTTAACTCCTGAAAATTTAAAACTCCTGAAATTGCTCCTGTATATATTTATTACTTTTTAGAAGATTCACTAATAGAATTTGTTTAGCAAACAAATTAATTATACTAAATAATAATAATAAATTATAATAAACTAAAGTAAACGAATTTAAAAATCTTGTGACCCTTTTTTTTATTTTATTTTTTTATTTTAAATCTTTTTTTTTTTTTTTGGTAAATGAAAATCTAATTTATTTATTTAAATTTTCACTGGGACTGGTTCTAAGTTTTTATTTAATTTTCATTTCAGTTTTTAAATTTTTGTTTTACTTCTTAATTTATATTGTAAATTTTTTTATTTTTTCTAGTAGAAGTTAAATTGACACACACATATTATCACATAGTAACACATCCACTTATACATACATTTACATACACACTCGGCATGCAGAGATCCATTGCCGCTTACATAGAAGACTCACTCGCATGGCATAAAAGAAAGTCACCGACATTTTTATCCATAGGAAAGGAAACTATACTCAGTCAAGTTTGAGTAATACATTCGATAAGTAAGAAATAAATTCGATGAGTAAGCAGACAAATACAAGATTAGAAATCTATAACTAAGCACAAATATATTTGTCCATAAATAGTAATCATTAATAAGCATTACATAACACCACCAAGTTTCTCCACCTCCTTCAACAGCCGTTTTTCCCTGTCAACGCCTGGGTTCAGTAGATTCCCTGGCTTCACTTAAACCAACAAAACCGTCCATCATGGTGTGAATTGGAACTTGAACGCGTTATCTAAAAATTAATGCCCGTTAGTTTTCGTTTTTGTCTTAGATTCACCAGGCCTATTTTATACTCACCTTGTCTGTTGACAGAATAGATAAAATCCACGATAACTTCGCTCTCCCTCACATTCTGCTGAGCAAAATGTTTTTTGACAACGGTTGCCAGTTCATGTTTAGTGACGCGTGATGTGTGCTTGGCTGTATAGGATTTACGTCCAACTGCACTATTTAGTAGGTACCCGTCATGAGAAAGTGCGGATGGGATAGATGCGCTGAGTTTGTGGACTTGTCTGTATTTGCGTAGCGTTTCAACTGGTAGTGATTCGAGGTCAACGAGATCTTTGGTATTAGCTGAAGAATTTGATAAATTGTTGCCGGTGGAGTTGGAATTTGAACCTGCTGCTCCTGAGCCTGCTGGTCCGTTGGTTGATGAGGCATTAGCGGAGTGTGTCGTGGAGGCATTATAATCATGGGCTTCAGCAGCGGCTGCAGCTTGAGCTGCTTTACTTGACCGAGACGAGGAGGACTTAGATTTGGACTCCTTATCGGTGCCTGTGTTTCCGTGATTACGTTGAGACCGTGGATTTGCCATTATTGCTTTGTTTATTGCTTTCTTTAATTCAGTTTTGGAGTAAAGGAAGAAAAAAAAGTTGAAAGTAAACAAAATCTGAAATCCATTTGATAGAATAATACCTATCACGTGAGCAGATATACCCACCACCATTTGACTTTTCAACTACGAGCAGTTTCTGGCTTTGACTGAGTTTTTCTTTCTTCCTTGTTCCTTTTTCTTCCTCCTTTTCTCTTTGAATCTCGACCAAAGACCAATGTCTTTTCGCTTTCCGTCACTGCCTCGCTCTTCTTCAAACATATCAAAATCTCTCTCCATGAGCGACTCAAATACCATTACCTTATTTTTCACGGTCGTCGTGGCATTTGTTGTAATTCGCTGGTTTATCACCACTGAAACAGCCGACGACAACAATGATAACGGTGAGAACGGCAATACCACGGGGGACACCAATGCTCAACGTAATCCCAATGCCAACAACGCTAATACGAATAGAGCTTTTGTGCCTAATCGAAATCTACAACCTGTCATGTTTGATCGTCGCCCAGTCACAAACGATATGATTGAAATCGTTCAATCTATGGCACCAAATTTGACAACAGAACAGATTCGATTTGATCTGCAAAGAACTGGTAATATAGAAGCTACTGTTGAAAGGTACTTGGCACAAGGGACTTTACCATTTCCACCAAATTCTAATCCGCGTCCCGTCGTTACTCCCGCTGCTGTAACCACTTCTGCGTCTACATCGTCATCGTCTACTACGTCCAGATCGGCATCAGCGCCTAAAAACAGCTTGATTGACAAGTATAACCTAGCTGACCGATTAATCTCTGACGAAAATAGTGAAGGGGAACCCCAGCCGGAAAAGAAAATCAAGTGGAGTCAGTCAAAAGAGGAACGTCAGAAACTGCTTAAGAAGCAGCGTGAGGATATGATTTTGAAAGCTCGTCGTAAGTTAGAGCTCAAGGAAAAGCAATTGCAACAGGCTGAGACTCAGTAGCTTACTACTATCATTATCATTATTATCATTTTTATAGCTACCTCAAAACTGGACATGACATGATTAACATATATATATATATAGTTTCTATTATTTCATATATATATTTTAACAAATAAATCAACCTCTACGACACAACAATACCTGATTGAAGCTACCATTAGTGTCGGATAATAGGGCGTCCCTGGCGTAAGACAATCATATCACTGTGTAACTTTGGTCTATGCAGACGTAAATCATTAGTACTATTGTCTCATACTCTATTGTGTTGCATATACTTACTGTTTCCATGAATCTATAGGTTCAAACGCAGGTGCCTGTTGCCCGCTGGAATAAAAATTACTCAACGCGGGGATAGTTGAAACTCGACATGTCTCAGCGTCAAGAATATGGCCATCAGCATTAGCACCGTCAAACTGTTCAGCAGCCACCTGGGCTAGCTCAACGTCCTCAAACATGATTTCGGCAGTGACTGACTCATTGGCTTCAACTCGCGTTTGGCAATGTCGAACACGTCCAACATTAGAGCACACGACCTAATTTATTTAGCTAAGCTCAATCAGAGAACTGAAAAGTATACTTACTTTGACATCTGCAGCACTGGTACCTGGCACAAGATTCCGAAGAACTAAAATAGTAGGTCGACTTGCGTTCAAAATAGAAAAGGTATTAGTGCTAGTTGCCTTGGCCTCCTCTGGAGTCTGCAGAAGGAGCTGTTGCTGTTGCTGTTGTTGTTTTTGCTGCTGCTGTGACGGTTGCTGTGACGTCTGTGACAGCTTTGACGGCTGTGACTGCTGAAGACCAGCTCCTCGTTGTGCATTATTCGACCTCGCGGATACCTGTGAATTAATTTTTGAATCTTGACGAGCCGCCAGTCGGTTTTTGTTGTGTGTATTTCTCTCCGTTTCAATCACTTCTTCGGCAGCTCCTCGAATCAGTGTCATTATATTTGACTCTTTATTATCGGTCTTTTGCTCTTTCTTATTTCCATTCGATACAGTTCTATTTGTCGATGTCCTCCTAGAATTCCCAGAGATGGCCTGATAGAGACGATTATTTTTCAAGGTTAATATCGGTTTCATAATTTTGGTCTTTTGATCACCTCTTCCAGAGTTATTACCAGATGCATTATCTCCTCTCTGACCACGCTGGTTTGTTCTCTGGTTCCGATTAGAATGCGCATGGCCGCGCTGGTGCATGTTGTGTCCACAATGAGTTGTGTCAGTTGTTTCGGTCCTTTTGGTTCTCTGATGTCCACGGTTTGGCTTATCTATGCGTGCATAAAGCGACGACTTGGCTTTATTATCCCTATCCTCTGTTGACGTTCCCTTTCTGTTGTCAGCCTAAGTCCTCTGGATACTATATAGAAGAAGGTTTGAATTACATACCTTGGAACTATTATTGGACCGTGCATTAGGAGCTAAACCATGGTATTAGTGAGGCTTCAACGTAGGACACAATGTGCTTACCCATTATAAATAAGAGAACGGTAGTAAATATATGCTAAAATTAAAATGAGAAGGAGCCCAAGCAATAGTGTCCATTCACAATATGTCCAGATATTGTTGAAGATGAGGTTTTACTCAGAAAGTTAGAAGAAGAAGAAAAAAAAGAAGAAATTTGAGGTTTTGGTGGCCAAAACTTTTTTGTGTCGCAGCCCCAGTTGGAAAGACCAAGAACAGAACAGAACAGAACAGAACGTAGAACCTAAAGGACAACAACATATTTAAACAATAAACAGGCCTAGGAAACAAAGGCCGCCTCGACGATGCAAATTATTAATTTACTCTGCTACTTGGATTTAGTTTGAAGTCTTCCACCCACTGAAAAAGTAAGCCAGTCAATGGGGCTCAATATCTGGAAAAATCCCTCTCCAGGAAACTTCAGTGAGTCGAACCAGCCTTGACGGGCATGGCCTGGCTTTGTTGACATCGTCGAGCCTCTGTCTTTTCAATGACTCTAAAGCCCCTTCCCGTCTGTGCATGGATTTGGTCTCATTTAGCCAGTTGATCGTGGTGGAACACCTTGTCAAGGCCAGAAACGTTCAATTATAGCCTAAAAGTATAAATACCAGTGGATTCCCATGAAAAAAAAATAAAAATTTCGATTTCAATTTTTTTACAATTTTATTTATTTCACGTTTTTACGATTCCTCAAAATCATGTTTGAGTGTCTTTGCAAGGCTATTTTTTATTTTTATTTTTTTCTGTAGTAAATCAATTCAGAGTCATCTGGCTCTGATATATAAATCGCGATTATTTCATGTCCATTTCTCATGGGTTTATCCATTGTTCAGCACGCTTGTCAAATTCCTTTCATATCAGTTATTGATCCACGTATGAAAGTGCCGATGCTAGTGCTAAGATAAATAAGAGAGCAGTCTAAGTGTCTTCATGGCTCAGGAGTTCCACACCTGGGCCATTTGACCGGTGTGCTCGTACATTTTTCTCATTTCAAAGTTCATAAAACTGTGTACATAAGGCTATGTCCATGTTCATGTTCCCCATATGAAGCCTTGTCCACGACGACTCCCCCTGTAGTTGAGCCTATTTATATTTTACTCCTTAAACTCACATTTCAAAATCACGTGACTTCTCCTTTTTCTGGCCTTCTCCTTTCTTGAATCCTTCTTGTTCTTGTTCTTGTTCTTCTTCTTTCTTCCATCCACGACACCTCATCGACTTCCCATCGACCCTCGTCTTCCCCCTTTTGCGCTCGCTGATCGTCCAGCTCTTTCTGCGTCGCTGCTACTTTTCTTTATCATGTATTCTCAGCAGCAAAACGCAAACTCTTCTGGATTCTTTTTCCAGCAATCACAGCAAAATCAGTACTACTCCTCCTCTTCATCCCCTACTACCTCTTCTCAATCTTCTGCCCAACAACAATCCTACCCTTATAAGCAACCCGCTGCTCAGATGAGTGCTCATTCACTCGGCTCCAATAATGCTCCTAAATCTCAGCCTTCTGCTGCCCAGTCTTCAGTGCAGCAGCAGGCCCCTCCCCCATTTCTCCAGCTGCCGACACCATCCCAGACCGCTGTGTTGACTAACCAACGGATCGCACAGGGATACACCAATCAGCAAATGTACTATACTCCTCAGCATCTGCAGGAACAGCAAATGCTCATCCAGCAACAACAACAGCAAATGCTTCTTCAACAGCAACAACAGCAACAACAGCAGCAACAACAGCAACAACAGCAACAACAGCAACAACAGCAACAAGCCCACGCTCAACAGCAAGCTCAATACCAGTATCAATATCAACAAGCACCTCCGCCTGCAATTAAAATTGACAGCGCAAGCAGCACCGGCAACGGTGCAAATGGTGCCAATAGCGACTACGTAATGTTTGAACGACATCCTGAGCAGTTTTCCCGAGCTACTCAAGAAAAGGCCAATGCTGTCAAAGCCAAAATCGAGCATTTCTTCCAAATCAATGTTGCACATGCTGTTGAGCGAAATCAGCGAAGGGTTCTTGCTGAGCAGAACCTCGCACAAGAACGTGGCTCTGAAGAACGGAAAAACCGTACGTTAACATCTCTCGGCAAGAAAGAAAGTAACTTTTTGCGGTTGAGACGAACCAAGCTGAGCTTGGATGACTTTATCACTGTCAAGGTTATTGGCAAAGGTGCCTTTGGTGAAGTGCGCCTTGTTCAGAAGCGTGACACTGGCAAGATTTATGCCATGAAAACACTTCTTAAGTCGGAAATGTACAAGAAAGATCAGTTAGCCCATGTTAAGGCAGAGAGAGACGTGCTTGCAGGTGCAGATTCTCCTTGGGTGGTCGCCCTTTACTACTCGTTTCAGGACTCCCAGTACTTGTATCTTATTATGGAATTTTTGCCTGGTGGTGATTTGATGACTATGTTGATCAAGTACGATGTGTTTTCGGAAGATATCACAAGATTCTACATTGCTGAATGTGTTTTGGCCATTGAGGCCATTCACAAGCTTGGATTCATCCATCGTGACATCAAGCCTGATAACATTCTTATTGACAAAACTGGACACATCAAAATGTCTGATTTTGGTTTGTCAACGGGACTCCAGAAACAGCACGATAGCAGTTACTACCGCAAGCTGTTGGACAAGGATCCACAGCCCAATCAGCGGAACAGCATGATGGTGGACGCCATCCACTTGACTATTTCAAACCGGCAACAGATCTCCACGTGGCGCAAGTCGAGGAGGTTGATGGCCTACTCAACTGTAGGAACTCCGGATTACATTGCGCCAGAAATCTTCATCCATCAGGGATACAGCCAGGAGTGTGACTGGTGGTCGTTGGGGGCAATCATGTTTGAGTGTTTGGTGGGCTGGCCTCCCTTCTGCTCAGAGACACCTCAAGAAACGTACCGCAAGATTCTCAATTGGCAAGAAACATTGCAGTTTCCTGACGACATTCATTTATCAGCGGAGAGTGAGGATTTGATTCGAAGGTTGTTGACGTCTGCCGACAAGCGCATTGGGCGAGCCAACGGTGCTGAAGAGATTAAAAATCATCCATTCTTCCGTGGTGTCGACTGGGACAGCATTCGCGAATTTAACGCGCCATTCATCCCTAAGCTGTCGTCAATTACTGATACCTCCTACTTTTCAACAGAAGAGCTGGACCAGATTCCTGATGCTCCTCCTGCCGCGGCTCAAAAGTCTGCTGGTGGTGATGCGTCTAACGATGCCCGCGTAGATTTACCATTCATTGGATACACCTACAGCAGGTTCGATTATCTGACAAGAAAAAATGCTCTTTAGAAGATATACACTAACATATATATATATATATATATATATTACAAATAAAAAAACTTTTTATACTTTTTAAATGCCCTAGATGATTGACTTGTAGTAAGCAATTTCACTAACTGGAGGACATGCTTTAACATTTGCATAAATGAAATCTGCAACCTCCTTTAACTCCATATCAGCATCTACCAACACGCAAGTATCCTGATCAAACGGTAGAATCTTGTCAAAACACAATGCAACCTGTTTCTGAAACTCCTTCTTTTCATACCGCTCTTCTCCAAATCCACCTCGTGAAACAGCTACCTGTTCAGAGACCTTGAGAAAAAAGATCAAGTCAGGTTTGATCAATCCAATATCTGGTGAGGCCAGCCATTCCAAATCTAATGGTTCCTGGGTACTTGATGACGTAGAAGGAGATCTTGAAGCGACATAAGAATAAGCAATTCCAGAATAAACATAGCGATCTAAAATAACGTCTGTACCTTTACTGAGGAGCTCTTGAATCTCAGGCACTAGTTCCCAGCGGTTAGCTGAAAACAATAAATGCATTTTTTGGAGTTTTGTGTCAGCGTTGTTCGCGGAGCTGGTGGTGGTAGTCAAGTACTGGTTGATGAGAGTTCCGATTGGCGTCGTGCGGTCTGGAAACCGAATCACGGTCGCCTCAAGACGGTCGGCAAGCAGCTGGCATTGCGAGGATTTACCGGCTCGGTCAAGACCTTCAATGAGAATCAGACGGCCTCGTTCATGGGTTGTTGAGGTCATTTTTTGTGAGAAAGGAGTGTGTGAACGTGTTGAATTACGATAACGAGGGAGGACAACCCTAACCAAGTAGATTTAAACCAACAAATTTCACGTCTACTATCTTCGATTTGGCATATCTTGGAGTTCTGGAATCAATAAATAAATAATTATAAGTAAATACAATAAGACTATTACATTATGTCTTGATATTTCTTAATCTCATTAACGAATCTTTTGTCCATCTTTAACCCTCACAAACGCATCATATTTGACCACATACTTGTGTCCCTTAATGTAAACAGTCTTGTTCAGCCAAGGTGAGGAAGCAGGTAACGGGATAAGACAGCTGTGCGCATACTTGAGAAGGGCGCGTTTCGACTGTATTGGATGTTCAGGTTCCCATTTTTCTAACAGTATGTTGGAATAGGATAGACTTTCGTCAAAGTCTGAAGAGTATTCATCAGAGCTGCTACTCTGGGATTGATCAAAACTGGACCGATCTTCATATTCTTCTTCTTCATGCTGTTGCTGTTGCTGTTGCTGTTGCTGTTGTTGTTGCTGTTGCTGTTGTTGTTGCTGTTGCTGTTGCTGCTCACCATTGGAGCTAACGATTCGGGTTTCAACCACTACCAAACCAGCAGGCATTTTAGATTTTAGCATTTGCACAATGCGATGTAACCCTCGATGTTCCGGCAATCCCGCAGAATCCACTGTAGAATTGAAACCCGGCGATGCCGGCTCATGTACTGGTGGAGGGGGAGGAGGTGGGGGTGGATTGCTCGCTTGATTTCTCCGTTGCGCTCGTCTGGGAATCATTCTAACCTTTGGAAACTCTCTTTCGTCCAAAGGCAGTGCAAGATCTATACCCATTTGAATGCTGTTAATCCATGAAATATGCGCTTCTTCAGAAACAGTTTGGAGGAGAAATTGTTCACCCTCTGCGCGTATCCGCAAGACATTGGGTCGTTTTAAGTAGTCCACGGCTACTCCTACATCAGCGTACTGCAAGCTATAAGATTTGAGTAGTTTGCCAATTTTACAAGTCCCATTCTCAACCACTGTGCCTGTCAAGTAACGCTTTCGTTTATTCGTGCGATTGAGATCAATGTAATTAAGTTCCGTAGAATCGGGTTGTTTCGTTTGCTTTGATTGCTTATTCGAGGTATTGTTGCTACCTAAATTTGATCCAGGAATTCGAAGTAGTCTATATACATTAAGTTGAGTGTTATTGAGTTCGATGTAAACAAATTGCCATGATCGCTGAGCGCTTGAAAGATATGGAGAAGCAAGCTCAGGTTTTCGTCGCATAGGACCATGTTTGTGGATAGTTGGAGAATACCCAGGAAGTGTTTCTAAACCTTCTTCATCGCGGGGTAGAATTGGGACACTTGACGGAACGGGTGCAGCGGGGGTTGATGAGTATGGGGGAAGCTCTACGCTATTTTCCAATAAATTTGCATCCTGAGCATAATTCCCCCTAGCTGTAGAAGTCACAGAGGGGATTGAGCGACAACGAGTGATTGGAGAAATCGGAAAATGATTTGTCGAAATTGAAATCGGAGTAGACACAGGTCGATTCTCGAACATGACTATAGTCAAGTACTCTAGCCAGACTACAATAGAACGGAATAAATTGAAGACAAATATAAAACAATTTGAGAGTAAAATTTCTAGTTTTTAGAAACTATTTAGAATAGAAAAAAAACTTGAATAAGTAAATAAATAAATAAAATGAATAAAAAGTTCTGGATGCCGAGAGGCTTTTAAATGACTTTGATCTGGCTCGCAAAAAGCATATCTTCTATCTATAAGCTTTTGTAACGGGTCTATGAGATCATATTGCTTTCAGCAAAAGTTGAATGTTTCAAACCGCGCAATTTTGTAGGCTCTTCCGGACTTTGAAAAAAATATGGCAAACATGAAATAAATACTACCTCTCAATATGGTTCTCTACAGTTTTTGTTTGCTATTATTGGTAAAGACAAACCTACCGGTTTGCTATTGCGGTCTATGAAACATCAGCCTTGAGAACTCAATTGCTTTAGAAAGGATTGCTCGGGGATTCAAGACGATTTAGAAATGATGTACCATTGGCTTCTCTAAATATAAACTGAAGACAATAACAAAGCAAACATAATGTCTTGAAATTAAAATACCAGTTGGTACTTAATTGGACTTGCTTGTACTTGTTTGTATTTGTTTTCATTTATTTTTATTCATGGGCTGCTGGAGTTTGTGACACCGATCCAGCATTTCTTTAGGAGACTCTCCAAGGTTCAGATGACAATAAAATTCATCATGCTCCAGTTTTAACTCGCGAAAGTAAAAACGGCATCAACCATGTGCAATTATTTTGAAACCATAAGGTAACCATATAAACATTAGACTACTAAACGATTGCTAGTATTTAAACCTTGATCCTAGCATTTGAAACTTGATAATCAGGTTGTTTTAATGTCGTTAATGCCATTAGTAACTTCAGTTATGCTCTGTTTTGCTCTTCTTTTTTTTCATAATTAATCCGTACAATCAAGCCAATAAGTGCTCATATGCCAACAATCCTTCATTCGTCGTCAGTTACATTTTGCGTCTTTTCCAACGTTCGTAGCAGTATCTCACGGAAATGGACCAAAGCAATATTCCCGATTCTGCGGGTGCTTGGTGTTCTTAAGTTCCTTTCTTCAATACTACGACCTAGTTTGTATGGCGCAAGATCACCTGGACGATGACCACCAAACAATTTGAGCCTTATAGTTTGAGTCCATGAAATGCCGAGTATTCCAGTCTTTTATTATAATTATGACTACTTCTTCCCCCACAAAAATTGTTACTGATCAAAAGCGATATAAACTGGACCTGGAACCGTCAAATAGCAGGGGTCATTGCTCGGAAAAGGCTCCGATCTAGCCGGTGCTTTGCCAAGTACTTACTCATCTTTAGTCATCTTTAGTAAGAACATGTTCTGTTATCTAAGCAAAAGCTTTATATTACAAAAGGAGCAGCCAACTAACTATCTAACTTCATATTATCTCCAACTTTACCATGACTGGTCCTGTTATCATTGTTACTGGCGCTTCCAGAGGTATGTAGTCTTGAAACTCACTTTATCACTCCCTCTTCTAACTCTTTAGGCATTGGACATGCTGTCGTACTTCAAATTCTTAAATCTGACCTTAATCCCAGAGTCGTGGGTGTCTCACGCTCGAAAGAAGCTATGAGCTTGCTTGCCGAGGAGTACCCTGACAGGTTCACTTATGTCACTGGAGATTTAAGTCTTGAAGAGACTTCCAAGGCAGTTATCAAAAAAGCAATTGACACATATGGACATATCCATGGCGTGGTTCTTAACGCAGGCATCTTAGACCCTGTCTCCAGCATTGCGGATGCCAGCCTAGATGCATGGAAACGACTTTATAATATTAACGTTTTTTCACCTTTGTGCTTAACATCCAAAGCTATTCCCTACTTGAGGTTCACTGAGGGCCGCGTCGTGTTTGTGTCTAGTGGTGCATCCACTTCCAACTACCATGGTTGGGGTGCTTATGGTAGCTCCAAGGCTGCCATAAACCATATCGCTGCCTCAGTTCATATTGAAGAACCTCAGTTGTTTTCCATCTCTATTGCACCCGGTGTTGTTGACACTGACATGCAAGTCGATATTAGAGAGAAACGTAAGTTTATCAGTCCACCTTAACTTAGTTTCTACTGGCTGCAATACTAACAGACTTATTTAGATAAATCCAACATGTCGGCAGAAAACCATAAAAAGTTCACAACATTAAAGGAATCTGGTCAGCTTTTGCCTGCTCATGTTCCTGCTGCAGTTATTGCAAACCTGGCACTGCGCGGTAGAGGTGACGATATTAATGGCAAGTACTTGCGTTATGATGCCCATGAATTAGATTCATATAAATAGTCTTTTATTATTATTTTTTTTCTGTTTAATTCAGGTCTCACTGAAGGTTTGGTGTTGAATTTTTGTAATGCTGGGGTATGAAAGGAAACCATAATAAAAAACCAACTCACTTGTATTCACCACCATTTAAAGTTATTTCTTCATCAAAAATATGTTGTTATTGCGACGACAGGGCCTTATAGCCACAGCGACCATCCGCAGGGGACCTGCTTTAATAAGTCGGGTTCAGCCCTTACGATTCTATGCTACGCCTACTCCTCCTCGTCCGGTTCGCCCAGTTCGATCCAAGCCCAATCCAAAGCCTAAAGAGAACGATAACGCCAAAAGTGGGCCAAAGGACGAGAAAAAGGCCTCTGGATTGCGCAGAACAAACATCCTGATCATCCTCGGTACCCTTGCCGCTGTTACTACCCTTGTCCGCAAGTACTTTGGGTCCGAAAGACGTAAGTTCATGTATACTGTGGGGCACTTTGAGGCTTCATCCTGGGTCCCCCTTTAACAATTCTAACCACCTACCCTCTCTTTCTCTCATATGAACAATAGTCCCTGAGGCATCGATTGATTCTGTTATAATGCCTGGTTCACCTACAAAACCTCGTGCTTTCAGTTCCTCGGATGTTTCAGTAATTTTCGTGCTAGGTGGGCCTGGGTCTGGTAAAGGTACACAGTGCGCGCGACTAGTTAAGGATTACGGGTTTGAGCACTTATCAGCTGGAGATTTACTTCGAGCAGAGCAGGCTCGTTCTGGTTCCAAGTATGGACAGCTCATTGCTGACTATATTAAGGCTGGAGATATTGTGCCACAAGAAATTACGCTGGCACTCTTGGAGCAAGCCATGCGAAGCTCAAAGTCGACAAAATTCTTGATTGATGGATTTCCTCGAAAAATGGATCAAGCGTTAACCTTTGAAAACGACGTATGTATTTTTTTTCAGATTCTGTGGTCCTTAGTTGCTGCAAATGCTAACAGGTTTGTGCTGAACAGATTGCAGAGTCAAAGCTTACGTTTTTCTTAGACTGCCCCGAGTCTGTTATGGAAAAACGTCTCTTAAACCGTGGATTAACTAGCGGACGCTCTGATGATAACATTGAGTCTATCAAGAAACGATTCAAGACATTTGTAGATACTAGTATGCCAGTGGTTGAAATGTTTGAAAAGCAGGGCAAAGTGGTTCGCGTGCCCTGCGATCAGCCCGCCGATGCTGTTTACAATGTGATTCAAAATGCACTTAAAGTGAGTTTTCTAGTTATATCACGAGGTGTCTTTTTTCTTTTGACTAACTAATGTATTTATTTAGGAACGTGGAATCTAGAGAGACTCTGGACTGTAAGACCCCCATTTGTTTATTAAGATGCTTCTTGAGTTTGGATGTATTTATGGTATAGCTCGAAATTAGAAATTAGTTCTTGGCTTGTATTAACGGCCATAATTCATCAAAAGCATGTAAGATGTAAAAGTCTGAAGGTGCTCCAGAAAACAAGTGTAGCAAATTCTTAGCAATCATTACGTTTTCAGAACTGAAAATCCAGCTACAGCAGCATCTCTAACTTTTCGATATGTACAGAACCTTTTTATGAAAGGTTTCATCTAGGACGACTAGTTGCTATAAATCATGTATCCCACCTCCATTCAAATATTTGACATAAATATCCATCTCGCTAGGTCTTCTTTTAACATACACAAATATAGTATTAAAATCCTGGTCTTTACTTCTATCTAAAAGTAAAATCTTAAAGTTTATCTATGGCTGTGGTGTAGGGCAAAGATTCTTGGGAGGCAAATTCCAAGTAAATACTCAAGAAATTTCAATACATCCAAAATCAATTTCGAGCAATCCACACCTACACCTTAACACAACATGAGCCAACCAAAACTTGAGCCATTGATCAGAAAAATAGATGCCAGTTCTTTAAAACAATCTGAATACTTATATCTTGATAGTCATATTTTCAGCACTCTCATTTGCCGGCTCAGCAACAAGTGCTGTCCTCAAATACTTAGAGAATCGCTTTTAAAATGTATTTTGGACTTTTACAACTGCTACTTACCCACGCCTATTGCCTCTGGCCAGCGAGCGACGTATATGTTGAGCTCTTTGTTACATACTTCGAATTTTGACGTCGATAAATTTCAATTAGTTCTACTGGATTTTGGTCCGCGCGGCCCTTCCGACAAGACCTCATTCAAGATAAGGCCCAGTATCGTTATACGAGACACAATTCCACCAGAGAGAAAGCTCAATAATGTATTACAATTGAGTTTTCAGAGAATGCTTATATCCTTTCCTTCTTCTGAAGGTTACTTTTTCTATGACGAAAATCATCTATTGCAAGTACTCAAGTTCTTTCTGGCGGCATATTTATTATTACCTGTATCTGCAGATGGCTACTATTCACGTACTTTCGATTATTTCATGTTACCTGATCACTTAATACTTTCTCTCCTTGCCAATATACTTAATCCCAAGATTCCATTCAAACTTGACTCTGCCGAAGAATATCTTATTCACAATCGCCATCTAGATCGGTTAAAGTTCTTTCATCGAGCATACATAGATGATTATCTTAAATTCTATGAATTTACCTACACGACTGATAATAACTTTTGTATCTCCAACCCATCAGTTAGACCCAGCCAGTCTGAATTTTCACCAACCAAGGGAAACCCGTTTGACAAGACCATCAACACATATTTGGATACTGACTGGAAGGAAGACGGTGATTGCCCAAATTATTTACTTGACCATGAGCTACATTCGCTAGAAAAACTAGTCAAGGGTCAAGATTTGAAACATTTTGACATTGGCGAAGCGTTAAAAGTGCGGTTGAATTTTGCCTTTATGTCAGCATCTGAGGTAGTTAAAACATATCCTCTTGTCAAGCCATATCTTAAAACATTTCAACTAGCAAAGCCATCATCACACAGCTCGTCTTCAGATTCTGAGATGGCTAAGCACCTCAGTAGGCGTCGTTTATCTAATACGAGTTCCCCCGAGCCCAAAAGGCCTCGTTTATGTGACTGCTGTTCTCGAGATAATTCAGATTATTACAATAATTATGTGAGATTAGAGAACAATGAACTATGGCGATTAGACGGAGAAGACTGGGAAATTCCTAGGTCGCCCACTCCACCTAATTCTACACTTCTCAATCTGAAAGCCCCCAAAAGGTCTAATGACGGACTGGATCGAGATGATTCAAACATTTTTCAAAATCAACTTCCCCTGCAGCACTCTTCCAGTATTGAAAATTCTGAATCTGAAATGTTCAGTGAGGATTCCCAAATCCTTATTGATCACACTACCCAAAAAATGCAAATAGCAATAATGAAACAGCACGCCACGAGTGACTCTGATGAGGATAATATCTCTTCCCAGAGCTCTGTCCACCCTCATTTCGTTAGAGCTATATCCTCCTCTCCTGAATCTCTTGATGAATATTTTAGCGATGCCTCCCATATTTCGAACAGTCAGTCTCAGAGATCTTCTCTTGAAAGTACGACTTCCCAGTCTATTTCGCACTCTCATACTAGTGCATTTGAAGAGGGAAGACAGCAAAACATGGAACAAAATTCTGTGGACCGTTTTCGGGGTGTACGAGCTGACGTACCTGCTACTGCGGTCGATAATTCCAACAGACGCACTAGAGTTAACTCAGATGATGATTCTAGCTTGTCTGATGAAGATCCCTTTGATAATGAAAATAACTTGAATGAAGATCTCGAAGAGGTATTAATACGCTGCTCGGCTGGGCAATCGACTGAAGGCCAACCACTGTCAGAAAGTCGACTTGATCCGACTATCACATTGCCTCATGGTGGTGATGAGAACTCTGATGACGAAGATAGTGACTCCGGAATTGAAGAATCAAAGATTTATGCAGGAGCTCAACAGTTTTCAAAAAGGTTGTTATCTCGTAGAAATACTATTCGACATCCAGTGCGAAAGGTGTTGCGCAGTGGTGACTTCGGTGAGTCTTATCATTTTACTGCACATAGATTTCCTGACTACTACAGACAGCCGAGACTGAATCATTTACTATTAAATCGGGAAATGGGATTTGGTTTAACACGGCAGTCTCGGTCTGATCCAATTGGCTTTGGGATGAAATTTATTCCAAATGTCCAAAGTTCCACTATAAATTTTCGAAAATCTCCTGTGGTTGCTGGCCAGTTTAGTCGTGATGGGTCGCAATATTTCGCTGCCGATCATAATTTGAGTGTTTTGTCCTATGACACTACTGATCCAGTGCATCCCAGATTTCAAAATAAAGTTAGAGTTAACACAACCGCGGAATGGATGATATCAGATATGTCAGTCAGCTACAACGGCAACTATGTTGCCATCTCTTCGTTGACTCCTATTATAACAATTGTAAATTCACAGGAACTGGATCTGCAAACTAAAATCTATGTGACTGATATACCCCGTCAAACTACACAGCCTTACCATTTCATATTTGGAATAGATATGAGTGCAAATGCTGATTCCTTGATTGCTGGATCATCGAATGGTCAAATTTATCAGATTGACATGACCACCACTAAAACTGTGAGGAGTAATCTCATGCATTTGAGAGATGTGAATTCCGTCAAATTTGCCGATGACACTGGTAGGATGGTGGTTTCTGGAAGTGATGATGGTTATGTGCGATTGTGGGATTTGAGAGACCGCCATCCATTGAAGAAAGTCATGTCTGGGCATAGCAGTGGAGTGACATGTGTGGCAGCTAAAGGTGATGGCAGTTACTTCATATCTAATAGTAAGGACCAGAAATTGAGGCTATGGGACATACGTACCGTTAATTCGTCACTGGAAATTTCTAATTTGGTCGCGTCCAGTGGCTATGATTACAGGAATAGTGATCATTTCTCGTCTCGATTTCAATTGCCTGACGAAAGTGTACAAGTATATAGGGGGCACGAAGTCTTCAACACTTTGATTCGATGTGACTTTTCTCCAGCTGAAACTACTGGCCAGCAGTACATATACTCAGGTTCTTCAAATGGTTATATACATATTTGGCACTTGGACGGGACGCCAATATCCCATCAACTACCCAATAGTTTTAAGTATCTAAAAGAACACGACAATTCTTTGACTACAGTTAATCCACATTTTCCGCGTCGAGCAAACTATGAGCTAAATTCAGCTAATATCCGGCCCGCAAAACTTGAGCAGGTTAGTTCGGCTTCTTCTCGTCAAGTATCCTGGCATCCCAAAGCCCCTTGTATTTATGCATGCTTAGGGTATAATTTGATCAATGGAACGGGATTTGGTGAATTAGCATGTTTGCCGTTTAGTTTGGATTATGTGAATTATGGGGATCATTTGGAATCATATATGAGGAGGTCACATGAAGGCAAGCCTACTCAACTTTGTGAAGATCGAGATTTGTCCATGCTTAGGCGGGATTCGGCATATGAGGAAGAAAGTGAACCTGAGAGTACTCATGGTAATTCTATTCTTGATGATGATAGCGATTATGATTATAACGATTCTGATTATTATAACCAGTATGAAGAAGAAGACGATGAAGATGGCGATGAAGATGAAGATGAAGATGACGATGACGATGAAGGTGAAGGTGAAAATGATGATGATATCGTATTTTTTCCTCTCACATATGTGCATGAAACCGGTATTGGTAATTCTTATGTTTTGAGTTCAGAGACTGACACTGCCGACGAAGGCCTTTGATAGTTTTAGTATGTGACTGCTACATAATTGGTATGCTACTTTGTATATTAATGTATATTTTTAGACACAAATTTATTTCAATAAACTAAAAAAGAGGTTTAATGGCTTAATTTTGTATATATGTATTAAGAACTAAATCTTAAGTGTATTTTTCCGACGGACCTTTGACAGTAGTTTTTTCTTTCTTTTCAATGTGCAACAGCACTCTTTCCAATAGAGTACCAACTTAATGTCATAACTTGTACTTTTCACATGACTGAGAATTGTTGAGCTAATTAATTTTGAGTGTTAATTAGGCCTGAAATATATTTTAAATAATTTCTTCAGCATCAATCTGTCTGTGAGAGCTTGATCAAAGAATCCATAATAAAATTCAAGTTAAAAAATATACGACACCAGCAGGACTCGAACCTGCGCGGGAAAATCCCAAGAGATTTCTAATCTCTCGCCTTAACCGCTCGGCCATAGTGCCAAAATCGTTATTGTAACTAAAATCTTACATATATGAGGTCTAACAGTCAAATTTGCTATTATTTTTGCATTGTTGCTTCGGCTATGGTAGTGAAAACTACGATCTGATAATAATACGAAATTCTCGAAGGTGCTTGGTAATCGTTTATTTTTATTTTATGTTATTTTGTTATTTCTATTATATCTTTATACTTTACTTAGCTGCCTGATTGAACTGGCAAAAAATATATTCATTCATTCATTCATTCATGCATTGTTGCTTTGAGTATTATTTCCGGATTTATAATTTATAATTTATAACTCTACCGAAATTGATTATAAAGGATGTTTTGCGCCATGCTACAAGGCGCACTCTTAGCAATATTGTGCAATTCAGAACTGGCCATGGCCTTCTGGGTAAGCACTTCCGAACGAACGGAGCACACCAGGCCACTTGCAACTGTGGGGATGAACAGGAGAAAACTGTTGAACACATGCTTGTAAGCTGTCCCAATCTCGAAGGACCACGAGAACTATTACGACAAGTTTCACCTGCTTTGGATCTTTCAAAGCTCCTTAATAGCAAAGAAGGCCTACAAGCTACTGTGGCTTTCTTAGCTGCTATGGGGTGATAAATCTACTGAACATTAACTGGACATTTTTGTGGACAATATCTGACTCGTGGAGTGGCTTCCAAATTCTTTTTAAGGAGGAGGAGGAGTGCAAATGCAGAGGTATTTTTCGGGCTTAAATTGAGGTATACATGAACAACTTGGTGAAAAGCCAAATCTTACTGAACTTTTTTTGAAATTGACGGAGTCTAATAGCCATTGAGCTGAAGATCGTTAAGCAATGCTTTTTATTTTTATATAATTTTTATTTCTTTTCTTATCTTTGTTAGTTGACTCGGTAATAAATTGGGGGTGTTTTTACTCCTATAAAAAAAAAAAAAAAAAATTTAGAACTTTTCTATAAAATAAAATTCTGGGTATAAATGTGTCTATTTAGCCGTAATTCATGTAATTTAACTTTTGGTAGTGAAAATTACCATCTGATTTTTAAAAAAATACAATAACTCTTGCTGCAAAAGGTTCTCAAAAATTGATATTTTCGTTTAGTACAATTAAATTAAATAATTTTATTTATCTATATATATGACTTAGATACCGTAGTAAATGAGAAAACATTTGATGATTCATTATTTTGTACCAAATTGAATGTAGACTAAATGTGCCAATCATGGTGGTTCCTTCAGTTTCTCCTAAAAAGAATGCAAGTGCAGAGGTATGATTTAAATCAATATTAATGAGCAAGCCTTATAGATAAAACATGACCTCTTAAAACTATGACTGAATTAAATAGCGGTCTAGCTGAAGATCGTTACACAATTGTTTTTTACTTGGCTTTATAATAAATAAACTGGAGTATACAAAAGCCTTTGAAAAGTAATAAAAAGGTTTAGTTTCAAGTTGTAGAGTGATGGGAAAATAGCTAATGAAATGGATGAAGAAATGTTAGTCTTAAAAATTCAAGTACAGAAACTTGGAAATCTACACTAACGTACTTAATTTAGGTCAAAAGTACTGCTTTCATGAAATAGAAAGCAAAAATTGCAGACACCGTGCCATCTCATGGGAGTACTCAGAAGAGTACTCAGAGCTCTCGGGTAGCATGATGATGATAATCAGAGCTTTGGTCTGTTGAATGAAAAATACTAATTTCAGGGAATAGATAAAGAATCGTCTATTTTTATAATGTATGTGGGTTTAGAGAGGCTGAGGAAAGAACTCAACTCAAACTGTTAAAATAACCTTAAATTTTATTAAACTACGTTTCATAGATGTAAAATAATCAAGGAAACAACTGCCAGCATCTGTTGTTATTTTGTTAATTTTTTCTTTTTATTTTTTCCATTTTCTCTGACATTTTTTACCTATTTTACTGGATAGATTCATTCAACATTCTAAAATTTATTCATTCATTCATTACAACTTTGCATTAAATTGAGAGCATCAGTTTTAAGTGGACCTCTGGTTCAGTCTCACGGAGACTAGTGTTACGCGGGTACAGATGGCTAATGTCATCCAATCAGGAGTTCATCAGTTGTTGAAGATGTTCTACAATAATTTACCAATATATTTTAATTAGTAACAGTTCAGCAGAAAGACAAGTAGGTGGCATTCAATGGAAAAGACTGACCTCAAAATAAGCTGTCGGTAGGCGTATTTTTTGTCTAAAACTTATGGCCAGACGAAGTGAGTATTAATAGCTATTTTTTGTTCAACTTACGGTGATGACTAGGAAAATTAGTCAAACATTGATTGTGTATCGAACTCAAGGAGATAGATAATATGGGTCTAACTTTGACACCGTGTAACTTGGCTCGCAAAGTGGAATTTTTATTCCTTGAGGTAGGATTCAACAAACTTGAAGCCAGATTTGGATTGGAATACATAGTTAGAAGACTGTTTCATTGAAAAAAAAACCTAGTCACACACTTTATTTATGAGGTCTATGACGGTGTTCATGCGCTTTGTTGCTTAAAAAAACTAGAATTTGTAATATGGCATGTAGGAGAAGTTAGGTTACTGGAGTTGGATAATTTCATATTGCAACTTAAAAAATGAAATATTTTATAGAAATTCTTTAGGGATATAAGGGGAGTCTTTGTGTTATTTCATTTTTTATTATCAGTTTGAAGTTGAGATTCCTAATACTTGAAAAGAAAAGGATAGATTTAAAGGAGGAGAGATGATTTTCATTTGATTGTTTTACAAGACCATTAAGCATTGCATATTTTCTAGGGTAGTTTAGTAAATTGTACTGGTCAACATTCTTCCTTTTAACTACACTACCACTAAAGACAAAATTAGAATAAGAATAAGAAAGCCCTACAATAAATACACTACTCTAAGTCATAAACCGGATGCATGAGCCATCCACTTGCTGACGGTAAATGACGGCTAAAATTGTTCACTAGCAATATTAACTAACATTTCAACTCTAAATGCAATTTAATGATCGGCCAGTTGAAGCTCGTCACTCCGAATTGTGGGTTAAGACTTTGGATACTTTCAAATGGAGTAGGTGTATCTTTTATTGAATCCTTGATGGTGTCATCAGAAGCAATTAAGTACAAACTAGGTCTAAAAACGGTTCTTATCAATAGCACTAAAGCTTTGAAATGAGTAATACAACGAGAAAAATCTAATGAGAGATTCTGTTATCAGCCTGTGTCAAGGGTGAAGATGAAACTATATTAATAATAAGCAAAAAGTCTCTCATCTTGCCTGTGCTAAAAGGAATTTGAATAGTGACAAGGAGAACTATTAGGAAAATAAAGAAGATATGTAGGTACCTGATGAGTGGGAAAAAAATAGAAGTTTAGTTTTAACTCTAAAAAGAATTCTATGATTTGTTAATTTAATTCGCACAGCCTTGCGATATGTACTGTTATAAAAAAAGAATCAACATGGCATGAGTTTAAATGAAAATTTCTTAGAAATCAAGTTTTTAATCAATCTCTTGATATAGTATAAGCTTCAGCAACGAGGTCGCCAAGGCTGAAGTTTGGAATGTTGAACCACCATAAAGAGTTTTAAAAGATCTCATCGGTAGTTACTCTCCGATATTTTAATGTGTATTGGTAATAAAATGAAAAAAAAACCACCAATCTAAATTAACAGATCATCGGAAAGCATCATTCCAAGTGTTGAAAGTGTATTGGTAATGCCAATAAAAAAAAAAAGCAGCACCTACCAAAATCAACATGCGATATTTTCCACCTCACCAGTTTCCATTTTCAAATGTTTCCAGTGAAGAATTGTCGGAGTTTGTTAACTTTCATTGTTGTTTCACTGCCGTGTTGAATTTGTAATACAGATTTGTCCCAGTTGGTATTTAAGCTTAATTGATTGCACTTCAATTCAACTTTTTTTTCCCATACAATACATCTTTGTACAATCCACAACTCAGTTCATCTCAGAATATCTATATTTTTATAACTTCTAAAATGTCTGAACAATCCAATCTCTTCAAGCCTATCAAAGTCGGTGACATTGAACTCAGTCACCGCGTGGCCATGGCACCACTCACCAGAATGAGAGCTCTTGGTGGTGTGCCCCAGAATATTCATGCCACTTATTATGGTCAGCGTGCTTCTCGCCCTGGAACCCTCATTATTACTGAGGGTACTTTCATTTCTGAAAAGGCTGGAGGATATCCCAATGCTCCAGGCATTTACAGCAAGGAACAGATCGCAGCCTGGAAGAAGGTATTCAATGCCATTCACGCTAACAAGTCCTTTGTTTATGTACAGCTGTGGGCCTTGGGAAGAGCTGCCACTAAGACTGAAATGGATGCTAAGGGACTCCCCTATGTAAGTGCATCCAATATTCCCGAAAACACTGCAAATTTAGATTCTCCTGAGCCTAGAGGCTTGACTGTTCCTGAGATTAAGGAATACGTTCAAGACTACGTCCAAGCAGCAAAGAATGCTTTGGAGGCTGGTGCCGATGGTGTTGAAATCCATGACGCTAATGGATATCTCTTGGACCAGTTCTTGCATGAGAACTCCAACAACCGCACTGACGAGTATGGCGGATCTATTGAGAACCGTGCCAGATTCACATTTGAGGTCGTTGATGCTCTCTGCGCCGCAATTGGTGCTGACAAGGTTGGAATCCGTTTGTCTCCCTGGAATACTTTTGGTAACATGGAGCCTGGTGTCTCTCCCATTCCTCAGTTTTCGTACGTCCTTACTGAATTGGAAAGACGTGGACGTGAAGGTAACCGTCTAGCTTACGTTCATGTTGTTGAACCTCGTTGGGCTCTTAAAAAGGACATCCACGACGTTCACGTAATGGATGGCAGCAACGAATTTGTTGGTGTGATTTGGAAGGGTACTTTGATTCGCTCTGGAGGCTATTCTCTTGAATTGGCTAAGAGAGATGCCGATGAAAAAGATAATGTTCTGATTGCTATGGGCCGTTTCTTTATCTCAACGCCTGATCTTGTAGATAGATGGGAGAAGGGCATTCCAGTCAACAAAGGTAATAGAGATACCTACTATACCGAAGGTCCTGTAGGCTACACTGACTACCCTTTCGCCAACGAAATATCAGTTCAAAATTGATTATTTTTCAATAATTCATCTTGATTATTTTTCAATTAGAGTAGTATAGATTATATTTTTTTTTCTTATTATTATTAAATTTTATATTTTATACTAAAATAAATCACCATTGATTGCTTGCGTTGTTTTAAATCAAAGATTGCGTGTGTAAGTGTATTTTTATTTCTTTTCATTTGCAAAACTCCAATGAAAATCAACTTGTGATTTTTAGAGTGCCGAGTAATTAGTAATACTTTGCTATCTCCCGGGTTCCGGATTCCGATACACAGCCTGATGGGTTCCGTTACCACTTTTGATCGGTTCCCGATACAGCCTTACGGTGTTTACTTTACCCTTAATCCGTTTGTATGACAAATGGTAGCCGGGTATGTACTTGTATGTAATTCTCTCTACTAACTTCCTATTATAGTTTAAGTTGCGTAATCTGTGCATATGTCATACAACTATTGTGTAGTTAAATCAACCCACTGCTACCTTCGCATTCAGTTCAACAAGAGACTTTTAGAGAGAAAGAGCAATTCTCAAGAGCAATTCTCAAGAGCAATTCTCAATTATCATAATTTCAATGTCCCCGAATTCATTTTCATTTCATTCAATACTTAGGACTTCAGAAAATCTCTCGGCCAAAACTAAGTAAGCATACGGTACCTATCTCATATCGAAAGTGCCTTAGTAATTCGTTCAATAGGATCCACTCAAGGACTCTAATCCTATTGATACCTCACTAGTATTATTCTATTAAGGTGAATCATATTGCTCATTCGCGATCTATTATAACAGGTTTCTAAGGTTTTTTGAAATGATCTTTCATGAAGAATATTAACTATTTTTGAGTGGAATGAAATTTATCTGCAAACAAAGATTGTTGAAGTATAAGGCATCAATTTAAGTCTCACAGATATTGTTGCTCACTCTATAATTTTGAATTTGTCATCTTTAAGTTCTGTATAAAAAAATTGTCACGTGTACATTTACAGCCTTACAAGAATAAATAAATAACTTTCATTCTCCATATGAAATGGATTCGAAAAAATGTTGTCGGATCAAGTTTGAAATTCTTACCAAGAAGTTCTCTTCTAGATTGACTTTTCCCTACCAGAAACAGCATTGAAGTTGAAGCTTTGTCTGTCAGTAAAAAAAAAAAAAAATAAAAAAAAAAAAGCCAAATTGACACTTTTATTGGCCGAATTCAGATCATATTTCTAAATGAGAGAGTTGGCAATGCTTCGTCGAAGAAAATTCAAACCCATTTCATTATCTCTGGCTATAGGAACAGAACAATAAAACTATAGGATGAGCAGTATTTCACTAAGAGGAAATTGCAGCTGTATCAACTCTACATGGCGGGACGGCAAGGGAATACACTATGAAGTTATGTCATAGGGCCACAGCTATTTAGCCAACAATGAAAAACAAGTTTTGGGATAATCTATATCTAGAGTAAACAAAAAAAAAGCAGTGACCCTATCTGACACTGATAATATTGAAACCTGGCTTGGTGGTCTATTATTGAGATTTAATTGGAGGTCTGACAACTCTGTATCGTCATAACATAAAGACACCAGTTATCTGCTACGCAAAATTTTGGGCCGTAGACATTTATGGAGCAATATGAATCCACCAATTAAAGTCATAACAGTTACGGCGGGAGTACCCCTTATGAACAAAAGAATTAATTATTTATCATCCAAAAAGTTCATTCGTTTAAAATATTGCCAAAAATCAAAAAAGTCCATTTCGAGTATTTCGTTAGTACGAAAAAGTTCAAACCACTTTCATGAAATTTTATAGCACTTGACCGAGAATTTTTCTCAGGGAGTCAGGAAATTCCTGCTGAGTTTGCGTTTTTTTTTTTTTGGCTAAGATGGATTGGCATACTAACTGTTGAAAGAAACGAGAAAATTTTACTAAAATAGAAGTGGAAATCATCTGTGATAAATGACTGAAAGAACAAGTTATTAGAGCAATGGTTCTTGATACTAAACAAGCTTTCTTAGACTTATATCTAACGATATCATTAAATACAAAAGCTTATCTAGGCTGATATGACTCATAAATCTTCAAACAGAGCATGGCTTGAAGGAAAACGTGTAAGAAAATTCCTTATCCTTCGAAATTCTTACAATTGCAAGTGCGGATAACCGAAAGCCTAGAAACACTACTTGAAAAAATCTTTTCTATTGGTAGCAACATTCTCTCATAAAATAAATTTCTCAACTCGGAGCTCATCCAAGTTGATCTGCCAGAAAAACCAAATGACCCTACAAGATTTCTAAAGGTTTGAAGATTGTTTTAACTTGTTACATTTTGAATTCTTTCGCGCCCTTGATAATAAGAATACAAATCTTGGTGGAAGCTTTAATATGTGAGGTATGATAATAATTATATAACTTGAATACAATAAAATTCCTGGCTTCAGAGCGATGCTTGATAAATGATTGTTGGTATTTTAAATCTTTTTGATACTTTTGGCTGATATTTGTACTTTTCTTCGATTCCTGATTGAACTAGAAAAAGATTCACCTACTAATTTATTCAACAGTTTAAGTTAAGCTCCTCCCTCAACCCGAAATAAAGTTTTTTAGAAATCAATTTCTGAAATTAGCCAATTCATATAGAATAGGATTTAGCAACCTTTGTCGCCAGGTCTGAACATTGGATTGTTGAATAACCAATAAGGATTAAAAAAAATCACCGGTAATTACGTTCCGTTCCGGGTTTCAAAGTTGCATTGGTAATACCATCTGAACGAAAATATCACTGGGAAGCACCCTAACAAGTTCTAGACAAGATGATAATTAAAGCTTTGACGATTAGTTGGAGTTCCAACTAATCCAAACACATTCAATTTTCATATAGAAGATAAGTGTAGGAATGAAATAAAATAGTTTCATCAATACTATAAGTTATGCCTTTTCTGAACTCATCCTCCTTTTTTTTATACTTTCTTCTTCTTCAAAATAATAGTAGAATCACGAATTTTCTTCTGATTTTAGAAACATAAGAAGAAAACTAAAAGCCCAGTGTAAACAAGGGATTTGTTCAACTTTTACTTTACAATATTTTCACTGAGGAATTGTAGGAGTATTTCGACTTTTGTTGTCCTTTTATTGTAAAGATGAATTTGTAATACAGTTTCGTCCCAGTTCGTATTTAAACTTAATCGATAGCACTTCAATCCAACTTTTTCCCCTTCTTTTGAATATAAACTATCATTCAATTGATTGTTCAGTTCATACTCTTACTCACTAAATATTTCTTCTATTTCCACCGTTCATAAATTTAAAATGACCAAATGAATGTAATCTTTTTAAGCCATTCAAGTTAGGTTCCATTGAACTTGGGCATCGTGTTGTTATGGCACCACTTACTAGAAACAGATCTCCTGGCGATGTGCCTCAGGAAATGAGTGCAACTTACTATGATCAGCGTGCTTCTCGACCTGGAACTCTTATCATTACTGAAAGCTCATTTATTTCTGAGAAAGCTTCCGGACACATCAATGCTCCAGGTATTTATAATCGAGAGCAAATTGAAGCCTGGAGAAAGGTGTTCAATGCCATTCACGTTAAAAAGTCCTTTGTTTTTCTTCAGCTGTGGGCCTTGGGAAGAGCCGCCAAGAAGGATGTGATGGATGTAAGTGCATCCAATATTCCCGAAAGCACTATAAATTTAGATTCTCCTGAGCCTAGAGCTTTAACTGTTACTGAAATTAAGGAATATGTTCAAACTTATGTCCAAGCAGCAAAGAATGCTTTGGAGGCTGGTGCCGATGGTGTTGAAATCCATGACGCTAATGGATATCTCCTGGACTAGTTCTTGCATGAGAACTCCAACAACCGCACTGACGAGTACGGCGGATCTATTGAGAACCGTGCCAGATTTACCTTAGAGGTTGTCGATGCTGTCTTTGCTGCAATTGGTGCTGACAAGGTTGGAATCCGATTATCCCCCTGGAATTTGAACGGTAACATGGAGCCTGGCATCTCCCCTATTCCTCAGTTTTCGTATGTCCTCACTGAATTAGAAAGGCGGGGCCGTGAAGGTCAGCGTTTAGCATATGTCCACATGGTCGAACCACGTTGGACTACTAAGAAGAATATTCACGATATCCATCCAAGTGATGGTAGCAACGAATTTGTAAACTTTATTTGGAAGGGTGCATTAATCCGCTCAGGGGAATACGATCTTGAGCTGGCCAAGAAGGAGACCGATGAAAATGATAATGTTTTGATTGCCATGGGCCGTTACTTTATCTCGAATCCTGATCTTGTCGATAGATGGGAAAAGGGCGTTTCATTAACCAAATACAACAGAGAAACATTTTATACAACTGGCTCGAAAGGATATATAGACTATCCTTTTGCCAAGGAGATTTCAGCTAAAAACTGATTATTTTAGCAACTTTTTCAATTATGATGGTATCAAGTATAGTTATTAAACCTAGCAAATTAGTGTGGTGATATAATAGAAGTTTTATTATAAGTTAAAAGCTTTTATATTGTGTATTTCTAGGTTTGGTATTTCTGTAGTTCCCTCCAGTACAGCTGAGGGATCTAAGAAACAGAGAAAACTGGTTCAATACGATACAATAAATGCTTCATCTTTATATCAAATAAATGAAGCAATATGACAAAGATGATTGTTCAATTGTTATTCATATATGATGGCTAGGATGGAAAACCAAAGTCATCAATTTATTAAACTCATTAGATACAAGTTTTGCGGTAATTAATTACCCAATATTTCAACACAAAGAAACCATCACAGGTATAACTGTGGAAAGAAATGCCCTGTGTAGTCAGTAAATCATTGCAAATATCAAGCATAACTTCCGAATTCCCAAAATAATTAATGAAAACCACCTATTATTTTTCCTTCTCATAAGATAAATTGAGGACTGTGGTATTGGATCAACTGGTAGGCAAGAGCTTGAACTCAGAAAACTTGCTGAATCTTCACATCTTGTGTTACTTATACTTTACATAAATGCACTTCAATAAGAGTTCAATAGAGAGTACAAAGCATAATTAGGTCCAAATGCTGAGATCCTTTTTTTTACATGAAATATCCTTAATTTGAACTAAAACCTTGATAACAATTGCAGAAACTTAGAACTGATATGGGATAATAAAAGGATCACGTTCTGCACCTTAATAACTATACATTTCACAAGTTTCAAATGTACTACCACATCAAGGCTGTTTGGCTTATAAATGTCAAGTGTTTTCAAAGTAAATGCAAGCTGAATATCAAGTCTGGGTAGCATACCAGTTGCGACAATGTATTACATCCACGCAAGAAATATGCTGTGTTGTTAATCTAGGAGCTAATCCAATACAAGAAACCATTTAAAAGGAAGGCTAGTTATAAAAATAGGTTGATCTATAGTTAGGTAGATTTAATAACCGGCGTTTTAGTTTCTGCCATTCTGTTTAGACTTTGGTGATAGTAAACATTGTGCACGTACGTCATTTTGACCAGTTAGGTTAATCCTTCAGCCCAATTTGTTCAACATCAAGGACGTGATTATTTTGACACTTCAACGGCCGCATTCTATAATAAATTTAAGCCTATAAATGGAAGCAATTATAGGTATAATAATGATATTGTGTTGAGAATACTTCGAGACATTTCAAGTGCAAGCACTTGGTATTTAATTTATTCTTTTTGTTTATTGGACTAGAGTTAATGGTTTTTCACTATTCAAACGATATACGCGGATAAATTCTAGACTGACTTACATTGACCTACAGCTGAAGCAATACTAAAGTACTTTGGTCTATAATTAACCAAGTTGAATGAAGATTTGGGATTTACTTGATTTGAAAGATGTTCAAGTCTCATTCTTATAATACCATATAGGATGGAAAAAAAAATCACAGCTTGGATTTGAATGCCATGGCCTGTTTTTATTACGAGACAGCATCATTATTGGTGTGTAACAAACCAATAAATGATTAAGCAATGTAAGCTAGACATAAAAACTAAAGAGAAATTAAATCTGCTATACACCTTCATTACTATTGAAAGACGCCTGAATAGTTTTATACATTGAGTATAGCATTTGTTCAGTACTCTACTTCAAACCATTATTTTTGATCAAGCACACTTACTATTATGCAATCCAGCCTTCCTAATCAGAAAGTGATCTTGGCACCTATCCATGTGATGCTGATATTTTATTCATTTTTTGAAGCTTGGTATCCAGATATCCCAGAGATTGGTGAAGCTTTGCATTCAAAAATTGGTCAAATATCTAAAATCGTTTAGTTTTTGATTCTTGTTTATTCATAACCAAAGATCTGGTTCTTTTTTGTACAAAAACATATAAATGTCAAGAAATAAATAAAATAAATGTAGATTATAATACAAAAGTTACTATTAATATATGTAAATATATAGATTATTTTATATACATGTATAACCTATACTATTATTTTAAAATATTTTAAAACCCAAAAAACGTACTTCAGTGGTTGGATTAATGTAATTCGGGATTTATTATAATAAACCTTGGATCTCCGAGATCCCTATAAAAGAGTGACGAAATTCAGAGTTTATAAACAATTTCATTATTATTTATTATACTTTTTATTTTTCAATCTGATTTTCTTCAGATTGTTATATTATTTTATCATTATTCACTTTCTCAAACGAAAGAAAAAAAAAAAAAAAAAAAAAAAGAGGTCAAGGTTATTATTATTAGATTTTTTTTTCATTTATTCTTTTGTTCCTTCTTTATTTATGATTTCATTCTTTCTTTATATTTGATTTACTTCCTGACCTATTCCTTTCCTTCCTTCTTTACCTATTCAAGTCTTTCCCTTTATTTATTTTCATCTCCTCTATTATTACGAATAATTTGTAGATGGCGTTGTAGAAGCTGCGACGGCAGCCGCGCCCTTTCGGCGCTTTCGTTTTTGCGGATCAACTCCTACATGCTCCACACTATTAATATGTTCATACCAATACCCAGGGATGCGCGTCACAAACGAACAATAGGTGGCCGGACACACAAAATAACCACTAGGATTACGCGTGGAGGTCAGTTCAGTGCCCAACGGAAAGTCTTTGAAATTATTGTGCTTGACTTGGATTCGAATCGTACTAAAATGTTTGTTGTTTTTATGGGTTTGCCGGTCGGCGATAGACCCAAACAGGTCGCCACAGGTTCGGCACTTGTACATTTGGCGTTGGTGCTCGACTTTTTGGTGGCGGCGGAGTTCGGACGTGGTGTTGAACTGTTCTCCGCAGTCCTGGCAATCGACCGAGCTAGGAGGAATGATTGTTGAGGGTGATGATGATTGTGACTGCTTGGATTGATGGGCAGAAGACTTTGAGGATCCAGTGATTGTAGGGCTTGATGTGCTGTTTGGTATATTGGATTTTTGATTAGAAGAACGCGTCGCCGCCACGTTGTGTTTGGCCGCTGATAAGAGATCTTTTGAATTACCCATTGGAGGCAGGAGTTGTTGGTGAGGAGGGGAAGAATTTGAGGTTGTTTGGTAAGGCTGGAGATGACGTTGTTGCTGCTGGTGATGCTGATGGAGCTCATGAGATTGCTGCTGTAGTTGGTGTTGCTGATGAGGCTGCTGCTGCTGTTGCTGCTGCTGTTGCTGCTGCTGTTGCTGTTGCTGCTGGTATTGCTGGTATTGCTGATATTGCTGGTGAAGTACATTTTGGTATTGATTATTTTGATAATGCTGTTGCTGTTGTTGCTGGTGTTGTTGCTGATCAGAGTTTTGCAAGTGGTGAGGAGGCAGCGTAGTCTGTGAGGGTGCCAGGTACTGCTGCTGAGACTCCAAGGGCATGCGTGGCAGTAACCGAGGGTTGATATCGTTGCCTAGGCCGCGTATATCTTGGTTCATTTTGGAGGTGTATATTCACGGATGATAGTATAGCACGCGTTGCCAATATGAGGTGTGGCTATCTTGGAAGAGGGAGGATAAATCGCAAGTATATATATATATATATATCTTTGGCAGTTCCAACTGGGCTTAACAGATGGATAGGTTTTAGAAAAGCGGATGGTAATATAGCAGGCACAAGATGTTTAAAAGAACGGCGAAGAGATCAGGGAAGGGTGAGATATTGCGGGTGGTCACACACACAGAGACAACGGAACAAGGTGATAAAATTGGGGCGATTAATTTCCCAGACGAAAAGTCATGAAAAAAAAAAAAGGATTGAAACCTAAATAAAACGAAAAAAAGGACGAAAGAGTGAAATGAAGACGATGATTCAGTGAACCAGTCACTGAGAGAGTACTGAAAGTATCGAAGGGTATCCAGAAGGCAGACGAGAGACGGTGGTGGTCAGAGAGCGAGAGACGCGTTGAATGAAAAAAAAAAAAAAATTAAAGTAAAATAAGTCCAAAGTATGGTAAGAAAAGAAAAAAAAGAAGAAAAAAATAAAAATAAAAATAAAAATTTTACACGTGCAGAGGCACAAAAATATTATTATGAAAACTACTTTGAATAATGAACTTAGCACTAAATATATGGATAAATGTAATGAAATGAATAAATAAAATAAATAAAATAAATAAAATAAATAAAATAAATAAAATAAATAAAATAAATAAAATAAATAAAATAAATAAAATAAATAAAATAAATAAAATAAATAAAATAAATAAAATAAATAAAATAAATAAAATAAATAAAATAAATAAAATAAATAAAATAAATAAAATAAATAAAATAAATAAAATAAATAAA